>CM041778.1:384729676-385017604 GCA_023374045.1 Limonium bicolor
GTCCTTCATCGGTATGAATCGAGCCACCTTGGTCAGTCGGTCTACCACAACCCAATCAATCATATTAGACCTCCCCTTGTAGGCGGAAGCCCTACCACGAAGTCCATAGATATGTCATGGAACTTCCACTCCGGCACTGGCATTGGCTGCACCATACCACCAGGCCGTCGGTGCTCAAACTTGACCTTCTGACAAGTGAGACACCTCAACACATAGTCATTCACATCCTTTTTCATTCCAGTCCACCAAAAATATCTTTTCATACCTTATACATCTTTGAAGCTCCGGGGTGAATCGAAGTCGTAGAACAATGGGATTCACTCAGTATGCGCTCCTTCAGCTCAGCGCTACTCCTCGGTATACACAACCGGCCATTAAGCCTAATCAGGTCATCATCGTGGAGTCTGAAGTCGTACTTCTGACCCTCGAATGTGCCATCAATAAGCTTCTGTCTAATCTCCACCATATACTGATCCGTCATCTGAGCACTCCGCACCTCTTCAACCAAGCCAGTATGAGAGACTAGCGAATGGAGAGAGTGTGCTCGGCGACTCAATGCGTCAGCTACCACATTTGCCTTACCCTCCTTGTACTGTAAATTGATGTCATAATCATTAAGAATTCAACCCACCTTCTTTGCCTCATGTTCAACTCTTTCTGAGTGAACAAGTATTTCAAACTCTGTGGTCGGAATAGATTGTCACGCTTACCCCATACAAATGATGTCGCCATATCTTCAGTGCGAAGACAATGGCCCCCAATTCTAAATCGTGGGTAGGGTAGTTCTCCTCATGCTTCTTCAGCTGTCGGGAGGCGTAAGCCACGACCTTCCCGTGTTGCATCAACACACAAACCCATACCCCTGCCTGATGCGTCGCAATAGACCTCAAAACCATCTGGACCGTCTGGTAATGTCAGAACCGGTGCAGATGTCAGAGCATCCTTGAGACTCGTGAAAGCACTCTCACAGTCGACTGTCCACTCGAATGGTGCATCCTTTTCATCAAGGAAGTCATCGGCTTCGAGACACTGGAGAAGTCCTTCACAAACCTCCTATAATAACCTGCCAGACCGAGGAAGCTCCTGATGTCGGTAACTGTCTTCGGCCTAGGCCAGGTGCGCACTGCATCTATCTTTGCCGGATCAACAGCGATCCCGGCCTCAGAAATCACATGTCCAAGGAATGATACTTGGTTCAACCAAAATTCACACTTAGAAAATTTAGCATACAGCTGATTCTTCTCAATGTTTGCAATACATCTCTCAGGTGGCTTTCATGCTCACCTCTCGATTTCGAATACACAAGTATGTCATCGATGAAGACTACCACTGATTTGTCCAACTGATCTTGGAACAAACGGTTCATTAAGTCCATGAACTTTGCTGGTGCATTTGACAAGCCAAACGGCATAACTGTGAACTCATAATGCCCATACCTAGTTCTGAAAGCTGTCTTTTCGATATCACTGTCACGGATGGCAATCTGGTGGTATCCGGAACGTAGGTCTATCTTGGAGAATACTGATGCTCCCCTCAGCTGATCAAATAGATCGTCGATGCGTGGTAAAGGGTAACGGTTCTTCACCGTAACAGCATTCAGCTCCCGATAATCAATACATAGGCGGAGGCTACCGTCCTTCTTCTTCACGAAGAGGACCGGCGCTCCCCATGGTGAAACACTAGGGCGGATAAAGCCCTTGTCGAGTAGGTCTCTCAGCTGCTCCTTGAGCTCTGTCATCTCTGCTGGAGCCATACGATAAGGTGCTTTCGCAATGGGTCCGGTGCCCGGAACTAGATCAATCTCAAACTCAACCTCTCGTGCTGGCGGCATGCCCGGCAGTTCCTTAGGAAATACATCAGGAAACTCCGACACTACCGGCACATCTGGGCTAAACTCAGGGTCTCTCTCTATGTCCTGGACATAGCAGAGGTATACATCATTTCCTCGTCGCAACTCACGATACATGGCCATGGCGGTGATGATCTGTGTCGAAGGCTCCCTGGGCCTCTGGCGGTAATGATATAGTAACCCCAGATGGACTCCGAAGAAGCAGTCGATGCTCGGCACATAGGATTCTACCCTTGTACCGCTCCAACCAGTTCATCCCGACAATCACATCAAAACCTAGTCCGTCGAACTCTATCAAGTCGATCGGAAACTCCTCATCCATGATTCGAACAACAGCATCTCGGTAGTAGCGGGTACACCTGATCCGCTCTTTCGACGGGAGAGTGACCACGAAGTCTGGCATCTCTTCACCGTCTAACCCCAGCCTCTTCGCAAATGATAGCGAAATGAATGTGTGTGAGGCTCCAGAGTCGAACAAGATCGATGCATCCACGCCATTCACTGGAAAGGTACCGGTGAGGATTGTGCCGCTCTTGCCGGCTTCTGCCTTATTGCAGACACTCAGTATACCTCCCGTTCCGAGTGCACAGCCTAATTCATTGGCAAACTCATAAGTATACGGTAGTAACACGTTGATACACTCCAAAACAACATTCCTTTATTCATTAACACAGTCTTTACACATAAGTTGGTTACATTGTAGACATGGCTAGATATAGCTCCTTTATCAAACACTGGCTTAATACATTACATGATTACACAAGGCTCAAAACTGCTGAAAGTCAAATTCAAACGTCCGGGTTTCAGATGTGTGGCATTTACCACTGTCGATGGTGCGGTATTCAATTTGATCTTCTTGATACCGTGGTATAACATCCTTGATTGTCCTCCCATGATTAATACATCACCTGATTTCAACACTAGCTTCTTTGCGAGATCACCACGCTTCTGCTCGCCGTACATAAACACAGCGGTATCACCAATGGACCAAGACACCACGGGTACTCCCTTACTTAGAGACTCGGGTGACTCGTCCTTATCTTGGTGTAACCCTAACCGTCCACCTTTCTGGTAGAAGTTCACAATGCATAAGTCTGCTTCCACGTTCGGAATCGGTTCCGATTCAAGTTGCTGAGCAATTCCCACGGTGTGGTTAACAACCGCAGGAACTCCTCAGGTATGCCTGGTACAGTTGCTCCGTCTTCAGCTCGTACATCCTGATATGACTTGGTGTAGGGATTCCAGTCCTTACCCATGCACATCATCTTCAGCTTCATCTTCGAACCGCTCGGGTATTCGGGTGTGTAGAAACCTCCTGGTGCTGCTCCAAGTTCGTTGCAACGTCTGATGATGTGGATTTGTGCTTCCGGTGTCAGGTATCCATTTAAGAGTATCATACCTGGTTGGATAACCTGACATTGCTCCAGTGGGAATTCGGTGATGCTGATGGTGGTCTCTTCAGGGTTTGGTGTGGGCGGGATTGGATAACAGATATTGAAGGTTCCTAAGTTTCAAATTGCCTAACTTTAGGTGTTTTCCACATTATATTCTAACTCTTTACTTATGTTTATACCTTAGACTTGCTAACACTCATGCATGAAATGCGGTAAGCAATCACTTTTTCATTTAACAGTTTAGGCGGTACCTGGTCTCGAAGAGGATCCTGGTGCCTCAGACCGGTCCACCACATTCAGGGCGGCCTTGCCGGACCCCGTACCCTTCCCCTTCTGGGATTCAGTGTACTTCTTGTCAGAAGTCTGCTGAATGATCGCCTTCGGGCCTTCAGTGGTCGTGGTAGTATTACCCTTCCACTGCCCCTTTGGCTTAGTTCCTGCTGTTGGGGTTCGTCCAACACTCAAATTCACGGTGCCCCATCTTCTGGCAGTGACGACACCTCACATCATTCCCCTTGCAGTCTTTGCCGGGGTGGTCTCCATTGCACCACTTACAGTAAAAGTGGCGCTCCGGTCCAGAACCCGCGCTAGCTGCTATAACAACACACAATCAATACTCACTCCCATCTTAACAACATACACCTCAACTAGATACACATGGTTAAGTAATTACCCTTAGGCGGGTAGGAGCGTAGAGGCTTCGCCGCATACGCGTACGTGAGCTTCAGTGGCTCATCAGCTGTGGTGGTCTGGGCTTGGCCCTTGTCACCCTGGTACTGACCCTTCTGGGGCTGAGGGTAGGGTTTCTTTTTCTTCCTCCCCCATACCCTTGCTGACTCTGGCCCTCGTTGGTGGCCTTGCGCTTGTGCGCATTCTCCTCGTCCCTCAGACGGACGGTAATTTCAACCTTAGCAGCGGCATGATAGCACTCCTGATTTTAGGATGTCAGTCATGCCCCGCAAAACAACTTACCAACTCACATTAACATTCACTCAAGGTATAGATTGATTCACAACAAAGTACTCTAATTACCTGCAAGGTAGTATACTCAGCTGGCCCCATCCCATAGCGGAGACGGTGGCTAAGACCATTGTAGAACCGGTTCACCAACACTCGGTTCGAATACCCAAGGTCTGGTAACAGGTGGATAAGGCCGGTGAATGCGGTGTAGTAGTCATCAACCGACATCTTATCCCCCTGCCTCAGACTATCCAGCTCGAGGCGCTTGGCCTCCTGCACATGTACAGGGTAAGACTTGGCTCGCAGTAGAGCCGTGTACTCCCTCCAACCAAACTCAGGATCAGCCATCCTGTCCTCTTCACCAACTTCCACCAACTCTGTGCCGTACCCTTCAAGTAGTAAGCGGCAAGACGGACCTTAGCTTCAGCAGGTACTGCCAAGGTCTCGTAGGCGGTCTCCAGTTCGGAGATGTACGCCTCCAGCTTTCGAGGATCAGTCTCCCCATTGAATGATGGCGGTCTAGATCAGCCAACGCCTTGACCCAATTGGTCTCTCGTGGCGGTGGTGGTGGTGGCTGAACTCCGGGCTGTTGCCCTTGCTGTATAGCAGCAAACCAATCGGGTACCAACTGGGCTACGGCGGCTGCAACTGCCTCAGCCATGGTCTGTGCCGTAGTATCATCGCCCTGGTCACCCATACCTCCAGTACCGCGCCCGCGGCCTCTACCTCGTGGTCTACCTGCCATCTGAATTCATATGAACATTTCATTAGCATTATGCTTGCACACTTATCGGTCCAATGGTTATAACATCTTCCCGACAACCAGGTAATTCCACACTTAGTTAGTGGTTAACCCTTCCAAATCTGTTCACTTAGGTATCTGTAGTTAGGTTTCCTAACTCGGTATATCCCTAAGCTCGGTATTCTAGTCATCAGAGCGATACTTCGCTCTGATACCACTTTTTGTAACACCCCTACAACGCCCCTATCAACTACCGAAATCGCAGCGGAAATAACCAACCAAACAATAACTAAACGCTTTGGTGTTACAACGCCGTTAACCACCCACGTGGTTAACTAGGCAGAATAAATACAAGTGTATCGGTCTGATGATCAGACTCCCGAGCATAGAATCTAACATCCATATATATAAACATAGCCAACCATACCGAGTATTTAATTTACAACAACCTACCAATGGTAAACATCCACCACTGTTTAACAAACGGACCAAAATGTAATGCCTCGGGAGCACAGGCGCATCCCGGGCTCAACAACCAACATAGCCAAAAGTACATCAACGACCTAGGATCTAGAGCCACTCCGCTTCTTCGATCCTCATCCTGCAATAAAATATGAGAGCCCCGAGGGGGTCAGCAACCTTTGCTGGTATGGCTAACGCGCAGCCCATCGGCTACCGGGATACGCGCAACCAATTGTCATAATAACATGGCATTCATTTTAGAACATCCAACATATATATATATATATATACCATAGCATAGCAAGGGAAATTGCATAGCATCAAACAATACATAACACATAAAATCGGTCCTCAAGGAACCTTCCACCATAGTTAGTATACCATGTGAGCTAGAGATTTTTACCAATCCCATGTTAAGCTCGTTACCAACCTCGTTACCGTCCAGTTATATAGAACGGTTAACTTATACCCAAGGTGTGTCGGATATAGTAATCCCAAGCACACCGAAATAACATACGTATGCCCCTATGGCCCGACGTGAGTCAGTAACTAGCTTTGGATAAGCTAAGGGAAGGTAGAAACCAAATTGGAATACCACCTATACATACACCAAGAGAGCCGAACCGGATATGATATCGACTCCCATCCATCACACGCGTGGCCGGAACAACCGGACTCCTCACTCCCCCGATTAGCACTTGTTAGTGATCACACAATATTTTGTTAAGTCACATACAAGCATAGGTCTTGTTAGACAACCAAGGGAAAGGAGTCACAACCTTCAACATCATGTATAACAACTGTAAACTCTTTTCATGCCTTAATCTTATAAGGTCGTAACACACAGAAAAGCACAACATCCAAGCCGGTGTAAACCGGTAGACAACAGACTGCAAGAAAACCATACCTTGGTCCTTGCCTCGTTTCGTTTCCACCTTGAGAGAATCCTATACACATTAGTAACGTCGGTTAATTATTTATTTAACTTCACACTTACTAAGTATTTAACATGATTGTATGACATGTTTTAATGTCTATCTTACCCTAGGTTACCTTCATTATACACCCTAGGGTTAATACTAAGTCACATTCTTTTCTGTTTTTTTTTTAAGTTATGACTTCGGGACGAAGTCCTTTTAAGGGGGGTAGACTGAAATACCCCTAACCTTTAAATAATTAAATAATGGTAAATAAATATTATCTGGGGGATTATTAAACCCTGAGAAAAGTATATAAACACTTGGGCGTTAAAACGCACCTAAACGCCTTAAGGTCAAAAACGGGCGTTAAAGCCCGACCTTAAGCTAACCAAGTTATATAAGCTATAAACTTCATATGAAGTTAACCAAGAATCATTATATGACCTTTGAAACACAAGTCCTCAGTTTGAACTAAGTAGAAATACAATATGCCCGGGAGTTCCCTTAAGGGCCCCTTAAGGCCCGAAAGTCCCGAAAATACTTTATTAAATAAAGTGAAGCATTACACTTCATTCTAAATACACAATAACACTTACATGAACATTTAAGATGAAGTTCTCAAGATAAATACTTAGTTAAAGACAAAGTGCTTGGAGGTTCCCGATGAGGGCCCCATAAACCCCCGGGAGTGCCCCGGAGAGGTACCGAAGTGGCACAAACTCCAATATAAATTATTCTAAGAGTTCCTATCATTAATATTCACCATTATAAAGAGAATTCTAGAGCTACTTTTTCAGAAATACACAAAGTGCTCGGGCGAATTTCTTAACGCTCCTTTTTACCCCGGGAGTTTCCCGGTAGCCCGAAAATTGAGTTACGAGTTTATATATGTAACACCCCATCCTAAGCCATTCGTGGTTATCACAACTTAACAGTAATACATAAATGTCGCAGCGGAACTAAACCAACACCAGGACCTTGCCACGGTCTAATCAACAAGAAATACCGTTACTTAAATATTTACAACCTCATATCCATAATACATACACCAACCGAGTTTAAAGTATCTCCAAAACCATACAATACTACACAAGTTAAACTACTAACAGACGGGTGCACAGGCGCTACCCGTACTCAAAATAAAGTCCCACCTAGGGCTACCCGCTCCTACTCTCGTGGTGTGACTTCATCGGCCGCTTACCTGCAAGTGTAAAAACAGCCCCCAAAGGGGGTCAGCACGAATGCTGGTACGACCCTCTCATGGCCCCCAAGCTAACGGGGCTACGACGACAAATTGTCGATAGCATGGAAGTTGATTAGCATAACAACATAGTATGAAATGCAATAACACAACCAACCACAATGAACATAAATAGCTCAAATGCAAATGAACGACACAAGTGTTCCCTTAATAAGTGAGTTAGATCTTAACCCCTTAAATCCACCATCTCCTTAACCTTATAATTGCCAACCGTTCCACTATTAGATTGGTTAGCCCTTAATTGGTTGCTTATTTTTGTAGGGCTTGGTTAACCCTAGCCGGTAGCAGTGCACTATCCGACAATAAGCTACCTTTCTTAATTTGTTGGGGATGTAGGCTTGATCCCCCCACGCCATCCTTAATGTGCCACCCACCTCAGACAGTAGTCCGGGTGGTCGGGTCGGTTTGTTGACCCTAGGCGACGAGTCTAATGACAAGTCTTATTTGGAAGTCGGATCTGGTTCAGATACCGACCTCCCCTAATACACATGTGCCGGTACCATTCCGGATTCCTCACTCCCACCCCAAGTTACGGTTAGTGAAAGTCTTAAATGCCAAGTGTTAGTTAAACCTTAACGGGTATTAACCAACATATACCAACACTCAATTCTTATCCTTAACTCAGTAAGCACTAACCTTAGTTAGTAACAATCTCAAATCTCGTGGGTTAGTGTAAAGAAAACACATTCTCAACGAGAATAAGTATAACCGGTTGCATGCTTTATCTTGTCTTAGTCATAGCAAATAAACAGATAGCACACAAACCGAGGGACACCTCGTTAGCAAGCAGGTCACAAGAAAGACTGTACTGTTCACCGTCGACTGTTGTTTGTTTAACCTTCTCCGGGGTCCCAATTCACAAACCTAAAACATTCATTCATTTTTAGGTCATTAGTTATTTACACCTTACTTAACTCACTTAGTCCCTAAAGATTCCCATTCAATACCCTCTTAATCCTTTACCACTTTACCTTATAAACCTAACTTTGAACATTAAAGCTTATACTTAACTTAACTTAATTCCTTAGGTTCTTAGGTTTCTAATCATCATTGCCCTCCTAATGGTGTACCATTAACACCATTAAGCATCCTTAAAAAAAATTTTTAAGTGTTAAGGGTCGTCCAACCCACCGTCCGACCCATCTAACTGGGTCGGCCCATTCCAGCAACTCTCAGATTGTAAAATTCTACTTCGTCCGACCCACATCCGACCCAAGCCCCCTGGGTTGGACCTTTCCAGAAACTTTCCCGTCTTCTAAGACTCACCCGTCCGACCCATGTCTGACCCAAGTCCTCTGGGTCGGACCACTCCAGAACAATTACGGGTGACTTAACAGAGGACGTCCAACCCATGTCCGATCCAACCAACTGGGTCGGACCAGTCCAGAACAAGCCCAAAAATTGTCCAATCTTCTCCTAACTTTTTCTTAAGCCTCCTAATGTGTTCTAACATCATTTAGACACTTAAACCCACCCTAAATCATCCTTCAAACTCATTAAAACAACCTCCAAAGATCATTCCAATCTTTTACTCAATTCTTACAACAACTACCAACACTTAACACTCTTTTCTTTCCTACATTCCAACACCCCTTTCACCTAGAACTTCTACTAACCAAAAGTTCCCTCCTTAAGAACTTGACCACACCATATACACCACCCTCCACCCCTATTACATTTTCCAAGCCTTCCTTAAATTCTAAACTCTAGTTTCTACCTATATCATCTCAAAGTCTTACACTCATTCACATCAAACCTACTAAAGTTTCCTAACTTCTTTTATCAAGGTCTTGGTGCCTAAAATTCACCACTGTAACCCCTAGTTCCTAGTAGACATACCTAAGTCCTCCTAGTTCACTAGAACATCTTGAACCCATTCTCTTTCATCAAAACAACTCCTAAAGTTTCTTAACACTTCATGGGTCATGAAATCTCCCTAACACATCTTAAACACTTAGGTTTCTTCACTAAATTTTGCCATGGGTTCTCTAGGACATTGTTACACCAAGACACTTAGTTTTTCACCATTAATTAGCTATCAACATTCAAATTCTCACCAAACCTCCTTAGCACACATAGAACATCAAAACTACACAACATCACAATATAGTGCATAAACTTAAATGCTTGGCACTTAGGCCCTAAATGACTTGGCTCTTAGGCACTTATGCATAAATCTTAAACACTGAATTTCCTCATTACATATAGCCTTTGACCATGACTGCAAATACACAAAACAAGGCTCCCATTGCAATTCAAATGTTCTTATAATTCACCTTAACATTCCTAAATATCTTCTTTCTCATTTGCTCCTTAGTCACAAGTTTCACAAGTTAGTCATTGTTTCTCCTAGGCTTTTATATAGTTCTTTCCCAATGTAAACTCTACACTAACTCATCACCTATCAAAATCCCATCCCTTAATGCATTAAACCTTAAAAGACATTTACCTTGTTCCTTTTCAAGCTTCACAACTTCCTTTCTTAGGTTTTTCCTTTCTCATCTCGGTCACCACTTAAACTCTCCTTGCAATGTTCTAACCAATATCCAATGCCTCCAAAGTGCTAGATAATTATTAACCCTAAGGAACAAACCCTAGGTTAAAATGTGCTTTAAGGTATTAAATTGATTGTTTTACCTTGGTTTCTCAGACAATCTTGGATATGAAGCAAAAGGACCTCCTTTATCCTTTGAAGAGTAGAAAACAAGCTAGAACAAGGCATAAACATGGAGTCCCATGAGTATATATTTTCGGTTATGAAGAGAAAATGATGGAAACCTAGATTTTCTTACACATTCTTTACCTTAAGAGAATGGAGAAGCCAATGAACTCTCCAAACTTGGATTTCCTCCTCTAATGGTGATTTGCCTTGGCTCCAAAATGAGGCTATTGAAGTTTTGAAAAGATAGAAAGGAAGAGCTTGAGCTAACTAAGAGATATATGTACTTGGTTTTGATTTTGGAGCTTAAATGAGCAAGATGTGGGCAAGAGAAGATGGAGCTAGCAAGGAGTTGTCTTCTTACGTGAAAGAGAGGAAAGAGAGCAAGGGAACCGATGGAGAGATGAAGAATGAGAAGTAGAGAGATGATTACTAAAGGTGAGATATTATGTAAAAGGTGAATAGTTAACTTACTTCTTTTGCTTTCTCTTTACTTAGCTGGATAAGTGTGGTGAGTCACACTTAAAAAACCCGGCCCCCTTGGTCAAATAAGATAGATTGTGGTCTTTGTTGACCATTTAATTGACTTACTTGACTAATGTCTTAAACTAGCACTATTTGGTTTATTCACTAAAAAGGCACATAATTGTGAAATTTTTATTTCCCATTGATTTATACTTCCTAATGTGATACTAATATAGTACACATTTAATGAAGAAGTAATCATGGGCATTTAGCCACTTAAAACCCATTTACAAGAACAATTTTTCAAAAATGTGCTTTAAGACTCCTTAAAGCACATTTTGTGTTTTAACTTGTTTTTTAAGCTGGTTTTATTTGTAATTGGTTTAAAATGACCATTAGGATGTTACTAAGGTCTTATAAACATATTTGGGTGCTCACCCAAGTCTCTCCAAGCTTAGAGCACGTTTTGCTTAAACTGCTCTTTTGGTGTTCCCTTATGTTTTCTTTGATTACAAATGTTTCTTAATGTTTCTAAGGGATTATTTAGCCTCCTTATTTTAGTTTATCACTTAACACCATATCTAAGTTTGGGGTATTTCAATCTACCCCCCTTAAAAGAACTTGTCCCCAAAGTTCACATATATGCTTAACCTTTAACCATTCACGGTACTCAAATCTCTTAATCTTAACAACCACATCTTATATTCACATTCACAACATCTCAAGACTCAAAGTCAATCACAAATACATACATGTATTATACATATCTCAAATTACCACCAAAGTGTAGCAATTTACACAAATCACATCTTACACAAAACCAAACGACAAACATGTTCGTTTCCTAACTCAAAAGCGAGGAAGCTCTACCCCCCTTAAAAGGGGTACGCCCCGTACCCTATACAGACGATCTAGTCAGTAAACAAAGAAGGGTACTTCGCTCTCATCTTATCCTCTAATTCCCACGTGGCCTCTTCGACATCCTGGTTAGACCAGAGAACCTTCACCAGTCGCACTGACTTATGGCGAGTGTCCCTAGTCTTACTGTCCAAGATTCTCTGAGGAGTCTCCACGGATCTCATATTCGGTTCTAAAGTCAATCTCTCAGGCTCTAACACATGGGAGGGGTGGTGCATGTATTTCTTTAGCTGTGAAACATGAAAAACATCATGCACTTTACCCAGTTCAGCAGGTAAGTTCAACCTGTAGGCAACTGGGCCCACCCACTCCGTAATCTCATAGGGACCAACAAACTTCGGGCTTAGTTTGCCCTTCTGCCCAAATCTGAATACACCCTTCATCAGTGAAACTCGTAGAAATACCCGGTCGCCCACTGCGAACTCCAGGTCTCGTCGTCGAACATCAGCATAACTTCTGCCTATCTTGAGCAGCTTTCATGTTCTCCCTGATTTGCTGAACTTCAGCCTTAACTTGTTCTAAATATTCTGGTCCTATAATGACCGTCTCACTCGACTCATCCCAGCAGAGCGGTGTACGACATGGTCTACCGTACAACGCTTGAAAAGGTGCCATCTTGATCGAAGCGTGATAGCTGTTGTTGTATGAAAACTCGATCAGATGTAATTTGTCAATCCAACTGCCCTGGAAGTCTAAGGCACATGCCCTCAGCATGTCCTCGAGTGTCTGAATCGTACGCTCAGTCTGACCATCTGTCTGAGGATGGAACGCGGTACTCAACTTCAGTTCTGTACCCAACGCTTCTCTAGTAGCTCTCAGTACCTCGAAAGGAATCTGGTATCTCTATCTGACACTATGGTCTTTGGTATCCCGTGATGTCTCATGATTTCTCTCTCAAACAACTCAGCTAATTTGGTCACCTTCCAAGTATCCTTCATCGGTATGAATCGGGCTACTTTGGTAAGGCGATCCACCACCACCCATATCATGTTGAGACCTCCCCTAGCAGGTGGGAGTCCAACTACAAAGTCCATGGAGATATCATGGAACTTCCATTCCGGAACTGGCATCGATTGTACCATTCCGCCCGGTCGTCGGTGCTGAATTTTACCTTCTGGCAAGTAGACACCTCAAGACGAACTCGGTAACATCTGTATTCATCCCCGACCACCAGAAGTATCTCTTCATGTCTTTATACATCTTAGAGGCTCCCGGATGGATGGAAACTGAAGAACAGTGTGATTCCCTAAGTATACGGTCTTTCAGATCCGTGTTGCCCCGTGGTATGCATAACCGGCCCTTAAGTCTGATCAGTCATCGTCGTGAAGTCTGAAGTCATATTTCTGACCTCAAAGTACCATCTGTCAGCTTCTGTCTGACCTCCTCATATACTCATCTGTCCTCTGAGCCTCTCGCACCTCATCAACCAAGCTGGAGAAAGAAACTAGCGAATGGAGTGAGTGTGCTCGACGGCTCAGGCGTCCGCTACAACATTGGCCTTTCCCTCTTTGTATTGGAGGTCAATGTCATAGTCTTTCAGAATTAACCATCTCCTCTGTCTGAGATTCAACTCCTTCTGAGTGAATATGTATCTTAAGCTCTTATGATCGGTGTAGATCGTCACACTAACCCCGTATAAGTAATGGCGCCATATCTTCAAAGCGAAGACTACAGCTCCCAGCTCTAAATCATGTGTGGGGTAGTTCTCCTCATGTTTCTTCAACTGGCGTGAGCATATGCCACCACCTTGCCATGTTGCATGAGCACGCAACCCAGCCCTCTGCCGGATGCATCACAGTAACCTCAAAGCCCTCTGTACCGTCAGAATGGTCAGAACCGGTGCAGTGGTCAGTGAGTCTTTCAAACTCTGAAATGATCTCTCACAGTCAGCCGTCCATAAGAACGGTGCATCTTTCTTCATCAGACTGGTCATCGGTTTGCGACTTGCTGAAATCCCTAACAAACCTCCGGTAGTAACCTGCCAGACCGAGAAAGCTCCGATGTCGGTAACAGTCTTCGGTCTTGGCCAAGTACGTACGGCATCAATCTTTGCTGGATCCACTGAGATCCCAGCATCTGAGATGACATGACCTAGGAAAGAGACCTGGTCAAGCCAAAACTCACACTTGGAGAACTTAGCATATAGCTGGTTCTCCTCAATATCTCCAATACCTCCTCAAGTGTTCCTCATGTTCAACCTTAGATTCGAATATATCAATATGTCGTATAAACACCACAACCGACTTGTCCAGCTGCTCCGGAACAAGCGGTTCATCAGATCCATAAACTTCAGGTGCGTTCGACAAACCGAATGGCATCACTGTAAACTCATAGTGGCCGTATCGTGTCCGGAATGCCGTCTTCTCAATGTCCCCTCCTTAATGGCTATCTGATGATACCCCGATCTGAGATCAATCTTGGAAAACACAGATGCTCCTTCAACTGATCGAACAGATCGTCAATGCGGGGTAGTGGGTACTTATTCTTCACTGTCACTGCATTCAACTCTCTGTAGTCGATGCAGAGGCGGAGACTACCATCCTTCTTCTTCACGAAGAGAACTGGCGCTCCCCATGGTGATACACTTGGTCTATAAACCCTTATCTAACAAATCTTTCAGTTGTTCCTTTAACTCATTCATTTCTGCCGGAGCCATGCGGTATGGTGCCTTGGCTACAGGTCCGGTACCAGGTAGTAGCTCGATGGTGAACTCTACCTCCCGAGTGGGTGGCATGCCGGGCAGTTCCCGTGGAAATAGGTCGGGGAACTCTGACACTACCGGTAAGTCGGGGTCGAACTCGGGGTCTCTCTCTATGTCCTGTACATAGCAGAGGTACACTTCTTCCTTTCTCCTCAACTCCTTATACATTGCCATGGCGGTGATGATCTTAGTCGAAGGCTCTCTGGGCCTCTGGCGGTATGATATTGTTACCCCAGACGGGCTCCTGAGCAGCAATCTATGCTCGGCGCAGAGGATACGACCCTTGTGCCGCTCCAACCAGTTCATCCCGAAGATAACATCAAATCCAACTCCTGAACTCAATAAAACTGACTGGGAAGTCTTCCCCCTTAATTCTGACAATGGCTCCTCGGTAGTAGCGAGTGCAACGAACCTTCTCCTTAGACGGGAGCGTAACCGTGAAGTCGGGTAGCTCATCAGCGTCTAGCCCCAACCTTCTCGCGAAAGATGCCGAGACAAAGGTATGCGAGGCCCCTGAGTCGAAGAGAACTGATGCCTCAATCCATTAATCGGAAAGGTGCCGGTGAGGATAGTACCGCTGGCGTCGGCATGTGCCTCTGTAAGTATGCTTAATGCACCTTCCGTACCGAGTCCATGACCTAATTGTATTCACAAGCTTCATGAGTATTGATGGTATAACAAGAGTCGTAACAATTTATATGAACAACACTGTTATTTTATTCATAACCATCCTGTTTACAACATGTGCTTCAACCTTACATCTCATTCCTTATCTCACACTAAAATGTTACATAGTATATTGTCTAAAGGTTAGGTTTAACCGTCCTGGTTTCATATGCGTCGCATTAATCACTGCTGACGGTGCTGTATTCAGCTTGATTCTCTTAATCCCATGGTATAACATCCTTGACTCTCCTCCCATAACTAATACATCTCCAGACTTAAGTACTAACTTATTTGCACGGTCCGCACGCTTCTGCTCGCCGTATAAAAATTGCATCATCCCCAATGGACCAAGACACTACGGGTATCCCTCCTTCGAGAGACTCCGTTGTCTCGTCCTTATCCTGGTGTAGTCCGAGTCGCCCGTCTTTCTCATAGAAATTTACAATACAGATGTCTGCTTGTATGTCTGGAACCGGTTCAGCTTCCAACTGCTGAGCGATCTCAATGACTTGTGTGTTAACTGGATGGAATTCTTTGGGTATTTCCGGTGGTGAGACTCCATCTTGTGTCCTCATGGTTTGGTAGGTCTTGGCATACGGATTCCAATCCTTGCCTAAGCTCATCATCTTTAATCTCATCCTTGCTCCTCCTGGGTACTCCGGTGTATAGAAACCTCCCGGTCCCACTCCTAGTTGGCTGCATCTCCTGATGATGGCTATTTGTGCTGCTGGTGTCAGGTACCCCCTTAATAATATCATACCTGGGTGGATAACCTGACATTGTTCGGTTGGAAAGTCTCGGATTTCGATGTCGGCGTCTTCCGGGTTAGGTGTTGAAGGCATTGGATAGCAAATGTTGAAACTTCCTAAGGTGGTAATAGGTTATATCTTACTTAAGTTCTAATCTCATCTCATTCTCACTTAACTCAATTATTCACCAAACATGCATGATAATGCGATAAGCAGGTAATTCTATTACTAAATGGTTATAGCGGTACCTGGCCTCGATGAGGGTTCAGGCTCATCGTCCCGGTCCACCAAGTGTAGTGTGGGTCCCGACTTCTGGGTCACCCGTGGGTTCTTGTCTGCAGCTTGCTGCACCCTCCTCTGACCGTCGGATCCAGATCCCTGATCGGTCTTGGTCTTAATCTTAAAATTGGGTCTGTAATTCTTACTCTCCGGGTTCCCGTAGCACTCGTATGCCCGGTGCCCGAGTACACCGCAAAAGTTACACTCCACCTTATTCCCCCTGCAGTCAACTAGGGGTGGTCCCCCTTGCACCTCTGGCAATAGTAGTGTCGTTGGTAGCCACCTCCGGTTTCCTTTCCAGTCTCAGTACCTGATACGTATCGCATCAGTGATTGTGTCTCAATGTTGTTAACCATTTTATTTACTCAAAATGTATTTTCTTACTCTTTGGCGCCCTGGAGCGCAGGGGCTTAGCAGCATAAGCATAAGTCAGTTTCAGTGGCTCATCAGTAGCCTTCTCCTTTTCCTCCTTTGCTTTTTGGTTCTGGTTCTTTTGGGCTTGAGGCTGATACTTCTGTTTCTTGTATCCACCTTGCCCTTGGTGTTCTGTACTCTTCCCAGCACTCTTTCTCTTGGCATTGTCGTCCCTAGCTGGACGGTTATCTCAACCTTAGCAGCGGCATGATAGCACTCCTGCTTCCTAAGGTATTAGTTCCTCTTATTTCCCACTAAATCTTATTCACATAATTATATCTTACTCATTCTTATTACCTGCAAGGTAGTGCTCGTCGGCCCCATGCCGTAGCGGAGTCGATGGCTAAGCCCGCCATAGAAGCGGTCCACCAGTATCTGGTCAGAATACCCAAGACCTGGCAGAAGACGGAGCAAGGCGGTGAACTCTGTGTAATACTCATCCACCGTCATCTTGTCGGTCTGCTTGAGCGCATCCAACTGCAAGCGCTTCTTCGCCTAGACATGGGCGGGATAGTACTTTGCTCGTAGCAAGGCGGTGTACTGCTCCCAGCCGAACTCTGGATTGGCCACATGCTCGGCCCTCACCAGCTTCCACCAATCGCCTGCTGCCCCCTTCAGGTAGAATGCAGCTAGACACACCTTGATCCCAGTAGAGACATCAAGGGTCTCAAAGGCGGTCTCCAGCTCGGAGATGTACGCCTCGAGCTTGGCGGGATTGGTCTCCCCCTTAAAGTGTGCGGGTCGAAGATCTACAAGGCTCTTCACCCAATTCGGTTCCCGGGGTTGTGGCGGTGGAGGTGGTGCACCCACACCAGGCTGATAGCCCATGTGCCCTAAGGCGGCAGCTACGATCTCTGCGATCGTCTGCCCTCCTGGTATCTCTGAAGCATCATCGCCTCGGCCACGACCTCGGCCTCCTCTAGGACGTCCTGCCATCTGAATAATCACAACTCACATTAGATTCGTATCCACCACTGTTCCGGTTAACGAATTTATAACGTCCGTAGACGGTAAAAACGATCCACACTTATTAGTGGTCATCTGACTCTACTCACACTAACAGCTCACACCCTTAACCCGTCACTTATTTCTTAACTTATATCTTAACTCGGTGGTTCTTATGTCCGGTATTTCTTGATCAGAGCGTAACTACGCTCTTATACCACTTTTGTAACACTCCATCCTAAGACATTCGTGGTTATCACAACTTAACAGTAATACATAAATGTCGCAGCGGAACTAAACCAACACCGGGACCTTGCCACGGTCTAATCAACAAGAAATACCGTTACTTAAATATTTACAACCGCATATCCATAATACATACACCAACCGAGTTTAAAGTATCTCCAAAACCATACAATACTACACAAGTTCAACTACTAACAGACGGGTGCACAGGCACTACCCTTACTCAAAATAAAGTCCCACCTAGGGCTACCCGCTCCTACTCTGTGGTGTGACTTCATCGGCCGCTTACCTGCAAGTGTAAAAACAGCCCCCAAAGGGGGTCAGCACGAATGCTGGTACGACCTCCATGGCCCCCAAGCTAACGGGGCTACGACGACTAATTGTCGATAGCATGGAAGTTGATTAGCATAACAACATAGTATGAAATGCAAAACACAACCAACCACAATGAACATAAATAGCTCAAATGCAAATGAACGACACAAGCGTTCCCTTAATAAGTGAGTTAGATCTTAACCCCTTAAATCCACCATCTCCTTAACCTTATAATTGCCAACTGTTCCACTATTAGATTGGTTAGCCCTTAATTGGTTGCTTATTTTTGTAGGGCTTGGTTAACCCTAGCCGGTAGCAGTGCACTATCCGGCAATAAGCTACCTTTCTTAATTTGTTGGGGATGTAGGCTTGATCCCCCCACGCCATCCTTAATGTGCCACCCACCTCAGACAGTAGTCCGGGTGGTCGGGTCGGTTTGTTGACCCTAGGCGACGAGTCTAATGACAAGTCTTATTTGGAAGTCGGATCTGATTCAGATACCGACCTCCCCCAATACACATGTGCCGGTACAATTCCGGATTCCTCACTCCCACCCCAAGTTACGGTTAGTGAAAGTCTTAAATGCCAAGTGTTAGTTAAACCTTAACGGGTATTAACCAACATATACCAACACTCAATTCTTATCCTTAACTCAGTAAGCACTAACCTTAGTTAGTAACAATCTCAAATCTCGTGGGTTAGTGTAAAGAAAACACTTCAACGAGAATAAGTATAACCGGTTGCATGCTTTATCTTGTCTTAGTCATAGCAAATAAACAGATAGCACACAAGCTGAGGGACACCTCGTTAGCAAGCAGGTCACAAGAAAGACTGTACCGTTCACCGTCGACTGTTGTTTGTTTAACCTTCTCCGGGGTCCCAATTCACAAACCTAAAACATTCATTCATTTTTAGGTCATTAGTTATTTACACCTTACTTAGATCACTTAGTCCCTAAAGATTCCCATTCAATACCCTCTTAATCCTTTGCCACTTTACCTTATAAATTTAACTTTAAACATTAAAGCTTATACTTAGCTTAACTTAATTCCTTAGGTTCTTAGGTTTCTAATCATCATTGCCCTCTTAATGGTGTACCATTAACACCATTAAGCATCCTTAAATTTTTTTTTTAAGTGTTAAGGGTCGTCCGACCCACCGTCCGACCCATCTAACTGGGTCGGCCCATTCCAGCAACTCTCAGATTGTAAAATTCTACTTCGTCCGACCCACATCCGACCCAAGCCCCCTGAGTCGGACCTTTCCAGAAACTTTCCCGTCTTCTAAGAGTCACCCGTCCGACCCATGTCCGACCCAAGTCCTCTGGGTCGGACCACTCCAGAACAATTACGGGTGATTTAACAGAGGACGTCCGACCCATGTCCGATCCAACCAACTGGATCGGACCAGTCCAGAACAAGCCCAAAAATAGTCCAATCTTCTCCAAACTTTTCCTCAAGCCTCCTAATGTGTTCTAACATCATTTAGACACTTAAACCCACCCTAAATCATCCTTCAAACTCATTAAAACAACCTCCAAAGATCATTCCAATCTTTTACTCAATTCTTACAACAACTACCAACACTTAACACTCATTTCTTTCCTACATTCCAACACCCCTTTCACCTAGAACTTCTACTAACCAAAAGTTCCCTCCTTAAGAACTTGACCACACCATATACACCACCCTCCACACCTATTACATTTTCCAAGCCTTCCTTAAATTCTAAACTCTAGTTTCTACCTATATCATCTCAAAGTCTTACACTTATTCACATCAAACCTACTAAAGTTTCCTAACTTCTTTTATCAAGGTCTTGGTGCCTAAAATTCACCACTGTAACCCCTAGTTCCTCATAGACATACCTAAGTCCTCTTAGTTCACTAGAACATCTTGAACCCATTCTCTTTCATCAAAACAACTCCTAAAGTTTCTTAACACTTCCTGGGTCATGAAATCTCCCTAACACATCTTAAACACTTAGGTTCTTCACTAAATTTTGCCATGGGTTCTCTAGGACATTGTTACACCAAGACACTTAGTTTTTCACCATTAATTAGCTATCAACATTCAAATTTTCACCAAACCTCCTTAGCACACATAGAACATCAAAACTACACTACATCACAATATAGTGCATAAACTTAAATTGCTTGGCACTTAGGCCCTTAAATGACTTGGCTCTTAGGCCCTTAAATGCATAAATCTTAAACACTGAATTTCCTCATTACATATAGCCTTTGACCTGCAAATACACAAAACAAGGCTCCCATTGCATTTTAAATGTTCTTATAATTCACCTTGACATTCCTAAACTATCTCCTTTTCTCATTTGCTCCTTAGTCACAAGTTCACAAGTATAGTCATTGTTTCTCCTAGGCTTTTATAGTTCTTTCCCAATGTAAACTCTACACTAAACTCATCACCTATCTAAATCCCATCCCTTAATGCATTAAACACCTTAAGGTAAGACATTTACCTTGTTCCTTTTTCAAGCTTCACAACTTCCTTCTTAGGTTTTTCCTTTCTCAATCTCGGTCACCACTTAAACTCTCCTTACCAATGTTCTAACCAATATCCAATGCCTCCAATGAGTGCTAGATAATACATTAACCCTAAGGAACAACCCCTAGGATAAAAAAGTGCTTTAAGGTTTTAAATTGATTGTTTTACCTTGGTTTCTCAAGACAAGCTTGGATATGAAGCAAGAAGGACCTCCTTTATCCTTTGAAGAGTAGGAAACAAGCTAGAAAAAGGCATAAACATGGAGTCCCATGAGTATATATTTTCGGTTATGAAGAGAAAATGATGGAAACCTAGATTTTCTTACACATTCTTTACCTTAAGAGAATAGAGAAGCCAATGAACTCTCCAAACTTGGATTTTCTCCTCTAATGGCGATTTGCCTTGGCTCCAAAATGAGGCTCTTGAAGTTTTGAAAAGATAGAAAGGAAGAGCTTGAGCTAACTAAGAGATATATGTACTTGGTTTTGATTTTGGAGCTTAAATGAGCAAGATGTGGGCAAGAGAAGATGGAGCTAGCATGGAGTTGTCTTCTTACGTGAAAGAGAGGAAAGAGATCAAGGGAAACCGATGGAGAAGATGAAGAATGAAGAAAGGAGGAGAGATGACTGCTAAAGGTGAGATATTATGTAAAAAGGTGAATAGTTAACTTACTTACTTTTGCTTTCTCTTTACTTAGCTAGATAAGTGTGGTGAGTCACACTTAAAAACCGGCCCCCTTGGTCAAATAAGATAGATTGTGGTCTTTATTGACCATTTAATTGACTTACTTTGACTAATGTCTTAAACTAGCACTATTTGGTTACTATTCACTAAACAAGGCACATAATTGTGAAATTTTTGATTTCCCATTGATTTAGACTTCCTAATGTGATACTAATTAGTACACATGTTAATTAAGGAGTAATCATGGGCATTTATCCACTTAAAACCCATTTACAAGACAATTTTTCAAAAATGTGCTTTAAGACTCCTTAAAGCACATTTTGTGTTTTAACTTGTTTTTAAGATTGGTTTTCTCTGGTAATTGGTTTAAAATGACCATTAGGATGTTACTAAGGTCTTATAACAATATTTTGGTGCTCACCCAAGTCTCTCCAAGCTTAGAGCACATTTTTGCTTAAACTGCTCTTTTGGTGTTCCCTTATGTTTTCTTTGATTACAAATGTTTCTTAATGTTTCTAAGGAATTATTTAGCCTCCTTATATCTTATTTTATCACTTAAACACCATATCTAAGTTTGGGGTATTTCAATCTACCCTCCTTAAAAGAACTTTGTCCCCAAAGTTCACATATATGCTTAACCTTTAACCATTCACGGTACTCAAATCTCTTAATCTTAACACCACATCTTATAATCACATTCACACATCTCAAGACTCGAAGGTCAATCACAAATACAATACATAATTATTATACATATCTCAACTTACCACCAAAGTGTAGCAATTTACACAAAATCACATCTTACACAACGAACCAAACGACAAACATGTTCGTTTCCTAACTCAAAAGCGAGGAAGCTCTACCCCCCTTAAAAGGGGTACGCCCCGTACCCTATACAGACGATCTAGTCAGTAAACAAAGAAGGGTACTTCGCTCTCATCTTATCCTCTAATTCCCACGTGGCCTCTTCGACAACCTGGTTAGACCAGAGAACCTTCACCAGTCGCACTGACTTATGGCGAGTGTCCCTAGTCTTACTGTCCAAGATTCTCTGAGGAGTCTCCACGGATCTCATATTCGGTTCTAAAGTCAATCTCTCAGGCTCTAACACATGGGAGGGGTGGTGCATGTATTTCTTTAGCTGTGAAACATGAAAAACATCATGCACTTTACCCAGTTCAGCAGGTAAGTTCAACCTGTAGGCAACTAGGCCCACCCGCTCCATAATCTCATAGGGACCAACAAACTTCGGGCTCAATTTGCCCTTTTGCCCAAACCTAAATACACCCTTCATTGGTGAAACTCGCAGAAATACCCGGTCGCCCACTGCGAATTGTCTTGATTTAAGGAGTAAGTTTATATAATTAAGGTTTATTAAGTTTAAGCTTGATTTAAGCTTCAAACTTTGGTATAAAAATTATGTATAAGCCTTAGTAATATTAAGGCCGAAAATGTTGGGTTATAATATCAAGAAAAATAATAATTTATAACATATAAGGTAAGATTATTACCTTAAGGTATAAATTGGTGTCACAAAAATTAATTAAGATGCATATATATATATAAACCGAATTGTCTAGGTATAAAATGTTCTATTTTGAGATTATAATCATTCTAAGTCATTAGCCTAATTTTTAGAAGTGTTATATGGCTTATATACATTTATATGTATTTATTATAAAGTTTAAAGAAAGTTTTAAAACTATATGGTAAAAATATAGTAAGGCCGAGAATGAAATGTTTTATTTGGTGATTTTTCGAAATATATAAGTATATTAACTTATATTATAAATTTTAGGAGTATTAAAAATAGCTACAAGTATTTAAATGGCTTAATTATGAAGTTATGTGGCTAAAATATAAATTTTGAAAGGTTTGGTGTATTAAATATAATTGCAGAAAATTAAAGGGGTGATTTGGTGTATTTATGATATAATATAAGGTAAGAATTAATATTATGAATTTTGGTGAATTTAAATAATTGGTTAAGTGTTAAAATAACATTTTATAATGAAATACCCCATAAATTAATTTAAATTAATTTAGGGGATTTCTTTTGGTAAACCCTAAATGAAACTATTAAATATTAATTTATTATATGGTATTATGAATTTAATAGTGAGATTTATAAGTCAATAAATCTTGGGAAAATTTCAAGACACTCCAATTATATAAAGATTTTAGAAATATTTTGAACATTGATTTAAGGCTTAAAAGTCAAAATAAAATCATAGAAACCTTGAAGCTTCAAAAGCCTTGCTAGGATTGACTTTTTGAGAATGGTCAAATAAGCCCATGAAAACTATACCAATAAAAAGGTTATGGAAAACCAAGAAGATCGATAAAAAGAACGTTAAAAACGGATCATCCTAGCCAAAGTTATGATAAATTGAAGTTTAGAGCCAAAATTTTGAAGGATGCTGACGTGTCCAGGACACGTGTCGCGCCCAGTTATCACCGAGTCACTCAATCGGTTGAGTTTCCAGCGGTTTTGGCATGTCAACAGGCGATCTTTAGACACCTATATCTTTTTTCCTACTCCACCATTTGGTATGCCGTTTATTTCATTCGATTCTCCTATCTTTCCTCTTTCCAACCATTACTCACACACCATCTAACTCCTTCTACAATGATCAGAAAGTTGATCCAAAGTTGCCTCCTTGCGAGTTCGTAACCCAGAATTCCAATTTTTCCTGAGATTGGGTAAACTTCGTCATGCCATAACTTCTTCATTTCTCATCCAAATTTCGTGTTCTTTAGCTTGTTGTGAAGATCTCTAATCCCTCTATAACTTTCATGTTGATGGCCAAGGCTGATTCGCACTAGTTTGGGAGATAAATCTGTCTAAAGTTGCCTACTCGACCACGGCGGTAATTCCGAAAGATGAACTGTTAAAACACCCGCAAGCAATGCAACGGGTAACTGTGGAATTCAATGTTATATATATAAAAAAATATATAAACCCTTGGGATTATGTGTATATCGTTAACTATGGTTATGAAGGAAATGATCACACATACAACGTTATTTCGCATAGCATTTAATGCTCATGCATTAACGTTATATGATTGGATTACTAAATCATTTAGTATTGTACCATATATTAAATATCACATTATTCATGTTAATAAACTATACTTTAATTTACACTGTATGACTTATGGTAAATATATATTTATACTAATGTCATGACACTTGTCATATATACTTTCATGACATTAAAAACCACATTGTATATACTCATATATATACACATACTTTCGGTTTTACATATATTTATGTATGTAGTTGTATTTGATTTAATCATATAACATATAGATGCATGTATTATGACAATATTATTTCTTAAACTCCCATTCTAGGTATGAGTTGGTCAACTTGACCTCTTGGTCAAATTAGTTGACTTAGTCAAGCATATTGGCTTGACTAGTTTTTCCAAGTACTTTAGTATACCACATTCATCATAATACATGGTATTATATAATTCATGTACTTTGCAATATGCTACTCTTGATTGTATAATCTACAGTTTATCAACTTTATTCATTTATAACACCATCAGTGAATATTGTATGGTTCTCAACCATATTTTATACGCATTTCCTACAAATATTAGTCACGCCTTTATGCCCATACAAATCTACATAACTTGTAAAACTCCCTTCACTAACTGTTACATTTCATTATTTTACGTAAGGTGATTATTCTCATTAGTTTGTAATATAATATACAGACTTATATTAAGATTCCTATCTTAATATCATGTAACATTGGTATAATACCATAAAAACTTTTAAAGTTTATTCATTATACTCATTACTTTGTAAGTTCATTTATTCATTATTATCACATTTGTTTTATGTGAATATTCTTACTTATACACGGATTATATCCAATTTAAATACCAATTGTATATATATAAAAGTATATATATATATACACCTTCTTACTTCAAATGTTTGTCAAGGTTAATATTACTTAGCCAAGCAATTTCTTACCTTATGGTTCGAATTCAATTATACAACATCGTATAATTTAATTTCTCTTATTTAGTATAACAATCGTGACAAAGACAAAAGAGGGACAACTACCGAATATAACTCTTGGATTAAGATATAAGTAGCGACAAGAAAACATCACTCATAAAAAGGACAATGACGTGGGCTTTACTATCCTACGTGACGGTAATACGGTTCTCCAATACAAATATTTTCGAACATGCTATGTCCTAGATAAATTCTAGGCATACACTAGAACAAAAAAGGCTTGTATACACTGGACAAATTATTCACTATAACACCTGGGGTGGAACCTTAGGCAAGAAGAAGATTAAGAGAACCTAACCATATGGGGAGACTATGAATACGGTGCGGATGGATCACCTATATCCATACTATATCTATGAATACGGTGCGGATGGATCACCTATATCCATACTATATCCATGAATACGGTGCGGATGGATCACCTATATCCATACTATATCTATGAATACGGTGCGGATGGATCACCTATATCCATACTATATCTATGAATACGGTGCGGATGGATCACCTATATCCATACTATATCTATGAATATGGTGCGGATGGATCACCTATATCCATACTATATCTATGAATACGGTGCGGATGGACCTATATCCATACTATATCTATGAATGCGGTGCGGATGGATCACCTAAATCCATACTATATCTGAATACGGTGCGGATGGATCACCTATATCCATACTATATCTATGAATACGGTACGGATAGATCACCTATATCCATACTATATCTATGAATACGGTGCGGATGGATCACCTATATCCATACTATATCTATGAATACGGTGCGGATGGATCACCTATATCCATACTATATCTATGAATACGGTGCGGATGGATCACCTATATCCATACTATATCTATGAATACGGTGCGGATGGATCACCTATATCCATACTATATCTATGAATACGGTGCAGATGGATCACCTAAATCCATACTATATCTATGAATACGGTGCGGATGGATCACCTAAATCCATACTATATCTATGAATACGGTGCGGATGGATCACCTATATCCATACTATATCTATGAATACGGTGCGGATGGATCACCTATATCCATACTATACCTATGAATACGGTGCGGATGGATCACCTATATCCATACTACATCTCCCTATATGAGAACTGGGAATGAAAAGAACTCATAATATCAGAAGGATGCGAATGTATGTACCGATATACCATTTAATTAATGGAAACAATCATATGGGCATATATAAGACTAAAGGGTATTATAATTCAAATACGTCCTTGGAACTTATATCACATAAGTATACATATATTATGGATACAAGAATGAGTGAATGTATATATGTACACATTTAGATATATACATAGTTGGAAAAAAATGAAATTGGTTGATGGGTTGTTGGACGTGCGAGGTTGAACTTGACCCTGGTCAGGTCAAGTGATACTGAGCATAAATTGGGGTGGAAGGATAGTTCAACACTTACGCTGACCACGTAAGGGTTGGATAACTCTCGAAACCCCTACAAGCGGACACATGAACTACAAATAGCTGGGAAAGTTTATAAGTCAGGAGTAGAAAAGTACGAAGGATGCGATAGCAATGTAGATGATACGAGCGGGTAGTATACATTGATACATGATTCAAAATTTAGAGGTTACAACCACAGGAACCTCTAACACATATAATTTGATAACCTTTTGACTGAAACCAGTTGAAGTCAACCAACTGTGTGAAGGCCATAATTGGGCTGAAAAATAATAATAATGATACTTAGAGACGAAAGACGTCTACCTTGATGGTACACATTAAAGGATAAAGGAGAGTAGTAATGCTAGGAGAGTAAACTAGCTAGCTACACATAAATAGGAGCGGTAATATAAACAAAACAAATCGTGAGAACAATGACACGTCGATAACATTCAAATACTAAGAACTAAATCATTAAAGCCCAAAAGGGTCAGCCAGAAACAACAATTCAGAAGCTTAAAAACGAACCAAAATCCTGAATATCCAACCTCCAAAGGAAATGAATAGATAAATTACAACCCATATAAATTAAAGATACCCCATGTCAGTCAAGGGACCTTTACTACTATTATAAGGATACCATTGAGCCCTGCACCACATTGGGAAGCCGAAGGTTATCAGAGTCGCACAGCAGAAGCTGGTGGACCGTACCTCCCATTTTCCAGTTGAATAACAAGTGACATATCGGCCAATACCTTAAACCTAGAGAGGCGAAACCCGAATCCGTTTCTAGATCGGTACGACTACCGATAAGAGTCTTCTGATACAGAAACTAAACTATTAACATGGACAAGGCCTTTGGTGAGATTATAATGTGAGCTACATTGCATAGGAACTAGGATGCTCCATGAGAGTTAAAACATCTTGAACCAAGGCTCTACGATGGTATAAAAAGGATTACGTGGGCGTAATCCATTTTTAAGGGGGGTAGGCGCGTTACGTTTTACTGTGTTATTGCTCGTTGTGATATTGTTTTGAATGCTATGGTGTGTGAATTGGGTGTGTATTGTATTGGATGTACACTGTGCGATGAATGAATGTTGTATGTTGGCTTTTATGGTGTGACATGTTGATTGTTGCATTGGTGTGCTTTAAACACTTGAAATGTAGTTGGTGATGTACACGTGAACTATTGTGTACGTATGTCCCTTGAGACTTGTGATATATAAATGTATGTGTGATTGGTTTGGATTGGAAAACCAGTGGTAGAATGGAAGGTTAGGAAAATGTTGGAACTTTAGAATTGATAGGATTGAATGGATTAGAACCTTGAGATTCGTTAGGTGGTTAGATAGAAATTCGATTGAGACAACTTCGGGACGAAGTTCTTTTAAGGGGGGTAGACTGAAATACCCCGAGTAATTACCACTTTAAATTAGTGAAGTTTAAATTAAATTATGTGCAACAATTACGATAAAACCTTATGGTAATTAGAATATAGATCCAAACGGGTACTTACACCGCGTATACATATCGGTACGTGATACAAATACAAGCTCATATGAATAAAATCGTAAACGCGAGGAGATTATCCGAGAATATCGCGTTATATAACTCGGACATAAAAATAAAGTCTGGACAATTAAATTTAATATATATACATGTCCGAAAGCGTGACAACGCTACATGTTAATCTAGTCACGTACTTATATAGGTATGAACACGAAAATACATGTACGTAACGCTAAGATGTTATAACGTTGTAAACAACAAATAATAACATCGCATAAGCACATATAATCAAAACGCGACAAGTATATACATATACGTATATATATAACTAACAACGTAACGAATAAGTTAGTCACTTATAAAACTAATAACGCGACATATTATATAGTCGCATCTATATACAAATTGGCATAAATAGTTGGTACAAAAAAAAAAGAAGGAAAAGGAACAAAAACGCTCCTGTCAGGATTCGAACCCGGTACCTTTCGTACCCACCCTAAACATCTTAACCAGTTGAGCTATGCTTAAAGTCAGTAACCAATACCAATCTAATATTACTAGTTAACTAGCGACAAGAAGGAAAGGAATAAGATATACTGCAGTAGTCGCTCTTTCAAACCCATTACCGACATGTACACAGCAACATCATACTCCCTTGTTCCTTTTTAATTTCTCGAGCAGCACACAGCACATTAGTGCCTGTACATGCGCACAATCTGGAACAGAAAAACAAAGCAGGACATATAAACCGTACTCATCAGTTGTGCTGCTGTGTCGTTGGTCAAAAAAAAAAAAAACCTGCCAAGCCCATACCTTCATGCCTAGTTGAGTGTTAAAGCGCAGATAGCTCAAGAACTCACTAAAATCCCATTTCTGTTATGATACCATCTTGAAGTTATAAAAGTAGTCAAAGGGGACAACTCGGGGGCATCAGAGTGTGCGTTCCAAATTCCCACACCATTCTCTTGTGAATTGGAAGCACTACCCCCCTCGTGCCTTGTGCTATTTGACTCATGATCATACAGACCAAGTCTCCTTCCTTCTGGCATGCACACGCTCCTGCTGATCAGAAACACCCTCATCTCCCTCTGATTCTTCTCACGCAAATAACTCCCTGTTCTTCTAGCTCCTCTTGCTCATTCCTATTCGAGAACTATCCCTGGAACACTCCCTCCTTGATCTGTCACATAACTCCTCTAACTATCTACACTTGTTCCTCCAGGAATAAACCATCAAGTGCCTGCAACAATGTGGTTCGAGAATCTGTCCAAGGTGAAATCAGGAAGCCATCCTGTTGTGGTCTATTTCCTTTTTTTTTTCCTGATGCCAAAACAACGCCATTCTCTGCACTCAGTTCTCCTGCTCTTTTCAGGTGTAACTCCCTCATGCATTCTCCCAGGCTGTGCTTGGACATCTCTTGATTAAGTGTCGTGAAATTCCTGCTGGAAGCATAACTAGAGGGTAAGACTGCTGAAACAGATTCTCCTCTTTACCTCATTCGTTGTTGCCCCTGGCCTATCAAACCTAATCTCTGAGAAATATTTCTCAGCTGCTGTCGAATAACCAAGGGGCAGGAAGTATTGTAGTGTGCCAATCTCAACAAGGAGAGACAGCCAGGGTGTTAAACTGGTGAGCTTCTTCTAAACTGCTGCCTGATAAAAAAAAAACATATGAAACGCATCTATCTAACTCAGTTGTTATTTACTCCAAACCTGTTACATGACCGATAGAGTTTCTGTCAAGTTTAAACATGAACCAGTCGTTTGTACCTAGGGTGTATGAGTGATGCATTAGCCATCTGAGAAGTCTAAACAACTATTATTAGAGAGCTAAAGGCCACGAGCAAGGGGTGGGTAAAAGTACAAGAAATCCTGTTAACTAAGGAAAACCAATACAGAACCGTGTGTTACAATCTGCAGTTTTTTCTTCAGGTTTTAAGATTTTATCAGTTTGCAGTTCCAGCTTGAATGATGTAGCTGCGGTTTTGTTTGGAGTTCAAAGCTTTGGCTAAACATTTAACTTGGTAGCTAGGCATGTCAGGAGGGGCTAGTAATCAGACGTATATAACAGAAAAAAAAACATGCATCAGGTTTTCTTCCAGTTGTTTTCAGATTATGAATTCCTTGAGCTCTGTATAAACCTGTGTCATTAGAAGTAGCAGCATGGTGTTAGAGTTGTCTTAAAGACCAAACGGTATTAGAAATACATAACTAAGTAGTTTAACAAGTTGAGGGGGGATAGGAAACAGACTACAAGAACAGAAAGAGAACAACAATAAGAATATATATATATATACATCTGTTTCAGTTTTGGTTGATTCAGATTTCTGTTCTCGGTGTAAAGAATTTCGAGGGACATTAGCCATGTTATTTGGGGTCTTTTCTTGAATTCAAAGAAAACTTTATAACACCCTTAATCATGTGAGCAAATGGGGCGGGAGACTCTGGAAATCGAATCAGAAAACAAACATGGAGATAACGGATGATGTAGCAGTTTTATGTTCAGTTTCAGTTTTCGGTTCTGTGTGAAGATGATTCAGAGGTGTACTCCTTGTTGTTTCAGGTCTGTGTTGAAGATTTAAAACTCTGCCAAGACTCTTAATTAAGTATCTGGATGTGTGGGGGAGAGTAGAAACCAAATTGATGAGTGAAATAGAAAGACAAAAAAATATGTACCAATTCATGCTCAGTTCATGTTCTCTGTTTCACAGATTCTGGTTTCTGTGTAAAGTGTTTCAGAGAGGGTGTCTAGGCGATTGTGAGTCTGTTCTGAATTAGGAAGCTTGATAATGCATCTAGCTAAGTGAGTATTCAAGTTGAGGGAGAATTTAAAATCAGATCAAAGAGTAAAAAGGAAGAAAAAAAAAACAGACGGAATGCAGCAGTTCCAATGTTTCAGTGTCGGTTTCAGGTTTGTAATAAACACTTCTCAGAGGGGTAATCTTTGTGGGTTTGAAGTTGGGATTAAAATTAAAAACACTTAACTAGGAGGCTAAGGCAAACCGGTGAAAACTGGAAATCAAACAGTAAGCAAGAAAAGAGGTAGCAAATTTAATAGCAGTTTTCATGCTTCAGTTTTTTTTCATCTTGTCTAGTTCTGTATAACTGAAACGTTAATGGCCTGTGAGTGTTGTGTTATCTTGATAATGAAACCTAAAACATTACTAATGCAGTTAACTACGTTTGAGGACAGTTTGGGGAAAGTTGAAAATCGGGCATGTAAACAAACAGAAGCAAATAGAAGGAGAGTACACAGATTTCGCGGGTTTCAATTTTCCAATGCTTGACTGTTCTGTGCAACTGATAACAGAAGTTATATGAGTGTTATAGTGGGTTTAAGATGAGTTTAAAGTCTTGCTAATTCAACTAACTAAAGGTATTAACATTTTGGAAGAAGATTGGGAATCATTTCGTGAACCAGAAATAAAAGAATAGAAGAGAATATAACAGGTTTTAGATTTCAGTTTTCAGTTCCTTCTGAAAACTTATGATTTCTGTACTGGAAGGAAGTTTCAGTAACATAAATAATGCTGCTATGGATCTGTTTAGAAGTTAGAAACCTTGGGTGAACACCTAACTAAATGGGTAAACAAGTTGGGGTAAACAGAAAAACAGATTTGAGAATAGAAAGAAAAAAAAACAATAACAGAAAATATACACCGGTTCAGATTTCGGTTCTGTAAAACCTTGTACAGAAAGATTAGATGGAGTTGCATTGAGTTGTTAATGAGCCTAAACACTTCTTATACACTTAAGAGAAGTTATAAACACTTTGGGTAAGATTTGAAAAACTGATTTACACCCAAAAGAAAGTTGTAAAGCTGCTGTACAAAACTTGAGTTCACAGTTTTTCTGCAGTTCTTGGTTCTGTATAATGAACTTCCAGTAGCTTTAACAGTTCTGTTTTGGGTTGTGTTTAAGGGTAAAACCTTCTTAACATACTTAGCTAGTTGGGTAAAACTTTTGGTTGAGATTAGAAGCTGATTTATGGACTAAAAGAAAGTTTGAAGAGGAGCTGTTCAAAACTAGAGTTTACCGTTTTTCTGCAATTATAGTTTCTGTAAAATGGACTTTCAGATGTGATAACGGAAGTGTTTTGGTTTAGGATTGGGTTCAAACTTTCATAATACACCGAGGTAGTTGGATAAAAACTTTGGGAAGGTTTAGAAACTGATTTGTAACCTAAAGAGAAGTTTAAAGAGGAACTAAACAGAATTGTTGTTTTCAGTTTCCTGCAGATTCTGATTTCTGTAAAATGACCTTTCAGAGTTGCTAACAGCTTTGTTTTGAGTTGTTCTTAAGCCCAAATCCTTCCTAATACAAGTATCTAGTTGTGTAAAATTTTTGGGAAGATTTGGAGACTGGTTAATGAACTTATAGTAAGATGAGGAGGTGATGTGCAGATTTTGGCTTTTCAGTTTTTTCAGAATCATGCTATCTCTGTATAACCAGGGGCGGAGATAAGGGGGGGCGGGTGGGTGTTCGGCCCCCCCAACTCCCTCGGGTACATGCTTAAATCAGTTATACTTTTTTTGTTATATAGTTTATTTATGTTATTAGATGGTTGTTCGCCCCCATAACATTTTGTAAATAGCATTATGGTATCACTATATTCTATTTATTTTAAATTTATTTCTATTAATATGTAATATTTAATCTAGAAGTGTATTATAAAAATCATTTTTAGTCTATAGTAGATAAGAAAATTCTTAATATTTTTATTTAAGCAGCATAGTCTAAAGTAAAACTAATTATTATTCTAGTCCTAGTAATCATATACCCCTATTATCTATCGTATAAGTGTTTCTAGTTTTTATTATAGATTTTGCAAATTAAAATAATTTACATTACTCAAACTAATTTTTAGATGAAGTTTTTAAAAAAAAAAACTAGTAGGTTAGAACTATTGTTCTATACTATATATTGACATTAAATTATATTTTGTATACCCATTTTTAAAAATGAGAAATAAAAAAGGTAAAACAAACTTCTTTATTAATTTTTATATTTCAATTTTAATGTAATTTTTATGTCAAACTATAGATCTACTATGAATTTTTAAAATATAATTATAAATATTAAAAATTTAAATTAATTTTAAAATTTTAAAATTAAAATTTTAAAATTAGTTAATATTATTAAAAAAAAATCTCGCCCCCCTAAGAAATTTTTCCTGGCTCCGCCCCTGTGTATAACCGTGATACAGATGTATACAAGGGGTGATGTTGGTTTAATAATAACCCTAAATCAATGCTAATACATTTATATAAGTTGGTACATTCATTTGAAAGATTTAGAAGTCATTTTAATAAACCAAAAGGAGAAATAAAGAAGAAACATACAAATTCTGTTTTCGGGTTTTCGATAATGAGTTGTTTCAGTATAACCAAGTTGCAGGAGTCATAAGAGTGTTGAGTGGGTCAGCAAATGAACTTGAAACCTTGATAATACATCTACCTAAGAGCATAAACACTTTGGGAAATTTATAAAGCAATTCAAGACATTGAAAAGAGAAGCTCAATGGAAGTGTGCACAGATTTGGTGTTTCAGTTTCTGAAGCTTGTGTCTCAGTGTGATTGGTTTCTAGAGGTTTTAAAAGTGTGGTATGGGTGTAATAATGAACCCAAATCGTATCTAATATATCTAACTAAATTGGTAGAACACTTTGGGAGAGTTAGACATCAGTTTGGTAGCTTAGACATGGAGTAGAAGGAAGATATGTACAGTTTGTGTTGTCGGTTTCTGTTAGATTTCTGTTCTGTTTAGATGGGTCTCTAGGTGGTTAGTAGTGCTGTATTAGGTTAGTTATGAATATAAAACTGCGCTAATATGCCTAGCTAAGAGGGGATACATTGTAGGCAGATTTAAAATCCACCTTAGGTAAACTTGTCACATCTTGGACTCTTAAAAACACTCTAAAACATTAACTAAAGATGAGACCTAGTTAATGGGTAAGCCATAAGTATAAGTGTCCTAAGTAGAGTTTAAGGATAATACTTGGAAGATTTCTAAGGGCCAGTATAAATTAAGCATTTAAATTTCACCTTGGGTACAACACCCGATAAAGTAAGATAAACTAGGAAAACGTCACAACGAGGTTGTCACATGAAATCATAGAACTGACGAGTTTGTTTAATTAACGCTAGGGCCGTAACGAATGCCGACCGGGAACCCGAGAGTGAGACAACCCTAGCTCTAAAAAGGTATGGACATGTGTGGTTCGTATGTTGCCGTGTTACACGGCTTGTTTGCTGTGTGTCTTGTGTGCAAATGACCGTAAGATTAATGCATGAAATTGGATTGCTTGCTTATCTTGCCTTACATGATTTATACCATTGTTGCATATGATTTGCGCGCACACAGTAGTTTAGTCCCTCTCGTTTATGGAAATTGAATGAAACACGACGAACTACGCAAACAAAACAAACAACCATACAGAAGAAATCTCCTCTTAAGACTATAGGGGACTTCTAATGACACCCACTATGGTGTCGAACTTATAATGTTAATGAAAAGTAAAAGTACTGTTGGTTGGAACATATCCTGAGGTCTAGAGATGACCCCGCCTCCGACGCACGACGCCGGGAATAGGGATTGGCTATGGAGAAGACGTTCTTCAACTTGTGGTGATAAGAGAATTCACAATAACCCTTAAAGAAACAAGGCAAGACTAGCACCTACATGAGATGGTCACGGGGTCTAAACTATATCCCCAGACCTGGTGCAAGGAAAGAGAAAGAAAATACACTTTAAGGGAACAAGAGGAAAGAAATGAAAACACACAACACTCGAATGATCCCATAGTGAAGATCATGGGTATAACGTACCTATGCACACGTTTTTTACTTACATGATTGTTGTTGCTATACTGCAGCTCGTTGTGCTTGGGATGCGTGTTTGATGTGCTATGATGCCAGCATGTTATGCTTGGATGTTGTTGTTATTTCTATGCTACCTTAAAGTGTGTATGATACCATGATGTATTGTGGTGTGCTTTACTGCTTTATTATAGCATGTAAATTGACTTATTAATATTTCGACCAAGTAGTCGTGTGGCCCGGCAACATGCGGGTACACACGTTCATACTCAGCGTAGTTTGCTGAGTCCTTCCAACCCAAATTTTTACAGGTATTATGCCGACGATAACGGAGCGTAGGCCAGGATGGCTACCATGGGGGTAGTCCATCAGGGCATCGTTTGAGGATGTGGCCGTATGTTTAATGTACCCGAGATGTATTTTCAGTTATATTTGATAATTTTGTTGTAGACACTCCACATGTGGAATTGTATCTTGTATTGTATATGAATTTTGGTGAGAGCTGTTTCCAGTCATGCAGACCATAACTTGATGTTGGTAGAGTGGTCATGTCACCACGTGGGTGGTTGGCGTCTGTGGCACCCGGATGGAGTTTATACCGCTGCAAAAGTTAACTTATAATATTGTGAGACGTTTCATTTAATCTATGGATGTTTTGTTCGGGGGTGTTACAAGTTATGTGGCTAAAATATAAATTTTGAAAGGTTTGGTGTATTAAATATAATTGCAGAAAATTAAAGGGGTGATTTGGTGTATTTATGATATAATATAGGTAAGAATTAATATTATGAATTTTGGTGAATTTAATAATTGGTAAGTGTTAAAATAACATTTATAATGAAATACCCCATAAATTATTTAAATTATTTAGGGGATTTCTTTTGGTAACCCTAATGAACTATTAAATATTAATTTCTATATGGTATTATGATTTAATAGTGAGATTTATAAGTCAATAATCTTGGGAAAATTTCAAGCACTCCAATTATATTATAAAGATTTAGAAATATTTTGAACATTGATTTAAGGCTTAAAAGTCAAAATAAAATCATAAGAAACCTTGAAGCTTCAAAAGCCTTGCTAGATTGACTTTTTAGAATGGTCAAATAAGCCCATGAAAACTATACCAATAAAAGGTTATGGAAACACCAGAAGATCGATAAAAAGAACGTTAAAAACGGATCATCTAGCCAAAGTTATGAAAATTGAAGTTTAGAGCCAAAATTTTGAAGGATGCTAACGTGTCCGGACACGTGTCGCGCCCAGTTATCACCGAGTCACTCAACGGTTGAGTTTCCAGCGGTTTTGGCAATGTCAACAGGCGATCTTTAGACACCTATATCTTTTTTCCTCCCACTTTGGTAGCCGTTTGTTTCAATTCGATCGCCTATCTTTCCTCTTTCCAACCATACTCACACCATCTAACTCCTTCTACAATGATCGGAAAGTTGATCCAAAGTTGCCTCCTTGCGAGTTCGTAACCAGAATTCCAATTTTTTCCTAAGATTGGGTAAACTTCGTCATGCCATAACTTCTTCATTTCTCATCCAAATTTCGTGTTCTTTAGCTTGTTGTGAGATCTCTAATCCTCTATAACTTTCATGTTGATGGCCAAGGCTGATTCACTAGTTTGGGAGATAAATCTGTCTAAAAGTTGCCTACTCGACCACGGCGGTAATTCTGCCCAGTTCATCCCGAGATCAACTAGGTAAACACGGATCTTGTGAGATCTGTAACTTTCTCCCTAGTTCATCAAAATCATGATTCTTCCACTAGCATCTAGAGTTACATGTCTAGTTTGGATGTGATAGGTCCATGAATCAAATCTCTCAGTTGGTGTCGAGTTGATTCGAGAGAAGGCTACCTGAACCGCACATAAAATACCGATTCAAGAATTGTCGACTTGGTTTCACCCCGTTAATGCAATTCCGGTAAGTTTCTGGTCAAATTGTTCCGTTGAGCCCTTCAAATTCATCACCGATCAAACCCACATGCCATTTAGTCTATTAGCATACATGGGAGAATTTGTATGAATTGCAACCGAATTAAGTTTTGTACCGAAATAAACCCTAACTCTCGAATCGATTTCGAAACTTGGTGTATACTGCATTATAATTGGGGAAATCGGTACCATTAGAACCGGAATTTGATTACGAATCGATAGGAACAAGAATCACTCGATTTCGTTCTGTAGATTGTGAGAAAAACGAGATTTAGTACTCGATCCCCTTATTACCTTCGCTGATGAACTTGCGTGTTCTGGGCCGTCCGATCGCGGTTAATAAACATGGACGGCCGAGATTAGATCGTGGGGATTTAAGAAGTAATAAGTGAATATGTTTTCCAGAATAAAGTCCTAACTTGCTAGATTTAGTTAATGGCCTTCCCGAATGTATTTTGACTTGAAATTTTAACCATAGATTCCTTATAAAGTCTAGTTTATTTTGATGTAAATTAATATGGGTTTTGAGTTTTTAAACATAAGTTATGATTTTTGCAAGTTACGAGTATTATGGAATTATTTGGGTGATTTAAAAAGATATTTTTATGAAATAAAATTTTATAATATGTCTAAAATGTTATAGTTATTATATATTAAATTTGGGAATTTTTGGGCAAGGGTAAATAGGTTTAAAAATTATGTTTATGGAATTTTCATAAGAATAACTTATAATATATGGTTGTGAATGTAACAAAAAAATTAAAGTATGGTTGTTAATAAGCTTTTTAGGTTGGGGAAAATAATTAAACCTAAATTAACATTTTACATCAGTATGTTATGAATATTTTGGGTATTATCTTTTGGGTGAAGTAAAATTTGTTTACACCTAAATATACTTATATGAGAAAAATAAAATAGGAACTTATATTAAAACGAGGTATTAAACTAAACTACATGTTATTATTATGGAGGTTAATATGCTTAATTAAACTAGGGCAAACACTTTATTTTATAAACCATATATCAGTTGTGGATATGTCTAAAAGATATTAGATATAATTAAATACAATAAGAATTTCTTAAAGAATGTTTTGGATAAATCCTAAGGAAAATATAAGTGTATATATAAATGCATTAGAAGTAAATAAAAGAAGTAACATTCCTTATGGGAAACATATTAAGAGGGAAAAATTGGGATAAACCTAATTCCTACGTGACAATTAAAAATATTAAAGGTTAGTGTGACATCCAGGTAGACTATTAGGGGGAAATACACATCCTAAACCTTAATAGGTGTCAAAGTAAGTTAGCCAATCGTAACCAAAGGGTTTAATTAAATCAAACCTATAATCAGGGGTGGGTAAATGGAGTAAGTTAAGTTTAAATTAAAGATTTAATTACGAGATCTAGCCAGATCCTTAGGAGGGAGTAACTGTAAAACGAAACTATAGACTAATAAGAATGGGGGAAGTGTAGCATTATAGTGCCTTAACTAATCAATACTTGGAATACTTTAATTATAGGTGATTAGTGGAGGTAGTTCGCATTTTCAAGTTTGGTTGCTGCTTCTACATATACCAGGTACGATTTCTCGTACTCAGATACTTTTGGTGACGAACTTCTTGGAATGTTTTGAGAAACGCTAACTGAGCTTGAATGAATCTCGAAAGGGAACTGTTGTGTGACTAACTCAGCTTGATGTGACTAACTGGGCTTTGAATGTACAATTCACATGATCATTGGTTCTCCTTATCTGGTTACCTCATTAGATATTAACTGCTGAGGGTTTACGCTTCTGCACTCTATAGGACTGAGTGTTTTGGTATTGCGCTCGTGCAGTTATTAATCTAGTGGGAATATGGGAATGTTGGTCTTGGTAAATTCTTCTTTCGACTGTGGATATCATTTCAACCATGAGCTGAGTCTTTGTTGTGATGTGCGCACATCTTCACCGGTAAACAGCGAGGGGCTGTATATCCCCTGTCCAGACGGACGTTGTAAACAGCGAGGGGCTGTATATCCCCTGTCCAGACGGACGTTGTAAACAGCGAGGGGCTGTATATCCCCTGTCCAGACGGACGTTGTAAACAGCGAGGGGCTGTATATCCCCTGTCCTATCGGACGTAGTCAACAGCGAGCCATGTAACACCCCATATGAGCAACTATCCAACAACCTAGCTCCCAAGCCATCCGGGCTTGAAGACTAGCCACTTTAGGCCCTCAATCCTCACTTGGGCTGAAAAGTGGAAGGCCTGTTGTTGTAGTCAACACATATGTATTATTATAAACCACTCACATTACAACTCATATCCCGATGTGGGATGGGGGTATTACATACTCCCCCACTCAAAGAACGTGACGTCCTCGTCGCAAGCCTAATATCCAAGTCCCATGGACCTCCTCGGTAGGTGTCGGGTTGCCCATCCCGACACGGTCCCGAGTCCGCTCTGATACCATTTTGTAACACCACACCCATATGAGCAACTATCCAACAACCTAGCTCCCAAGCCATCCGGGCTTGAAGACTAGCCACTTTAGGCCCTCAATCCTCACTTGGGCTGAAAAGTGGAAGGCCTGTTGTTGTAGTCAACACATATGTATTATTATAAACCACTCACATTACAACTCATATCCCGATGTGGGATGGGGGTATTACAAGCCATCTCTTCCAATTGGTTTCATTCCACCCTTGAGTTGTTGGTTCTTGGATTTCTTCTTTCCTTACCTAGTCCTTGTGACTACTTGGGTTTTTCTACTCTTACTGGAACTTAATCTAACTTAAGCATGGGATGTTCACTGACTCCTGGTGTGGTTCTAACTGACTAACTTTATCTTTATTGTTGACTATCTCTATTACTTGCTTGTTGCTTTGACTTGGTGATTTGAAGTGCCTTGTCCCTCTGTTTGGTTTTTAAGAGTTTCTTTCCAAGTTTCTATACTGTTTAAAGATTATGTTTTAATTTCTGTTATGAGGATTGTACCAGTTCCATTCCAGGGAACTGACTCACCCCTCCCGGGGTGGGCTGCTAGGTTTCATCTTGCAGGTACGAATTGTTGTACAGGTGGCCACGAAGAGAGTGAGTGTATGGGATGTGAATTAGGAATTTTGGAGAGCTATTGTATTTTGTTATTATTACTTTTATGTTATGTTTTCTCGAGTTCAGACCGTAGCTTTTGTAATATCATAAGTTGTAATTGGTGAGGTTTGGTGCCGGGTGTTTGGAACCCGATGATCTTTAATCGCCTTAGTGTTTTATTTTCGCTGCATTTATGTTAAATAGGGGTGTTACATATAGAGTTTTGGGACTATTTTGTAAATATTGGAAACTATGGTGTATGGCCGAGAATTACATATGAATTTATGGGCATATTAAAGTATTAATTATGAAATTCAGTCTTGGTCAAAGTGTTGACCAAAAACTTTGGATTAAAATGATTTATGACATAAAATATAAAGTTTATAAAAGTTTAAGGGTGAATATGTAATTTATAGAAATTATTATGTAAAACCGAAGTGGACAAGGGCTGGAAATGTAATTTATAAAAGTATATGGGCCATTTCGGTTATCTAAGAAAATTAAATATTAAAACTATAGTTTATAAGTTAATATGTAACTTATATAAAGTTTTGAGGTTAAGTTGCGAATATAAGAGGACTACATGTTAAGACCGAAAGTAAATGTGGTCATTTGATAATTTATAAAAACTAATATATTTGTTTTGCAATTTCCAAAAGTTTATGTGGGTAAATAATAAATTATAAAAGTTATAAGGTTATTTGGCAATTTATAAAGGTATAAGGGTTGTCTCGGTAATTAAGGAAATTAAATAATAAAACTATGGTTTATAAGTTGATATGTAACTTACATAAAAGTTTTGGGGTTAAAATGTAGTTATGGGAAATATATATATAGAAACCGAAAATTTAAGGGATTATTTGGTAATTTATAAAGATTAGTATATCAAGTTTGTAGTTACCGAAATTTAATGTGAATATTTGGTAAATTATAAAGTTATATGGATATTTGGTAAGTTGTAAAAATTAATGGGTTCAAATTATGATTACTGAAATTGAAAAGGTTGGTTTTGTAATTTAATAAAGAAAGGAAATAAAACTAGGCAATATAATGTATTATGGTATATTATGGAGAATAATATAAAGTTTATGAAATAATTGTGGTTATGATAAAAATAACCAAGAGGATATAATATAGAGTTTATGAAATAATTGTGGTTATAATAAAGACAACCAAATTACATTGGTACATGGAATAAGAGAAATAATTATGGATATGTAATTAAAGACATGAAGAAATATCATAATATGGGAATTCATTATCACATGTGGATACTACATAAAATAATCAACTAGTGAACTATCTAGAACCACTGTTAAATAACAGGGGGAAATAAAGAACGTACAGAATTATTATACAACGAGTATAAACGCTACAGTGACAGTACTGTAATATTTAGTGAATAGTTATATTAATACTACCTGGTATTGCATGTTTAAATAACAGCGTACGGGAAGGAACTACTGAACAGGAAATTTGTCAAGCTAGCAGTTACTTGGTGAACGGTATGTTAATTGTGTGGTCTGAATGTCCTAAGGATTATCCTAAGGTCCAGACATTATGTGTTAATTGTTTAAGAGCGATATCTGTGATTTAATGTATATGATATTGTACACTGTATTGCTCAACACTGTTGCGTTCTATTGTTACGCGAACGTATTATGACTGGAAGTTTATACATCTAAACTGGAACAAGACTAACTGACCTCTGGGTATTATTGAACCTAACTGATGGTAAACTATTATAGTCTTAACCCAAGGATTGGTTATTATGTCACTGACAAAAAGGGCTAACTTATAAAGAGAGGAATCCAGACTGTTTCGTCTTTCTGGTTGCACATCGTGATCACTACGAGAGACTTCAATGGGGAGTCACTCAAGGGAATCCATCAGTCACATTTGAGGATGCGGAGGGCACTGCCGTTGGTGCACAGGTTCGACCGGATCGGTCTTATATTTATCCAGGGCCATAAGGTCAGCTGGTAACGGTTCCATTGGAACCCAGGGGACTATCGTCCATTATTAAGTTATTAAGGGTTGTCTTGACATGACGCCTGAGGTGGAAATTAATTGGGAAAAGGTTAAGTGATTGGTTTAAAGGATAAGGGCCAGGTGGCCAACTAACAAGTACAGTTTAATACGCGTATCTGGTTGGTTATTGTTATGTGTTAGTGATGAGTGATTATTGGTTATCGTTATGGATTATTGATGTGTGGTTATTGGTGTTGTGTACTATTGTACATTGATGTTTACCGGTGAATTGTTATGAGTGTTTAATGTTTAAAGTTATTACTGTTTTTATTATAAACCGGCATTTTATGTAAAGAATCTAACATCAAGATGGCTAAAACAACTTAAGGAATCTTGATGATTTAAGACTACATTTAGCATACCAGCATTTCGATTGTTGAGCCCTTCAATGGGCCAAACATTCCAGGTTATTGAAGAAGACTCAAGCCGGAGTGCGGGACACGGGGGTAGCAGTTGTGTTTTCAACAAAAACCTTTGGTTTTATTTTGTAATGTATTAAGGAGGTTGTTGTATTCAGTTAGTTGCTCATTTAGTTGGTTTAGGTTTGTAATAATTAGAGTGCTCAGTATCTATTCATCACAGCGTGAGGAGTTGTATTGTTGGAAAGAGTAAGGATGCCTTGTTACTCACAAGGGTGAGTGACGGCGTGTAACACCAAGGTAGAAAGTTTGATTTTCCGCTGCAAATTGTTATTTATTATGCTACGACTTGCGACGTTGTTACAGGTTTAGAATTAGGGGTGTTACAAAAAGTTGTATCAGAGCGGAGTACCGCTCTGATGAAAGATACTGAGTCAAGAATATGAGCATAGGATATTTGGGAATACGGGGAAACGTCTGTGAGGATTCGTGACCTAGAAAAATCTAGGAATATCCTATTGCTGTTGATTAACTTTCTTATTTGTGATTGTGTATGTAAACGGTGTAGCAACCGAGTAGTAATAATAATATACTATAGATGTCGACAAGAGAAAGACCACGTGGAGGCAGCAGTGGACGCGGTGGCAAGACACCGGCAGATGTTTTAGCAGTACCAGGCCTAGCAGCGGCCATGGCAGACTTCGCGCTGTAACTAGGAGCTCAACTTACGGGAGCCATACCCCACCCGCCGCAGCCCAGGGAAACCAACTGGTTGAAGAGCGTTGCAGACGCGAGAGTACCGACCTATTCAGGGGAACCGGACCCCGCCGCACTGGAGAATTTCATTTTAGAGCACCAGAAGGCGTTCAAGACTATCAGAGTTCCAGAAGACCAGAAAGTCGACATCGCCGCGTACAACCTGAAGGACGCAGCTGACATTTGGTGGAGTTCTGTGGAGGGCCACCATAGAGCTACACCGGACTTTGGATGGAGAGCGTTTGTAGAAGTGTTATGGGAGAAGTACTACCCTGAACACCTAAAGCAGAGAAAAAGGCAGGAGATCAAGACCTTGATCCAAGGGAGTCAAACAGTTGACCAGTACTACGCACGGTTCACCAGTTTGTTGGACTGCATACCAGGAGTCGACTACTCCGACACTGTGAAGACTCAAAAGTTTAGCGGAAGAGGCGCAGGAAGAAAGAAGAGAAAGAGTACTGAAGGAGATGATGGTGGAGCAACCTCTAGCGGTTACTACAAGAAGGGGAAGAGATTCTTTGAAAAGAAGAAGGGGCGGAAGGATTTCCATGGTCAGAAGACGAAGGAGCAGGTCCCTCGTCTGACCGGCCCAACTATTGATGCTCAGCCACTAAGATCAGCACCACCTAGAGGCAATAAGCCAATCCAACGTCACTATTACTGTAAACCCTGTGGAAATGATCACCCAGGCGTAGATTGCTCAGGAAGGAAGGTGGAGTGCCGCTTTTGCAGAAAGGAAGGTCACAGGGAGTATGAATGTTTTTCCAATCCAGGGAGCCGAGTATACAAGGGAGCTAGAGGTTCATAGAGAACACCAGCTATTGAAGCGGGCGGGCCCAGGGGAGGTCAAGTGCCGCAGACTAATACCTATACTAGAGGACCGGGAGGACAGCCATCCGGGAGTCAGAAGGGAAAGGAGATAGTTCCAGGAAGAAACACCCTATACACAGTGGGAACTTCAGGCGCTGAGGCTAGCGCTCAGCGCGAAACCGGTAAGCCTAGAACTTAAACCATATGCATGATGCTTGAATGTGTGTTTATAGTTATTAGTCGATGAGACTTATTTGTGATTAGTAAGTATCAAAATTTAGAGAGACCTAACTCAGGTAACCTCTCACCTAATAGGATACTTCGACATTTGTTTTCCCTTATCTATGAGACCAAGGTCACCTGAGCCTATGAGCGAAGGTCGGAAATATCCAGAGGCAAAATGCCAAGTACTTCGACCCGGCATGATCTTACTTAAGCAATATTTAACTCTAGATGAGAAAAATAACTATGGTAAATGAATGTAGAACATTGGGAATAGGCCTTGGAGGATTTTACACTCCAGGATATGAGAAGGGATCAAAACATAAATTATATATGATGTGTATGGGTAAGGATTGGGATCCACAAGCTAGGTTATATAGTGAAGTAAGAAAGGTTGATGGAACACGAGTTCCTAGGATACCAGTTGTATCATTCTCCATATGAGATTATGCTGAATTTTTTTTATACAGTGATCAGAAGAAGATGAGAAAGGCAAACAAGATTGTTTTAAAGTCAGGAGACGCGTTGATATTTGGTGGAGAACCCAGATTAGTATACCATGGGATTAAGAGTATTAAACCGAATACAAACCGAGATTAGCCTTGGGATAAAGGGTGTGAGATAGTACAGTGAGGAATAATAAGTTGGTTTTGCTTGATCGCCGAAGGGCGTTATCAACTGTCCAAAATTAATTACAGTAACTACAAATTATGACCGGCCTAAATGATGAGCAGATTTCATGAAAAGGAATACGTTAATTAATATAAAATACTTAAGACTACTTGAACTGTCCAAAGGGTTGATGAAGACCTGCACGGGAAGAGCAAACACTGAAATTTTATGGGATACCCAGGCACCGAGCTTACCGCTCAGTACGGGACTGGAAAATCTTACAATCCTTATTAACTTCGTGAAAAGATAGTGTGAAACCTTGAAATATGACAATAAAGAAACAGAATCTCAAAATATATAACTAAACATCCATAATGGAAAAGCACAGGTTTTAAAATACCTGAGCAAATACCAAGGGTCTCAGCTAGTATCAATATAGTGACTGTGCTGGACTCCTAATTAATAAAGGGGAGAGAACAAACTTTGAATCTATATTTTCTAAAGTCAGGAGAACTACCTAATTAGCAATACCAAATGCTACATATATACATATAATTTGGAGGTTGTAAACCTAAAACGTTGAGAAGTATTGATACATTTCAGGGGGGCTAAGTATCATTAAATATACCTACCCTATTTTGAGGCTCACGTCCTACACTATCATTATGGTTCTATACGCGCATATGTCTACTACGACAGCTCAAATTATGAATGCGAATAAAGAGCACGAGAAATCAAATATGGTTAACTACCTAAGTAATATAAATTTTAAGATAAACATGGTAGCGAATAACTCTCCTTGACACTTACAATGAAGGTAGTACAAGTTATATAAAGAGTTTGAATTAATATATACACTAAAAGTGAGTGGAAGTTAAATTTAAAAGTAGGAAAACATACTCATTGGCTTGTAACAATTGTTTTACACGTGAACCTTCCTAACGTTATATATTAATCCCTGTGATTCTAAATCTTCTATATGATACATCTAATCGACCTATTTTTGGAAGCCATTGAGCTTGTGGATTAACCACGTTTCTAAGAGATAGAAACAAACAATAAACTTTGATTGTCCTGTTACCAAACTGTAGGATTCAAACTAGAAACCCTTAGTTTGAGAAGGTACTAATATTAAGAGATACTTAACCTAGGCTAAACATATGGTTCACTTGATTTATGGAGTTTAGATGAAATAAGAAAAGCCAAGCTTTAAGGCGGAGGAAATAATACTTTATGGAACTGTAATTGTGGATCGAGTTATGAAAACTTTTCCATGAAGTCTAAATGTGACTGTCTTTGTTCTATGTAATGATAACCAAAGTTTAGGCAATAATCAAGCCCTGGTGAGTTAAAACTAGATGAGCCTTTTAAAGAGAAAGTATTCAAAGGTATCCAAGTCCATAGCTGAACTTATTACTTGTATGATGGAGTTAAGAGTCAAAATGATTGATGGATATAACTATTAGACAGTATGAGCCTAGATGCTTTAATAATAATTTATCTTTTATGCCAAGAGGAAAAACTGGCTTCCCCGCTTGATGATTTGATCAAAGGAACTTAGTTCCGGGGATTAAGGTAATACACTAGATTCGAGTATAGGTTATAACAGTTATTGGAATAGTTGTAAAACAGTCAAGGAAAAAGGTACATATAGTAATCACCACGTCACAAGTTCGATAAGATAAAATTTGGAAAATGACAATTATGTGATTGTTTGATATTTGACGTGGGAGGTCGAACTTGATCCTGGTCAGATCAAGGGAAAACCAAGCACAAAATGGTGTGGAAGGATAGTTCAACACTGATGCTGACCCCGTCAGGGTTGGATGATTCCTGAGACTCCTTACAAGTGGTCACAAATATTTCTATGATACGTAAGTATTTATTCTTAAATCTAATATAAAATTTAACTAATAATTATATGAGATGTAGAAGGTGTAAGTTAAGAGTTAAGTTGTCCAAGTTACCCTGAAGAGATTAAATAGCTAAAACAACTTCGCGTACGTCAGAAAAATAATCACTTGTGAGGGAAATACTAACCATTATTATCCCATGAACCATGTTAATAAATTAAATTTGAGATCAAGAGACAATTATCTATAATAAAAGTATTCTCAAGCTACCTTCTAAGTTATGGCCATATTTCCATCTGAAGGGAAAGATCGACTTTAAGTCTTTATGAATTCAAACCCAATATATATTAAATAGGAACCTACCTATAAACATGGTAGAATATAAAGAGTAGAAACATTATACTAATACTCACATGAGTTGATTAAAACCGCAAGAACATGTCCAATTGAGAGGAAACTATACCTTGTTAGAAACCTGAGCGGTAACCCTACTGTGGTACACCTGATGAACAGACGATAGTAATCGTGTATATACTACCGACAATTGGTGAATCAATAATATCAAGAAATATTTCTATATTATACATAAGATGCATGGCTCAACCATAACTCATACTTTACATTGAAAATGAAAACCGATTATGGTGACAGTAAACTCAATTACAAGAATCACAAGAGGATGACCTGAAGATCTAAGAGAGAAATTTTAAGTATGCCCCAATATTAGTACAAAACCCGAGCGCCAACGATTATAACTACAAGAGGCGATTAATGGAAGTGTGTTACACACGATAGTTTAAATAAGCCATGAGATAATATTGGCAACATACAAGATGGTAGATTACCTTCACACATACACAGGATTCAAATATAAAAGCATACTAATGCACTATGGAACATGGCAGAGAATGCATAGATTCTTGGGGGCTATACCCCGTAAACAGACAGAAGACATATACTGATGTCCGTAGGAGAGACCTCGAGTTCGTAGTAGGCGATCGAGTCTTCCTTAGAGTTTCACCTATGAAGGGAATTTTTAGATTTGGGCAGAAGGGCAAGCTTAGCCGAAGTATGTAGGACCGTACCTTGTTACGGAGCGAGTGGGCCCATTAGCTTACAGATTAGATTTCCTGTTGAGCTTGAGAGAGTGCACAATGTGTTCCACATTTCACAGCTAAAGCAATTTGTGCCTCATCCATCATATGTCTTAGAGCCCGAGACACTCGAACTAGATCCTACACTTAGATATGAGGAGACCCCAGTTCGCATTTTAGACTCCAAAACTACGGAGACCAGGAACAAGACCATTAGAATGGTCAAGGTTCTTTGGTCAAACCAAGACATTGAGGAGGCGACATGGGAGTTAGGAGACTCCATGCGAGACAAGTATCCAGCACTTTTCTCTTAGCTTTGTGTATACTTGTGGGGGTATGTGGGCGTAACCCTTTTTAAGGGGGGTAGAGCACCACATGCGACTTGCATATCTGCAGTCTATACTGGTTTGTGTATGGTTATTTGTGTTTGATTGTTGCGCATGTGTGCAATTGGTTGAATGGTTATGATGTGTTATATGTTATTGTTATGTCCTATGTGAACTTGAATGGTTATTGGTGTGTTCTATGTAACACTTGGTATTGATGTGTCCTATGTGACACTTGGATGACTATTGACGTGTTTGACGTGTTCTATGTAACACTTGGTTGATTAATAAAAGTACACTTATTCACTTGACAGTATGTTCATTCCTACAATCACACAAGAGATTTACTGCCAAGGGTTTACGCCTCTGCACTCTGTAGGACTGAGTGTTTTGGTATTGCACTTGTGCAGTGATAACCGAGTGGGATAGGTAGGAAGTTGGGACACTTATTTGCTTACTGTATTTATCTAGTTACTTATGCTATGATTACATTGTTTGCCATGAGCAAGATTATGTGTATGTACGAATGTATACACCCAGATCACTGATGGAATGTAGAGGTGTCAATATAGTATTGACACCCAAGAATGATAGGCATACAGGGAATAGGTACGAGGAACTTGATTCCATAGGATATGTAAGTATAAGTTATGACTTCGGGACGAAGTCCTTTTAAGGGGGGTAGACTGAAATACCCCTAACCTTTAAATAATTAAATAATGGTAAATAAATATTATCTGGGGGATTATTAAACCCTGATAAAAGTATATAAACACTTGGGCGTTAAAACGCACCTAAGCTCCTTAATGTCAAAAACGAGCGTTAAAGCCCGACCTTAAGCTAACCAAGTTATATAAGCTATAAACTTCATATGAAGTTAACCAAGAATCATTATATGACCTTTGAAACACAATTCCTCAGTTTGAACTGAGTAGAAATACAATATGCCCGGGAGTTCCCTTAAGGGCCCCTTAAGGCCCGAAAGTCCCGGAAATACTTTATTAAATAAAGTGAAGCATTACACTTCATTCTAAATACACAATAACACTTAAATGAACATTTAAGATGAAGTTCTCAAGATAAATTCTCAGTTAAAGACAAAGTGCTCGGAGGTTCCCGATGAGGGCCCCATAAACCCCCGGGAGTGCCCCGGAGAGGTACCGAAGTGGCACAAACTCCAATATAAATTATTCTAAGAGTTCCTATCATTAATATTAACCATTATAAAGATAATTCTAGAGCTAATTTTTCAGAAATACACAAAGTGCTCGGGCGAATTTCTTAACGCTCCTTTTTACCCCGGGAGTGTCCCGGTAGCCCGAAAATTGAGTTACGAGTTTATATAACCCCATATAACTCAATGTAACACCTTAACATATTTTTTTTGACTATAAAAAATGTCAATAAACACTTGGAACTCATGGCGACTAATTATTTTCCAGAAAATCCTTAAAGCACAAAAACGCACCTTCGGGTGTCACAAAAATGCATTTTACGCAATTGCCTTGAAGTTTTTGAGGAGCCACGAGTGGATAATCTTAAAAGGGGATAAATTGAACATCTAAATAAACTAATTCCAGTACTAAATTCATAGTACAAATGGGGGCGATTTTTGGGACAAAAAGGTACCTACAATCAGCATTTTTACCTTAAAACTTTCATCTTTTACCATAATATAAATGTACCAAATAAATGCTAGAACCTATTACATGTTATAATATGGTCTTAATACAATATAGTGTGACAGGAATCAAATTAAAAATTAGTCCCAATTACCCTCCATGTTAGGCGCCATTCTATGTCTATTTTGACTAGTTTAGCTTAAAAATTATGTCTATTGGGTAGTGACTCATCTTATCATGTACTATATGCTAAAGTATCAAATAATTTGAGTCAAAAGAAGACCCCATTACCGTGTACCTACAAGAAGACAGCAAGGGAATTAGTATATGAAAAAGAATGGAATTAAAATACAAGCTAGACTTACCATTTACAAGACTATAAACAAAGAAATTCAACTTGCTCTTGCAGCACATGGAGCAGCCGATTTGTACAAGAGAAAGGGGGACTGATTGCCTATATTAAAATCAAAAGAATACATCACCTAATTAACCATGTTCTAATGTCTAATACAAACAACAATTAAAAGACTACAAACAACACATGGCCGTGAGCCTACAAGGGAAGAAGACAACCTTAGCATGGTTGATTAAACATAGAAAATGCTAAAGAAATGCATTACCTAATTACCTAGCATTCTTACCTTGTCATCTCGTGTCAATTAACAACTAAGCCTCCATTATTCTTGTCAATCAGCCAAACTGGTGCTCAATTATGGGCATATTCTTGAGCCAAACAAACAACTAATAAACAAAGAAAAGACTAAACAAATGGACAATTATTGTGTCAAAAAATTTTGCCTTACCTTAAGTCATACGTGAGCTTCTTCATTCTTTCTTTGCCTTCCTTTGGCCGATGGGTAAGGTCTATCCCTTCACTCTTTTCTTCTTCATTTGCTAAGTTCATTCCTTAGAGCTTCAAAGCTCCATTAATGGTGAATTAAGTCCTGACTCCATTTCTATGTAATTTCCTAGTTAAAACTACTAAGTTTTGAAGCAAGAAATCATCCTAGCAAGCTTGCTATTTTCGCCAAGGTTAGATGTTCCAAGGAGGTTCCTAAATTCAACAACAACACAAGGAACAACAAGATAAAGTTAAGGTATATTTTTATGTTGAAAATCCTAGTAAATACCTAAGGTTATTACCGAAAATTTATGAACTTCTAAACCTATATTCTCTTCATTATTTCATGAAGGAAATTTAGATCTACAACCATCTCAAGGTCAACTGAAAATTCCTTGAAAATTTCCTGAGGTAAACTCTTGTAAAACTACTCCAAATCTTATTTATAAATCCTTGTTATAAGTCTAACAAATGGATCTCCTAAATATATTCAAGGAGGCCAAATTCTCTTCATCAAAATAGCATTTGGAGAGCTTGGAGTTCAAGGAGAAATCAAGTACAAGAATTATCTTGATTTAAGAAGTAAGTTTATATAATTAAGGTTTATTAAGTTTAAGCTTGATTTAAGCTTCAAACTTTGGTATAAAAATTATGTATAAGCCTTAGTAATATTAAGGCCGAAAATGTTGGGTTATAATATCAAGAAAAAATAATTTATAACATATAAGGTAAGATTATTACCTTAAGGTATAAATTGGTGTCACAAAAATTAATTAAGATGCATATATAAAAATATATATATAAACCGAATTGTCTAGGTATAAAATGTTCTATTTTGAGATTATAATCATTCTAAGTCATTAGCCTAATTTTTAGAAGTGTTATATGGCTTATATACATTTATATGTATTTATTATAAAGTTTAAAGCAAGTTTTAAAACTATATGGTAAAAATATAGTAAGGCCGAGAATGAAATGTTTTATTTGGTGATTTTTCGAAATATATAAGTATATTAACCTATATTATAAATTTTAGGAGTATTAAAAATAGCTACAAGTATTTAAATGGCTTAATTACGAAGTTATGTGGCTAAAATGTAAATTTTGAAAGGTTTGGTGTATTAAATATAATTGCCGAAAATTAAAGGGGTGATTTGGTGTATTTATGATATAATATAAGGTAAGAATTAATATTATGAAATTTGGTGAATTTAAATAAGTGGTTAAGTGTTAAAATAACATTTTATAAAGTTTTGGGACTATTTTGTAAATGTTGGAAACTATGGTGTATGGCAGAGAATTACATATGAATTTATGGGCATATTAAAGTATTAATTATGAAATTAAGTCTTGGTCAAAGTGTTGACCAAAAACTTTGGATTAAAATGATTTATGACATAAATTATTAAGTTTATAAAAGTTTAAGGGTGAATATGTAATTTATAGAAGTATATGGGCCATTTCGGTTATCTAAGAAAATTAAATATTAAAAATATAGTTTATAAGTTAATATGTAACTTATATAAAGTTTTGATGTTAAATTGTGAATATAAGAGGACTACATGTTAAGACCGAAAGTAAATGTGGTCATTTGATAATTTATAAAAACTAATATATTTGTTTTGCAATTTCCAAAAGTTTATGTGGGTAAATAATAAATTATAAAAGTTATAAGGTTATTTGGCAATTTATAAAGGTATAAGGGTTGTCTCGGTAATTAAGGAAATTAAATAATAAAACTATGGTTTATAAGTTGATATGTAACTTACATAAAAGTTTTGGGGTTAAAATGTAGTTATGGGAAATATATATAAGGAAACTGAAAATTTAAGGGATTATTTGGTAATTTATAAAGATTAGTATATCAAGTTTGTAGTTACCGAAATTTAATGTGAATATTTGGTAAATTATAAAGTTATATGGATATTGGTAAGTTGTAAAAATTAATGGGTTCAAATTATGATTACCGAAATTGAAAAGGTTGGTTTTGTAATTTAATAAAGAAAGGAAATAAAACTAGGCAATATAATGTATTATGGTATATTATGGAGAATAGTATAAAGTTTATGAAATAATTGTGGTTATGATAAAAATAACCAAGAGGATATAATATAGAGTTTATGAAATAATTGTGGTTAATAAAGACAACCAAATTATATTGGTATATGGAATAAGAAATAATTATGGATATGTAATTAAAGAGATGAAGAAATATCATAATATGGGAATTCATTATCACATGTGGATACTACATAAAATAATCAACTAGTGAACTATCTAGAACCACTGTTAAATAATAGGGGGAAATAAAGAATGTACAGAATTATTATACAACGAGTATAAACGCTACAGTGACAGTACTGTAATATTTAGTGAATAGTTATATTAATACTACCCGGTATTGCATGTTTAAATAACAGCGTACGGGAAGGAACTACTGAACAGGAAATTTGTCAAGCTAGCAGTTACTTGGTGAACGGTATGTTAATTGTGTGGTTTGAATGTCCTATAGATTATCCTAAGGTCCAGACATTATGTGTTAATTGTTTAAGAGTGATATCTGTGATTTAATGTATATGATATTGTACACTGTATTGCTCAACACTGTTGCGTTCTATTGTTACGCGAACGTATTATGACTGGAAGTTTATACATCTAAACTGGAACAAGGCTAACTGACCTCTAGGTATTATTGAACCTAACTGATGGTAAACTATTATAGTCTTAACTCAAGGATTGGTTATTATGTCACTGACAAAAAGGGCTAACTTATAAAGAGGGGAATCCAGACTGTTTCGTCTTTCTGGTTGCGCATCGTGATCACTACGAGAGACTTCAATGGGGAGTCACTCAAGGGAATCCATCAGTCACATTTGAGGATGGCGGAGGGCACTGCCGTTGGTTCACAGGTTCGACCAGATCGGTCTTATATTTATCCAGGGCCATAAGGTCAGCTGGTAACGGTTCCATTGGAACCCTGGGGACTATCGTCCATTATTAAGTTATTAAGGATTTTCTTGACATGACGCCTGAGGTGGAAATTAATTGGGAAAAGGTTAAGTGATTGGTTTAAAGGATAAGGGCCAGGTGGCCAACTAACAAGTACACTTTAATACGCGTATCTGCCTATCTGGTTGGTTATTGTTATGGGTTAGTGATGAGTGATTATTGGTTATTGTTATGGATTATTGATGTGTGGTTATTGGTGTTGTGTACTATTGTACATTGATGTTTACTGGTGAATTGTTATGAGTGTTTAATGTTTACAGTTATTACTGTTATTATTATAAACCGGCATTTTATGTAAAGAATCTAACATCAAGATGACTAAAACGACTTAAGGAATCTTGATGATGAAATACCCCAAACCTTGATATGTGGTTTAAATATCAAACTATGGTATGTAAAGGCTGAAAAGTGCCTTAGAAACATTAGTGAACAGTTTAAACCATAGTAAAATGCAATAAAGCATTAAGACACAGTTTGAGCAAAAACATGCACTAAGCTATGAGTGAACTTGGTTAGGACCCAAAGAGCCTACCAAGACTTAATAATATTCAAGTATGATTTAATAAGGCTAATTAAGTCCTTAGGAAACCTTGGTAGACAATGAAACCAAACAAAACACAAGAAAATACCTTAAGGTCAATAAGAGCAAGATGTGCTCTAAGCTTGGGATAAATTTGTATAAGACCTAATGGTCATACCTATACCTTTTTACATGTTAATGAACATATTAAATCAATTACTAAAGAAAACCAAGCTTGAAAACAAGTTAAAACATAAAATGTGCTTTAAGGAGTCTTAAAGCACGTTTTTGAAAAATTGTCTTGTAAATGAGTTTTGAATGGCTAAATGTCCATCATTACCCTTTAATTAACATGTGTACTATATAGTATCACATTTGGAAGTCTATATCAATGGGAAATTAAAAATTTCACTTCTAGGTGCCTTGTTTTTGTGAATAGTGATTTTATAAGCTAGTTTGTAACATATGTTGTTATAAGTAATTAAATTGACCAACAAAGACTATAATACCCTTAGTGATATAAAGGGGGACGGTTTTTGTAGTAATGAGTCACCAAACATGTTAACTTGTTAAGTAAATAAAGATGACTCATAGGTTATTATTTGCTTTAAGTTATAAATATCTTCAAAAAGCAAAACCAATCTCATTTCTCTCATTTTCTTTCTTCATTTCACACGGTTCCACTCTTCTTCAACTCTCTTCTTCTTGTTCTCTCTCGGTAATACATCAACCACCATTAACTCCATCTTTGACCCTTGTAAAATCTAGCTCACTTATCCAAATCAAAACAAACACCACCAATCTCTTCCTCTCATCAAGCTCTTCAATTCTATCCTTTCAAAATCCCAAGAGCTCCATTTTGGTGCCAAGAGGAATCACCATGGGAGGAGCTTGAGCTTGTGTTTCTACATATTATTACTCTCCTTTGCTTCAAGGTAAGGAAACTCAAAGAAAAATGAAGTTTCCTCCATGTTTTTACCTGACCGAAAATCACCATTAATGGTGCTCATTATGTTGCTTTGTTCTAGCTCCATTTGAATCTTTCAAGGACTTGGTGGAGTCCTCTTTTGGTAGATATTCCAATTCCCTTCAAAGACCAAGGTAAAACAACTATCTTAATGCTCTTTGAACAATGTAAAACCTAGGGTTTACAATGAGATTAAGCTTGGAGCTTGAATACTCATCACATTGTTTGTGTAATGTTTAGAAGTTGACAAGCAACTAAGCTTAGCCGATTTTAAACAAGGAAACAAGAAAGAAGTTTGTGAGGAAAAGAGGTAAATATGCTATCTCAATGTGGTTTAATGCCTTAGGAGAAATGAGCTTATAATGCTTGCTAAAACTACCTAAAGAGCAAATGGTGAATGACTTAGTAAAGTGTTCTCAAGGAGACTAGTAAAAGAATATATGTCTTGGTGTGTGTAATTGCAGGTCAAAGGCTTATATATTGTGGATATTCATTGTTTAAGGTTTATGTTATTTAAGGGCCTAAGAGCCATGTTATTTAAGGGCCTAAGTGCCAAGCAATTTAAATTGTGCACTATATTGTGATGTAGTGTAAATTTGGTGAAGTCTTGTGTATAAAATGTGTTTGATGGATTTTAGGTGTTCTTGAATGAAATAAGGTAAAAACCTAAGTGTTTGGATGTGAGTATATACAAGAGAAGCTATGGCCAAATTTGGGAAAAACGTGTAAGAAGTTCTAAGTGTTTTAAATGGTTTTGGGGAACTAGGAAGTGTGAAAGGTGAACAAATGTTTTACTTGGGAAGAGAACATGTATTAAAGTGATTTAGAGTGATGCAAGGATTTAGGTGTTATCTTGGAAGTTTTAGGAATTCAATGTGTGTTTTGAGAATGTATTTAAGTCTTGGAGAAGTTTGTTCAAGGTTTAGGAATGTTGATGTTTAGGTAAGATGTCAAAAAGGAGATTTAGTTAGTAAGAAAAGAAGTTGAGAGGTGATGTTAAGGTGTAGAGGAAGCACCTTAGTATAGTGGTCATTATAGGTGAAGTACCACCTAGAAATCTCAAGGAGAAAACATTCCAAGTGCTAGGAATTTTGTAAGGAATTTGTGAATGATAAAATGGTTTGGTGAGTGGTTTAAAGAGTTTAGCATATGACTAAAGGTGTGTTTGAAGTGCCAAATGATGTTAGGACACATTAGGAGGCTTGAGGAAAAGAATGGAGAAAATTTTACAAAGTTTGGACAAACTCTGATGTTGTCCGACCCAGTGGTCCGACCCAGTTGTGGGTCGGACAGCTCTGTTTAGTCACCTGTTGGAGTCTCTGGAATGGTCCGACCCAGATGGTTGGGTCGGACATGGGTCGGACATGTGTATTTAAAAGACGGGAAAAGTTTCTGGAACGGTCCGACCCAGCTGTGGGTCGGACGGTGGGTCGGACGGCCCAAAATTATGCAAAAAAAAACAAGACAATGTTGTAAGGAGAATCAAAGTGATATTTTGGTATTAGAATATGCCTAAGTTCATGTATGAAGTTTGGGTAATTAATGGAGGTGGTGAAATAGTGCAACAAGGTTTGAAAAATGCAAATTTACCAAGTCTGTAGCTTTGGTCCGGGACCTAGGTCATGGTTCAAGTCCCGGACCAGGGGTGTAAAATAGGCCGAGAGTCCCATAAGGATGTGGTCCGGGACTTAGGCCTTGTATAAGGTCCCGGACCACCCCATTTTAAAAGGCCGAGACTTGAGTTAGCATATGGTCCGGGACTTGAGAAGAGGACCAAGTCCCGGACCACTATAAAAACATGGTTTTAGGTTATTAAAAGATGTCTAATGATGAGGATTGATGGATAATGATGTTATAAGGTTGTGTAGGACATGTTAAGTAAGTTATAATGACAATTTAGTGGGGAAAAGGTTGTATTAAAATGTAAAAATAACAAGTTAAAAAGTGAAGTTATGTAACTAAACTAACGGGGAAAAATTATAAGCATTAGACATTAAATAATCATGCAACCCCGATTTTAATAAAAGTATATGTAATGTTATCAGTTGTTCGAGAATTTGCTCGAGGAACATAAGTGGACGTGGTAAAGTGGACTCCGGTGACAGGTATGGTTTTCTTGCAACCTGTGTCCTACCGGATTACACCGGCTTGTATGCCAATGTGTTTTCTGTGTGTTTGCCACGTTATAAGATAAAACATGAAACGAGTTTACAGTCGTTATTGTTGTTGTATGTTTACGTGCCGATACCGGTAACCTCGAATGCGCTTGAAGGGCTAGTTAACCACTATTAGGTAAACGTAGGAGAACGGTATCCGGCGATAACGATTCCGACCTAAGGAACGTTCTAACCACGGCTAAGCGTGAGATAGTTATGTGATGTTTGTGTGTGATGTTTGTGTGTGAATGTATGACTCTCCCTTCCCTTGTGTGTGTCTAAGAAGACTTAACCCAATGTTGTGATTGTTTAACTAAGTTCAATGATGAACTTCTGACAAGTGCTAACGGGGGGAGTGAGGAGTCCGGTCTGTTCCGGCCACGCGTGTGAGTATGGGGGTCGTTGTCATAGCAGGTTCGATCCTCTCCGTATGTTATGGTTGTTATCCAATTTGGTTCCCAACCTTCCCTTTAGCTTAACCAAGGCTATTACTGACTCACGTCGGGCCACAGGGGCATACTATGTTATGTTTGTTCGTTGTGCTTGGATCACTATATCTGGGACACCTTGTATTAAGTTATCCGTTCATTTAACGAGACGGTAACGAGTTGTGTAACAAGCTTATCATGAGACTGGCAACATTCTCTAGGCTCACCAGTGTTAATAACAATGTTTGGGTCGGTTCCTAAGAGAACCATTCCCGTTATGTATGTATTTTGTTGGTGATGCAATATCTATTTCGATGTTATGATGTACACGTTGAAACGTGCAAAGTGTTGTTATGTTTTGTTATGTGAGGAGTGTTATATGTCGTAAGATATGGAGTGTGTGGATCATGGAAATGAATCCCAGTTTGTGATAAGAGGCGTTTAAGGATAACCCGATTTAAGGGTAAGTGTCGTCTATTAAGGAAATAGCTCCATTAGAGGAGGAACACTTTAGGGATAATGAATACCATGAGTGACTTATCTAGTAAGGATATATTATCTGTTTGTTGAGCCCGTTGAGGCGAAATGATTATGTGTTGTGTGTTTACAGTTGCATGCATGATTAAATATAATAATCGCATGCTAAGACGACAATTAGTTGTGCGTGGCCCGGTAGTATGTGGGCTGCGGGATTACCATACCAGCAAAGGTGCTGAGCCCCTTGGGGGCCACCCTTTCTCTTCTTTTCCTATTTCAGGTACAAGGAGCTGGAAGCCGTTCGAGAGTAGGACGGGGTAGACATTGTACATGGGTATTCATTTAAGTGTATATACACAGTAGGTGTGGTAAGACCGAAATTGTTATCGGCATCAGTTTATAAATACTCGGTATAGTTGAAAGGTGTATGTTGTTGTTGTTGTTAATGGAAAGGGATAGTAATGTGTAGTCGCTCGGGAATTTAGCCCATCAGACCGGTACAATGTATACGTATTAGCCTTGTTAGCCACGTGGGGGTTAACGGCGTGTAACACCAACGAGTTAAGTTAATTGTAGAGGTGTGTATTCCGCTGCAGATTGTTATTATGTGTTTGTTGTTGGATGGGGTGTTACAAAAGTGGTATCAGAGCGAAGTATCGCTCTGATGACTGAATTACCAAGCTTAGGAGTACCGAGTTAGGATTTTAGTACTTTGGGTTAAGGTTGAGTGATAGCGTAAGAGATACGCTAGTTAGGTATACCAGTGTGTACTGGAAACCTACAATATCCATCCCACCCTCCACAATCCCCGTTTTATAACTTGGGAAAGAACGCCAGAGAGATGGAAGTCCACTCTTACTCGGGAATACCCGATGTGGCTGTTATTAAATACCTTTAGAGTACGGAGAACCTGTCATACGGTAGTGAAATACCCCTAAATTAATTTAAATTAATTTAGGGGATTTCTTTTATTAAACCATAAATAATATTATTAATATTAAATTATGGTATGGAATTATGAAATTAAATTATTATATGGAATTGTGAAATTTATTTAGGGGTTTTCTCCTATTTAACCCTAATTATTATACATTATTATATAGTATTATGAATTTAATAATAAGATTTATAAGTCAATAAATCTTGGGAAAATTTCTAAACACTCCAAATATATTATAAAGATTTTAGGAAGTGTTGGAACATTGTTTTGAAACATAAAGTCAATAAAAATTCTAGAAACCTTAAAGCTTATTAAGCCTTGCTAGAGTTGACTTTTTGAGAATGGTCAAACCAGGCCATGAAACCTATACCAATAAATAGGTTATGAAAAACCATGAAGATCGATAAAAAGAACGTTAAAAACGGATCATCCTAGCCAAAGTTATGATAGATTGAAGTTTAGAGCCAAAATTTTGAGAAATGCTGACGTGTCAGTCAGCCAGGCATTACCACTGAACAGTCCCAGTTTTCGACAGTTTTGGCATGTCGAGGGTCGAATTTGAGACGCCTATATCTCCTGCTCTACTCCACCATTTGGTATGCCGTTTGTTTCATTCGATTCTCCTATCTTTCCTTTTTCCAACCATTACTCACACACCATCTAACTCCTTCTACAATGATCGAAAGTTGATCCAAAGTTACCTCCTCGCGGGTTCGTAACCCAGAACTGCAGTTTTTCCTGAAATCGGGTAAACTTCGTCACGCCATAACTTCTTCATTTCTCATCCAAATTCGTGTTCTTTAGCTTGTTTTGAAGATCTCTAATCCCTCTATAACTTTTAAGTTAATGGTCAAGGCTGATTCGCACTAGTTTGGGAGATAAATCTGTCTAAAGATGCCTACTCGATCACGGCGGTAATTTTGCCCACTTCATCCCGAAACCAACTAGGTAAACACGAATCTTGTGAGATCTGTAACTTTCTCCCTAGTTCATCAAAATCAATGATTCTTCCACTAACATCTAGAGTTACATGTCTAGTTTGGATTGTGATAGGTTACATGAATCAAATCTCTCTCAGTTGGTGCGAGTTGATTCGAGAAGTGGCATACCTGAACCGCACATGAAATAACGATTTCCAGTTTTCCCGATTTGGTTTCGCCCCGTTAATGCAATTCCGGTGAGTTTCCGATCAAATTTCTCCATGGTTTCTATTCGAAATTTCATCATCGATCAAACCCACATGCCAATTAGTCTATTATGCATTACAATGAGAGAATTTGTCGAAATTGAATTCGAACTCAAACCGTGAACCCTAACTTCGAACCCAGATTCGAAACTACTCAATTCTGCATGAAAATTGGGGAAATAGGTACCATTAGAACGGAATTAGATTACGAATCGCTAGGAACAAGAATCATCGAATTTCGTTATGTAGATTGGGAGATATAGAGTGATTAGTACTCGGGTGAGAAGGGGGGTTGCCTGATGAACTCGCGAGTTCTAGGCCGTTGGATCGCAGTTAATAAACATGGAAGGCCGAGATTAGATCGTGGGTATTTAAGTTATAATAAGTTAATATACTTTCCAGAATAAAGTCCTAACTTGCTAGATTTATTTAATGGCCTTCCCGAATGCATTTTGACTTGAAATTTTAACCATAGATTCCTTATAAAATCTAGTTTATTTTGATTTAAATTAATATGGGTTTTGAGTTTTTAAACATAACTTATGATTTTTGCAAGTTACGAGTATTATGGAATTATTTGGATAATTTAAAAAGATATTTTTATGAAATAAAAATTTATAATATGTCTAAAATTTATAGTTACTATATACTTTATTTGGGAATTTTTGGACAAGGGGAAATAGGTCTAAAATTGTATTGCTAAGGTTTTTCATAAGTTATCTTATAATATAAGGTTTTAATGTAACCAAAATTAAAGTATAGTTGTTTAATGAACTTTATAGGTTGGGGAAAATATAATAAGACTAAACTAACATTTAATACAGAATGTTAATAAATATTTTTGGGTATAAACTTTTAAGTGAAGTAAATACGTATATACAAAAGAAATGAAATGGTAACTTAGATTAAATCAAGGAACTAACTAATCTACATTTATATTAATTATATAATATGGTAGTTAATATACTAATTGAAACTAAGGAAATACTTTATTTTATAAACCATATATTGGATGTAGCTATGTGTAAAAGTAATATAAATAATAAATGCAATAAAACTGCACAAGGAATGTCTTGAATAAATCCTAATATATATATACAAAGAAAACTACATAAATAAAAGAAATAAAGTACCTTATAGAGAATAGAATATGAAGGAATTTATAAGTTAAACTAAACCTATACATTTACTATTAAAAGAATATTATGAGGCGGTATTAAATTATGATTATAAACTTGAGTATTGAATTTCTAGATTAATAAAGTATTATACATATACTTAGTCAACGGCCATAATGTAAGTCATACTTAGTTAATATTAATAAGAAATATTATATGAAACTAAGGTATTAAGATAATGATATTAATTATCAAGATAATGTTAAATAAATTTTTATGTATAATATTAATGTAAAGATTAAATCATAAAGTATAGTTAGTAAATTAATGATTATATAAGATATTATAACTTAGGAAAAATTGTGATTAGATTACATAAAATGTTACACAAATAGATCTTATTCTATAATTAATGATAAATAAATGTAATACTTTACATCTAAATGTTCTTAATATATAAAATAATAAAATACTTTTTACATATGAATGTGAGGTGGATTTTAAGTCTAGATTAATCATTCTTAACATTTGGTATTGAAATATAACTTAATGTTTTAGGATAAAATCATTAAAAGGATTTTGGTATAAAACTATATAAACTATGTTTTGGAAATTTATCTAAATAATCCTTAAGTTTTCTTGGCATTAGTTAAGACATATAAAATACATTAATTACCAATGTTCGCAATGTGAGTTTATAAATAAGAGTTGTACATAATAGTTAAAGTCTTATAAAAAGGTTTGCAAATAGAAATTAGATACTTAAAATCTTTAAACCTTTATTAGATGGAACTAAGTTACGTAAGGGATTATATTGATTTACCTTTTGAAACTGGAAATATTAACGTGTCATTGAATATAAGGTATGAGGATTTTTCAGAATAGATTATCTTATTAAGTAATTAACAATTTCACTTATGAATGGGGATTTAATCCTTAGATAAATTTTACCGTATGTTAGATATAATGTTCATCCTAAAGCATAATAAAGGAGATTAATTATTAAGTTATTCCGTTGAAACCTTAGGTTTTGTAAACAATATGGAAAATGTATTTAAGACATAAGTTTATTAAAATTTAGTATAAAAGGATTATACATATTCTATAGCGGGAATGTGTGTAAAAATAAAACAGTTAGGGAATTAAATGTAAGTAAGGATACGAAAAAGGTTATCTTAAAACACTTTATTATATAGTTAATGACAAAGTAGATAATATACTTTCTACTAAATGTAAGAGTTCGATAAGTCTAAGTTAATTATAATATAGTTATTTCAAGATTGGAAGTAATTTAACATCTTATGGCAAGATTGTTAGACGGTTGTAATAAAATGTCATTCTGAGTTAAGGATATGATAATTGAGTTTAGTAGCTCAATTAAGTTATAATAAAATGCATCTATAACACAATGATTCCAATATACGGGATGTAGATCTTACTTAAGTTAAGGGGAAAACTTAATCAAAATGATCCAGTAGATATTGATTAAATACATAATCGTTACATCGTGTGAAGTAATAGTATAGTATTCTAAGATAAACCCGTTTGTAAGTCATAGTGCGTTGTTTATCCTGAAGTAAGAATAAATGTATCGAACTTAATAATTATTATTGAGATTCTAAGATTAAATGAATAATATAAATGCACTTATGATATAAGGGTCTCAAAACTCTTGAATGTGGGAATTATGGTTAAGTATGAGTAAAGTGGATAGGAGTGGAACAATTAACAAGTGTCAATAAAAATACATTCCCTGGTCTTACAACCTTGAGTTATATAACATTCTAAGATAAGTCAACGGATACACATAACATTTAAGTAAGGGCTTAAAAGACATTTGAGACTTAGGAAATAAGAGTGAGGAATTGTTTAAGTTTAACTTAGGCTACCAGTTATTGATGATATACTACCTTTAATATTCCTCAGAGTGTGTTGAATGTTTGCACGAGTCTACTAGGGCTACTACAGCATTAACCAGGTACGATTTCTCGTACTCAGCTTGTTGTGTCTTGGACTCTATGGAATGTTTGTACGATTTCTCGTACTCAGATGCTTTTGGTGACGAATTTTATGGAATGTTTTGAGAAACGCTAAATGAGTTTGAATGAATCTTGAAAGGAAATTGGTTGTGTGACTAACTCAGCTTGATGTGACTAACTGAGCCTTGGGTGTACAACTCACATGATCATTGGTTCCTCTTATCTGGTTGCCTCATTAGATATTGACTGTTGAGGGTTTACGCCTCTGCACTCTGTAGGACTGAGTGTTTGGTATTGCACTTGTACAGTTAATAATCTAGTGGGAACATGGGAAAATGTCAATCTTGGTATTGGGTATGGATTATTTCTAATAAGTGGTGCACACACTTTTCACCGATGACTGAGAACGGGTCGGTGTGGCAGCGGAGGTCTGCTATACCTCGCCCATATGGACAACTGACAGCGGAGGTCTGTTTACCTCGTCCTTGTGACAACTGACTGGCGGTGGGGGCCATCTCTCCCAATTGGTTTATTCCACTCTTGAGTTAAGGTTCTTGGGTCTTTCTAATCCTAATTGGAACTGAATCTTACTTAAACAATGATGTTCACTAACTTCTGGCGTGGTTTCTTTTATGTTGCTCACTTTACTTCATGTTATTTATCTCTATCCTTGACTTGTTATCTTTGACTTGGTGTTTTGGTGTGCCTTGTTCTTCTGCTTTTGCTCTAAGTGTTTGGCTTCATCTATTGTTTATTTTAAGAGTTATGTTTATTTTAAAACTGTTTGTTTTGGAGAGTTGTACCAGTTCCATTCCAGGGAACTGACTCACCCCTCCTGGGGTGGGCTGCTTGGTTTCATCTTGCAGGTACGAATTGCTATACAGGTAGCCACGAAGAGTATGAGTGTATGGGATGGGAATTAGGAACTTTGGAGAGCTATTGTATTTTGTTATTATTCTTTATGTTATGTTTTTCGAGTTCAGACCGTAGCATTTGTAAATCATAAGTTGTAATTGGTGAGGTTTGGTGCCGGGTGTTTGGAACCCGATGATCTGTAATCGCCTTAGTATTTTATTTCCGCTGCATTTATGATAAGTAGGGGCGTTACAGAAAAGTGGTATCAGAGCGTAGTTACGCTCTGAACCGAGGAAAACAAGCCGAGTGAAATAGTTTGAATATAGGTGCCCTTAAAACTGGGGAATTGGGGTAGAATTGGGAAGTGAGGATTCCAGTAAGGCACGACTCCTAACCCTTCTTGGATTAGTGAATGATTTCTTTATACACTTTTGTATGAATGTCTGTTAGGAATAGTGTGTTGTCATACGTTGACCATTAAACTATAGGAAATAATAATAATAATAATAAGTCTGGAACATTATCAATGGGTATGATAAGATCTTGGTTGGAATAAATCATACATTGAACTACTTTCAAAAGCATACGTATGGAAAAGACATGGCTAAGAAAGCAATGCTTTAAAAGCTTGAACACATGTTCCCAGAATTTTAAAGAATACTTTTGGTTGAAAATAGTATACAAGTGGAGCTTTGAATAACTAAGTGATATATACTTCAACTCCTTTAAAGCTTGAAATAAATATCAAGAACTACTTGGTACAAATTATTACCTAAAGATAATGTTTAAGATAAATTTTAAAGTCTAAAAAAATATTAAACTAACAAGAACTAGTAACTCATCAGAAAAGATCAACATCCAAAACCTGTAATCCACACTAAAACTCTATGTTAACTTCAGAAAGAAAATACATAAACCTAACACCCTACGGGAAGTGCCTGGTGCGACGAACTCCTAGGCTGAAAGTAGTGGGGGTGCACACTCACTTCTGGAAGTCTAGGGGCTAGACAAGCCTTGTCATCTAACCGTAAATAATCTTCTACGCAAGTGATGGATTGTGTTGAACTTGAGAAGGATTGGTGGTAAGACGTTACCATCATGAAATCTTGAGCTAGGCATATTTCATTACTAGCCACAATGAACAATTCAAAATTTGTATCTTAAGATTCAGTATTAAAATTCATACATGTAAAGGGTTTATTGAGTTTAAATATTTGGTGAAAAATACCTATACATGGAGGAAGGGGATTTAAATTTGGGTACTCCAAGGTACAACATCTACCCCTTATTAAATATAAAAAAAATATATTAAAGGAAGTGACTTAAAGATTGAGTGAAGGGAAGAGTAATACTAAACTAAATATCACTGATTCTTAAATACTTGGAGTAATGAGCATCTAGTAAAAAAAATGAGAGTACTTAATTATTGGAAATTCTCATGTTTATTTGGAAGTTTAACATTATACATATGCAAAATTTTAGAAGTCACAGAAGGTATTTTTTTTTTATAAAGGAATATAATAAAAATTTTAATGTATGGTTGGCTAATAAAGCTTTGAATATAATTTGAAAGACTATCTAGACTTATTATATGATCTAAAATATTAAACTACTCAAACATGTTACATCTGATTTATAGCTTGTTAATATATTGATATGTGAAAATAACATAAATGGCATATTTACGTATTTTGGTTATAAATTCGGTACATGGTTTCATGAAAGATTTAATTGCATTGAAAAGAAAAAAAGAAGTTTTAATATATAGTATGATACTATTTTAAATAAGTTCATGAACTTTTAAGCCTTGACAATTAAGAAACTTTAGGTTATAAAATGCTTCTAGAGAAATGTTGTAGTAAGGATGGCATTTAAATAATTACATTACATTATAATGGAATTTTTCTTTTATGAATTAATAGTTTCCAAATCACATGATAAGATTTTGATACCTACTACATCCAATACTTAAATAAAGAAAGAGTGAACTAAATGTTATTATAGTAATATCTAAGTATAACCTATATGTTCCGTTTTCAAAACTTAACTTACTATATGAATGATGAATTCTAAACTTTGTTCTTGCCAATGACCGTAAGAGAGGCGAAATGAGTTAGGAAAGCATGTTGGGAACACTAAAAGATTTAATTATAATCAAGCTAGAATAACAACGAGTGATATTGTGCATCAAAAATGAACTGCATCTTGAAGGAGGAATCTCCATAGGAGATGTAAAATATAGTGCTCCTTAAAAGTGAGTTTAAATTCCACTTCATTATTACGAGACGGATATGGGTCGTACCCTATTTTAAGGGGGGGTACGACATCTTCATAAAATAAACATACAATATAAAATGAACATATAATGGACATATCATTCGTACTGGTCATAAAATGAATAGGTAAGGATCATAAAATAAAATTTATAATAATCAAGAAAATACAAATACATAACAATCAGGGGGTACAAATAAATATCGATCATAGATAAATTCAACAGTGCCATAAAATTTACAACAAAGCTTGATAATAAGGTGCTGAATTCTTTGAATGTAGTGTTTGATAACGAAAACAAATATTTGGGAATTGTTATTGGATGAATACCTTGAGTGGTTGATTGTTTGGTATACATTTTAAAGCTTGTAGTACAACTTGATATTTAGTTTACCACACACCGGAAGCGGGTGTGAGTAGTTGGTAGATAAATCTTAAACTTCGGGACGAAGTTCTCTTTTAAGGGGGGGTAGAGCATAATCTTTCTTCGCAACCTCATCCAGATTATGCCCTGTTGCGTGATTAGCAGAGTAAGAGGTGTATGTGTGTACTTGGTTTTTACATTATGACACCGCATGTACTTTTTATTTTTATCATGAAATATCTCGGTATATCTTGGTTCAGTTTGAGTTTGAGTAATCTCGAGTGGAATGTGGAATGGGAATGGATGGAAATAAAGGATTGGATTGGTATGGAATTTCGTTGGAATTATTATTGTTTAGCACACCCGAAGTGGTGTGAGTGCTTATTAGTTGATTTTTAAACTTCGAGGCGAAGTTTCTGTTAAGGGGATTACTGAAATACCCCTAAATTAATTTAAATTAATTTAGGGGATTTCTTTTATTAACCATAAATAATACTATTAATATTAAATTATGGTATGGAATTATGAATATTAAATTATTATATGGAATTGTGAAATTTATTTAGGGGTTTCTCCTACTTAACCCTAATTATATACATATTATATAGTATTATGAATTTAATAATAAGATTTATAAGTCAATAAATCTTGGGAAAATTTCTAAAACACTCCAAATATATTATAAAGATTTTAGGAAGTGTTGGAACATTGTTTTGAAACATAAAAGTCAATATAAAATTCTAGAAACCTTAAAGCTTATTAAGCCTTGCTAGAGTTGACTTTTTGAGAATGGTCAAACCAGGCCATGAAACCTATACCAATAAATAGGTTATGAAAAACCATGAAGATCGATAAAAAGAACGTTAAAAACGGATCATCCTAGCCAAAGTTATGATAGATTGAAATTTAGAGCCAAAATTTTGAGAAATGCTGACGTGTCAGTCAGCCAGGCATTACCACTGAACAGTCCAGTTTTCGACAGTTTTGGCATGTCGAGGGTCGAATTTGAGAGCCTATATCTCCTGCTCTACTCCACCATTTGGTATGCCGTTTGTTTCATCCGATTCTCCTATCTTTCCTCTTCCAACCATTACTCACACACCATCTAACTCCTTCTACAATGATCGGAAAGTTGATCCAAAGTACCCCCTCGCGGGTTCGTAACCCAGAACTGCAGTTTTCCTGAAATCGGGTAAACTTTGTCACGCCATAACTTCTTCATTTCTCATCCAATTTCGTGTTCTTTAGCTTGTTTTGAAGATCTCTAATCCCCTCTATAACTTTTATGTTGATGTCAAGGCTGATTCGCACTAGTTTGGGAGATAAATCTGTCTAAAGATGCCTACTCGATCACGGCGGTAATTTGCCCAGTTCATCCCGAAACCAACTAGGTAAACACGAATCTTGTGAGATCTGTAACTTTCTCCCTAGTTCATCAAAATCAATGATTCTTCCACTAACATCTAGAGTTACATGTCTAGTTTGGATTGTGATAGGTTACATGAATCAAATCTCTCAGTTGGTGCGAGTTGATTCGAGAGTGGCATACCTGAACCGCACATGAAATAAACGATTTCCAGTTTTCCCGATTGGTTTCGCCCCGTTAATGCAATTCCGGTGAGTTTCCGATCAAATTTCTCCATGGTTTCTTCGAAATTTCATCATCGATCAAACCCACATGCCAATTTAGTCTATTATGCATTACAATGAGAGAATTTGTCGAAATTGAATTCGAACTCAAACCTTGAACCCTAACTTCGAACCCAGATTCGAAACTACTCAATTCTGCATGAAAATTGGGGAAATGGGAAATAGGTACCATTAGAACCGGAATTAGATTACGAATCGCTAGGAACAAGAATCATCGAATTTCGTTCTGTAGATTGGGAGATATAGAGTGATTAGTACTCGGGTGAGAAGGGGGGTTGCCTGATGAAACTCGCGAGTTCTAGGCGTTGGATCGCAGTTAATAAACATGGACGGCCGAGATTAGATCGTGGGTATTTAAGTTATAATAAGTTAATGGGGGTTGCTATTCGTAGTACAAAATTACTAATCACCGCAGTACAAAATTTTTTTAATTCATATTGACGGTTGTACACATGTAATGATGTGTCGCTGTGTTTTTTTTTTTTCAAAAAATGATATCAGAAAGTAAATTTACCGAAGTAGTTTGTAGTTGATTAGTAGCGAATTTTACTAGTTACTTTTTTGTTGGAATCAATACAGGAACCTTTTTTTTGTAAAAAAAAGTGTTGGATTACATTTTTATGTGTTTATATTACATTTTTATGTGTTTATATTATTAATTTGACTTAAAATTAATTGTACTGCGAATAGCAAATACTTTACTATTCGCAGTACAAAATTTTTTTTCACCAAACTTAGTTGAATAAGTTTGAATGTTACGGGGAGACACTTTTTTTTGAAATAATAGATGTCTGAATAACCAAATTTAAGTCAATATGAGTAAAACAACAACTAAGTTAAAGAGCAACTAATTTATAGAAAAACTAATTATACAAAAACTAAGTTACAACAACTAAGTTACAACAACTAAGTTAAAGAAAGACTAAGTTACAACAACTAAGTTAATGAAAAACTAAGGTAACGTTTCTCCAACTATCTAACCTAGATTGTATTTGATGAATCCAAGGTCCGACAGTATTTGGATTCTATAAGTGAACCACTGCGGATAGACAGGGGGGAGTGGGGAGTCATGAACCATGCCGAACCTTATGAAATGACCTCGGGGCAAATTCCTATGTGGATCTCTCCTCTTGGGCTATCACGATCGGTATAATTATCGATCGGAAGGTATATGTGCACTTGCCGCACCCCCATAGACAGTAGAGTAGAAAACTACTATCGAAGTGTACCTTATCGCGATCACCAACCCATTTCCGTGTGCATCCATTTATGTTGAGGTGCTGGCTCTCCTGAATTCCAATGAAGCGCTCTTAACATGCCGTTGTACGGTCCTTCGTTAAAAATGGCCTTGTATAGTCCATTCGCCGGTGCTTGATTCTTCATGTGATTGAACAATGCTACACGGACATCTTTCCACCTCTCTTCGTCTGAATATAGGTAGTCAGCAATGACCCTGAAACCACAATTCCCATCTCCACGAACATCAATATACCCAGTCATATATTGATATAGGTTGGGGTTGAAATTCTGGTAGTATGGGAAGTCGTCAAGGGCTTGAATCGACTCGGATTTGATGATCCTCTATTACGTGATCTTCTATTTGATGGCGCTCCTTGTGACTGGCCTGCCCTTGGTCGGTTACGTTCCCAAGACGAAGGTTCACGTCGGTTTGGTCTTGAGGGCCCGTAGGTCTGCCAATCCCAACCTGTTCCAACGGCTCTCCTAATTGGCACACCATATCTGGGTGAAGGAAGTTTTGGAGTTGACTGTAACATTTCGCAATCAGAGTAGGATCATCTGACTGTGCTACCTCAGAAGCTATGTGTCGCCATCTATTTTGTTCTTCCTCCATGTAGGATACCATATCAATCGTCGATTCATGCTTCTCCCAGCTTAGGGTATACCAGAAACGATGTATATCCCTCTTTGAGCATAGTATACCACTATCCAGCATGTAGTTTAATTTACAAGCGCATGGTAATCCATGAGAGGTTACCTTGTCACATCCACAGATTGAGTTGTCCATTTGCACATAATTCGTCCTTCCAAGCTCCTTGACTAGCTCATCTAAGCAAAGGGTACTAACCTTCCCGATCAGGTCAGCGATTGGAACCCTCATGTGCTCTCTTCTGTGTTTGTCCTGGCTGCCTCAAAATCCTTTTTTTAACTCCCGGATGCTTGTATTCACATGATCGTGAATCTTTGGAAAGATTACATCCAAAGTGTGTCTAGCACTCCTTAATCTCGCCTTTAGAGAAGAATGTGCGGCCTCCACCTATCAAATGTTTAAGTAAGTTTTATAGATCTATAACAATCACTGTATTATCTTAAACATTACAAGATTAACAATTTACCTATTTGTCGTTGTGTTGCCGAAGTGCAACACATTCTTGACCCAAGCCTCCACAAATTTTCCTTGTATTTCTCCCAGACTGATGCAACATACGTAATGAAACGTGGGTAGCTTTGGTATGTCTCCTTGAAATATGCGTACCTCTCGTTGTAGTCCTGCTCTGTGCTCGAGTAGACAACCGAAGTCCACATTCGGACTGCAGCCGCCGCCCTTCCTCTATCACCCATATAAGTCTCGGCTTTCCCCTGAACGTTCCTCTCATGTGCCACCGACATAGTCAGATGATGAGATTCAGAAATACCTCATCTAAGGCATTCATCAGGGCCAGACATCTGTCGGTGATAAATGTAGAGGTTGTAGTCCGCCCGAGGAGGTCCCTTAATTGTTGAAGTGCCCACACATACATGTCTGTTGCTTCTGATACAAGGAAGGCGAAGGCAATGCTGAAGTTTTTGCCTATACTCGTCATCCCGATGAACTGAACCAAAGCATTTTTGCTATGTGTTTATAGGTAGCATCAATGCTATGACATAGGGAACGCATGGAGCAGTAACTCTAGATGTAGGGTGTGCAAAGAAGATGGACCCAAGTCGTGTTTGATCATCTAAATTGTGAAATATAATCATGTTATCTATCAAATTAAGATGAAACCTAAATGATTGAAGTTATTTGAGACATACTGAGTTGACTTACTTGGATCTGTAGTGAATCGTAGTAGTAGTAGTGTTTTTGTTAGGTCACTCAGCAGAGTCTGCACCATAGATCGACCATCTCTATTTACTAGTTTGTTTTTTGTATCCGGTTGTATATGTCCTTCCTTGTTGCTGACGTTTCTGGGTTGATTGTTGTGAGCTCGGAATAAATTGCACAGGGGGGCACACCGACTCTGGTTTCTCTGTCGATCATAATCTCCTCCGCCTCAGTCAGGCGTTTTCCCACAAAATGGCCCTCTGCCCACTCTGCGAGATCATGGTTTATGCCATCCGTTACCCACTTGCAAGAAACACCCGTAGCTGGTAATACCCCTTAATTTTAAAAGGGCAACACATTTCTTTGAACCCGATGATCTGCGCCGATTGAGACACCAGGTCGTGATGTCCTTCGTGGTTTCCACATCCCCCTCTCGTGTTATGTGGAAATCTTGGCCCGCCCGAGAACTTTGAATTATGGTGTAGATATGGTTGGGATGGCCAACACTATCTACCCAAGCTTTCGTTCTCTTTACCCCTAAAGGCCTGGTTTGTTTGAAATAAGTAACCTGTGTCCACCACCGGAGCTCGATTATACATCTCTTGCATGTACTCATCCAGCTGTGCATAATGATCCGGAACGCCTTCATCAAATTCATCCCAATCTGAATCAGTGGTTGAGTCACTATCCTGCAATAAGGGTCGAGAGAATGTTAGATGAATATTGAAAATGAAATGTTAGTGCGAATATGATTAACAAAGACAAAAACTAAATACTTTGGGCTTGATATTGGAACATATCATGATCGGAATCTGAAGATTGACTCATGTTAGAGAGAGAGCTTGCACAGTTTAACGAAATAAGTGTTGGAAGAGAGTAAGGAAATAGAGAGCTTCGAGAATATGGAGAGGAGAGAGGTGTGAAAGATGAAATGGAGGAGGCATCCCTTATATAGAGGTTGGTCCTGAACTAGCCACAAGGTTAAATAAAAAAACGGTAACCTGGTACGTGTACAGTGACCTAGTACGTGTACCTTACCTGACAAAAGTAATTACCTATGGAACTTGAATTCACTTTGTACTGCAAACGGTAACCTGGTACGTGACAGTGACCTAGTACGTGTACCTTTCTGACAAAAAGTAATTACCTATGGTAACTTGGAAAATTCACTTTGTCTGCAAACGGTAACCTGGTAGTGTACAGTGAACCTAGTACGTGTACCTTTCCTGACAAAAGAATTACCTATGGTAACTTTGAATTCACTTGTACTGAACGGTAACGTGGTACGTGTACCTTCCTGACAAAAGTAAACCTATGGTAACTTTGGAAATTCACTTTGTACTGCAAACGGTAACCTGGTACGTGTACAGTGACGTAGTACGTGTACCTTTCCTGACAAAAGTAATTACCTATGGTAACTTTGAATTCACTTTGTACTGCAAACGGTAACCTGGTACGTGTACCTTTCCTGACAAAAGTAATTACCTATGGTAACTTTGAATTCCCTTTGTACTGCAACGGTAACCTGGTACGTGTACAGTGAACAGTAAGTGTACCTTTACCTGACAAAAGTAATACTATGGTAACTTTGAATTCACTTTGACTTGCAAACGGTAACCTGGTACGTGTACAGGAAATAGTACGTGTACCTTTCCGGACAAAGTAATACCTATGGTAACTTTGAATTCACTTTGTACTGCAAACGGTAACCTGGTACGTGTACAGTGACCTAGTACGTGTACCTTACCTGACAAAAGTAATACCTATGGTAACTTTGAATTCACTTTGTACTGCAAACGGTAACCTGGTACGTGTACCTTTCCTGACAAAAGTAATTACCTATGGTAACTTTGAATTCACTTGTACTGCAAACGGTAACCTGGTACGTGTACAGTGACGTAGTACGTGTACCTTCCTGACAAAAGTAATTACCTATGGTAACTTTGAATCACTTTGTACTGCAAACGGTAACCTGGTACGTGTACCTTTCCTGACAAAAGTAATTACCTATGGTAACTTTGAATTCACTTGTACTGCAAACGATAAACCTGGTTACGTGTACAGTGACTAGTACGTGTACCTTACCTGACAAAAGTAATACCTATGGTAACTTTGAATTCACTTTGTACTGCAAACGGTAACCTGGTACGTGTACAGTGATAGTACGTGTACCTTTCCTGACAAAAGTAATTACCTATGGTAACTTTGAATTCACTTTGTACTGCAAACGGTAACCTGGTACGTGTACAGTGACCTAGTACGTGTACCTTCCTGACAAGTAATTACCTATGGTAACTTGAATTCACTTTGTACTGCAAACGGTAACCTGGTACGTGTACCTTTCCTGACAAAAGTAATTACTATGGTAACTTTGAATTCACTTTGTACTGCAAAAGGTAACCTGGACGTGTACAGTGACCTAGTACGTGTACTTACCTGACAAAAGTAATTACCTATGGTAACTTTGAATTCACGGTATGCAAACGGTAACCTGGTCGTGTACAACTAGTACGTGTAACCTTTCCTTGACAAAAGTAATTACCTATGGTAACTTTGAATTCATTTGTACTGCAAACGGTAACCTGGTACGTGTACAGTGACTAGTACGTGTACCTTTCCTGACAAAAGTAATTACCTATGGTAACTTTGAATTCACTTTGTACTGCAAACGGTAACCTGGTACGTGTACCTTTTCTGACAAAAGTAATTACCTATGGTAACTTTGAATTCACTTTGTACTGCAAACGGTAACTGGTACGTGTACAGTGACCTAGTACGTGTACCTTACCTGACAAAAGTAATTACCTATGGTAACTTTGAATTCACTTTGTACTGCAAACGGTAACCTGGTACGTGTACCTTTCCTAACAAAGTAATTACCTATGGTAAATTGAATTCACTTTGTACTGCACATGGTGTGTGTTTGGTACGCTTGATGTTAGTAGTCGTTGAACTAGCCGTTGGACATGTCAGTGTTACTCAAATATAAAAGTGGGTATTAGTGTCCCAACATACTCATCCTTACCCCGTGCTCTCTGAATCGTCTAATTACATCTTGTTGAACTCTTCACACCTAATTCCCATTTCGCTCCCAAAATCAAATGGAGTTTCCTTTGTTTGGCACGTAATTATGTAGCTACTTTTGGTCGTCATGGAGCACAATTTGATAGAAGAGTGGGGCACAGACGCGTAGAAGTTACTATGCCATATCCTAGTAATCTCCGGGATCTACAACGACGAGTAATTCGAGCACTACAGTCCCTCCTCGGCAGAATAAACCTAACAACAATGGTGTATTTGGGGCGGAGGGCGACTACGAGTGGACTTTTATTCATGTACGAAATGATACATCAGTTGCCGGATGATGGAGAATTACATGGAGTATAATGATTTCATCGCTCATATTCCATTACTTGTTATTTATGATCCTATTGAGCCCGATGATGATGATTTCAACACCAAGAACCAATTTATGAGATGAGACGTAATGTAATAGCACGGGGAATAGAGAGACAAAGGTAGGAAATAATTAGGTTATGGTTATTGCGTATTTGATCTTGTTAGTTTCTGGTGTTATAATTTTCGGGATTTTAATCTTTAGTAGATATTTGGACGTGGAATAAAAGTGTGTGTTATAGTTATTGAAGTTGGTCACACATCTTTTCTTTCTTAGGAATTTTGACATTTTGATATATTTCATTTCTCGTGACATATACAATCTTTGGTACATGTTAGATATTTCATTTCGACACTATCATTGCTGGGAACACATTCAACGACCAACAAAGATTTAGACCGCCCAGAAAGGGATTGATCTTAAGAAGCACATTTGTCAAATACTGATCGTTAACTTTGAAGTGAAACAAGCATTGTGAAACGATGCATTTCTAGAAAATTTTTGCCATAGTCTCCCCTGTTTTTCTTATCTCCACCGGTTCTAAGAACCTCCACAAGGTCACCAGCATTGTCAGCAACAATTCCAACATCACCAAGTCCTCCAGAAAAAAAACTACAACCACAGAAATTGTACTACCGTCAACACACCGAATGAAAATGAAAGACAACAAACAGTTCCAAGATGATACTAAAGTTTATTACATCCAAATCCAAGATGACAAGCACTAGGGTGCACCATGCTGGCGCTGGTAACTATCCCATATGTACAAAGAGCTGAACACATCCACAAGACCATCAGTTGCAGCCCTTTGTTCTTCTTCTGGCATCCCCTGACGATAGTATGACCAGTCCCATGCATTGTTCTCTTGGTAGTACGGGCGTGCAAGCTCAACTTGCCTCAGACAGTAGCTGTAACACACTTGGTCAGGTAAGTACACATAAAAAATAAAAGTGATATTTAATGATGTACTATGACAAAAAGAACTTACTAGACAGGGATCTGGACGATGAACCAGGTGGTCTGATAAGTCTCAGGGTTTAGGATCTTCGGGTGGTGTGCTTGGTGTACCAATCTAGGTAGAGTGGGTCACAAGCATGCACCGCGCATTGTGCGCGTATACCCTGGAACCAGCAATTTAGGAGTGTTTTCCCAGAAATTATACATGGGGGGGTATACACAGGTGTAGGGGTGGGCTTTTCCTCTTTTTTCAGACCTTGGGTTGGGTCTAATAGGAGGTTCAGGGATATCCTGAATGTAACCAAACTGGCGTAGACAGCGACCAGGCATGTATGGCTCATTTAACCCCAAAATCGGTATGTTACCTCTATACCATGTACGCCCTCCATGAACATTAACATTATCTCGACCGTAGGGCAACCAATCAATCTACAATGAACATTAATAGTAAAATGTAACCAACAACGAAAGACAAAAAAAATAATATGGTACAATGTGTTAGCAACTACAAAACACTTACATTTAGAGCAGTCAAAGCATCTAGATGCTCACGATATCCTTGCAGTGAACGATGATCCTGCACTTGAGAGGTAGATCTCACCCATCTTAGAGCCCAAGGTCTACCATCATTAGCGCCCCAGTCCGGGCTAATCGCTGGTCTTAATGTAGGGAAGTACGCATAAATCCAGCACTGTGCATATAAAACACTAGAATGATTAAGCAGTACCAATTATTAATACTCAGCGAGTTATCATATACTAGATGCACATTAGGACACATACCTCAAGTAACGTCATAGAGAACCACCTATCCCACTGGAGTCGGCACGAGATGCTATCCCTAGCTGGCGATATAACCATGCAAGAGTACCAGCTCCCCATGCATATTTACGAAGCTTGGTACCTTTCTTCACAGGAGCTACTAAACTGAAACAGCTGTGGACTCAGACGACCATTTGATTTTCCAGCTAATATGGTGGTACCAATCAGATTACAACTAACCACATGCCTGCTTCATTGCCTCTTCATTTTCATCTCTACATTGCTGCAACAAGCTCGAAATTGATACAGCACCGGTATTCCACAGTGCCTCTGTCATACTCTCAACATCTGCCCCAAAATTAAGACAATCAGCCATTACCTCCTTCAACTCAGGGGTGGATGAATTCGCTGTCAATGAACGACCGACTGGGGATTTGTAGTATCATCCACAATCATGCAGGGTAATCGTCATCTCACCAAACGGCATATGGAATGAGTTTGTATCAGGCTGCCACCTCTCCACAAAAGCACTGATCAGGGACATATTGTTGTATGGCATCGTAATATCCTGTAGGTGCTCTATACCAGAATACTCAAGCATCTTCCTTGTTCTTGGTTTAGAAATTTGATCTTTTTGCCAGCAGGTAAGCATCACCCTACGGGATTTGAAACTCAAAACCCCACGATCCTACATAATGACCAATTTTAACACTTACAAAACGTAGTATGATATTAATGATCAAATACAGGAGAAGATAGAGAACATACCTAGCCGAGGTCCATAAGTCAAGCGCCACATGAACCCCCGAAGCTAGTGATAACACTAGTGAGTAGTGGACCGCCAGGAACTGGCACCTCTGTCAACTTCCAAGAGGTAGGAATGATGGAACCATCGCTAGCGCTGCTTCTCGTCAGTGTCATCCTCCTTATCCATGACTTCATCATCTTCCTTATCCTGCTCCTCATCCACGTCGGGTGAGTCCTCATCATCAGCACCACGACCATCGTCATCAGCATGTGGCGAACGCTCAGTCATCACATGGTCCTCAACAGCACGGGCAGGGTGATGGGCGTGGTTGACGTGATGAACTACCACCGCCTGACGGAGCGAGCAGTCTGGTGGCTTGATTCCCCCGATATATTGAAGCTAGAGCTGTGCAGTGATCTGTCAGAAAAAGCACTACTGGATGATGACAACACTGGCATGCGTCTCCTCGGTATATTGAACACCGCCGAGTCATCCTCCGCTACCATTGGTGGGCTGGTACTTGAAACGCCGGGTCGTTGGAAGATTGACCCGGATGGAAAGATGAATGGCGTGCTGCTTCCATGCGGGGGGCAGGATTACTCGGCCCTTCACCAGGAGCATGTGCACGACGACGGTACGAGGCCGTCATCGCCTGCTGCACACCCGGTCTTTATTCTTCCTCTTCGTGACATGTCTCACTGCTTTTTCAGACGATCCATCACTGCATACGAATATCACACAGTTATATTCCTCATTCATAACATAAAAATTCAAACATTTATAATCATATCAGCACAATATTACAATTCAAAAAAAATTCAAATATTAATAAATCATTCACAATATTAGTTAGTTAAAAAAATCATTCACAATATTACAATTCAAAAAAAAATTCAATATTTATAAATCATTCACATATTAGTTAGAATTCAAAAAATAAACAAATTAAAACATTTAAAAATCATTCACAATACTATAATATAAAATAAACAAATTAAAACCTTTAAAAAACATTAAAAATATTAAAATTTAAAAAAAAAAATATATATATATATACTGGGTCGAGTAGCGGTGCTACTCGCCCGACTGCAACCCGAGGACCGCACTACTCTAAGCCGCCCACGAGCCCTCCTGGTCCTCGCCGGTGTCGTCTGCGAGCCGCCCAGAAACTCGCGCTGCCTGGCCCGTTGGAGAAACGAGGCCGCGAGCCGTGGTCTGCCTCGCCTGGGTGTCATCCGAGCTCCGCGCCTCCTCGACCCAGCCCAACACGAGCGCGTCGTTCCTCGCCCCAGACCAACCCGAGCCGCCCTACTACTCGCCCCGGTACGGATCGAGCACCACCAGGGCTCGCCTGGTATTTTTTTTTTCAAAATTTTCAAGTTTCCTCCGAATTTTTCTTGCTAGATCTAGCTCAAATGATGTGAATTTCAAAAAACTAACACCAAATTCATACTCAGGACACCCAATCTATAAGTTGGAAAAAAAAAAATCGAAAAAAACTCACCGGAAAATTTTTCCGGCGGTGGTTCGGCGGTGGGTTGGCGGCGGCGGGTGGCGGCTCCGGCGGCGGCTCCGGCAGGCAGAAGGGAGGATCAGATGGAAGAGAGAGAGAGGAGAGAGAGTGAGTAAGAGAGAAATGAAGAAAATAAGGGAGGTTACGCTATATATAGTACGAGCGTTTTTACCCGAAATTGACGTTTTCAACTATGATTTCAATACAACGTTCTGAAAGTGTAACAATTTTTGTAATTAGTTAAACACAACATAAAATGTCATTAACTTATGTGGAGTCACTATTATAACGTTTAAATGCGCTTAAAAAGGAGTTTTAACGTCTTTTATACGGGTTTATAATGTTTTGTAACAATCAGAGTGTTTTTTACTGTTTACGCTCAAGAAATTATTTTTAAAAAAAACAAGAGTTACAACACGACATTATTACACGTGTACAACGTCAATATGAATTAAAAAAATTTTGTACTGCGGTGATTAGTAATTTTGTACTGCGAATAGCAACCCAGATTGATATAAGTGTAACAATGAAATAAATTTGGGATTGATTTGTGATTTATAGAAGTTTTTGGTTGTTTTGAAAACCGAAAATAAAGGGGTGTTTGGTATTTTACAACATTTACAACTATATGTTTAATTGTTTTAAGACTTAATGTCATAATATATGTTATATAACTATAATGTAACATTAATTAATTTGTGGTGATTTTGTAAATATGTAAGAACATAAGTGCTGTTCGAAAATTTTGACATTTTAAAATGGAATTTATAATATGGTTTTTATGTTATAAGAGTTATAACATTTATAATATAAGAGGTATTCATTAAAAAGAATGAATATATGTTATAAGACTTACCATATAAGAAATAGTTCCATAATACATGATTATAAGTAAATATATGTTATGGTGGAAAATATAACAGGTTTAATGACCATGTATTTTCATAATTAAAATGACATATGATTAAAGGAAAAAGAATTACAAACATTAGATATGGAATTCTAATGTTAAGAGTGTACATGTGATAATAAGGATTTATATAACTCAAAGTGTTGATTACAAATGAATTATACCACTAAAAAAAAGAAAAAAAAGAAGAAAGAAACAAACCTTAGAAAAATAAATACTAAGGTGAGATGTATAGTGCATGACAAAGAATCATACATGCATTAAGGAAACAAACTATACGACATACAAGGGTATGTTAAGTCACATGCGATAACAAGTTCAACAATAAGTATACTAATATACAAGACAAGACTACGCATGTAACATAACAGTTTTTCAATCTCGAGTTAAGCCGATAACCCGACAAACATTGATAGTTTATAACGGGGGGTTAACCGGGAGTCGTTAGTGACGGTACGGGGTACCGTAGGATTGTGTTGTCATACAATATGCTAAAATATCAATAGCATTATGTATTGTATAGACTGTTAGAGACGACACGCGGAGCATAGGAACTTGCTGATTCATACTTCACCGTAATACATCAGGGTGAACGGTATGTTGTTATGTGTCTCTGATTGTCTCTGAGGGCTTCCTCAGTTCAGACTTCTGTGTGATCTGTGATAAGATTGTTTGTCTGAATGCTTAATTAAATATGCATGAACTGTATATTTATAGCTGCTTATTATTACTGTTGTTGAGTTAACAGTATCGGTTCGTATATATGGACCTATATATATAAAACGAACTAGCGGCTATGGTGCTATCTTATATGAAATATGAGGATCATCAAAAAAACGTTGTAGCACTAGGATAATAAGATATACATATTATCCGAGACTTTTATACGGAGCATTGGCCTTTCTAAACGCCGCTCCCGTATCTAACACTGGATCCCGAGTTTACAGACTCCGGATTGGACTAATGACCTTAGTCTGCTGTGTTAGAAAAAAAAATGGTAATGCGATGCGATGGTATAATTAATTAATGGAAAGATAGTAAAGCCAGGAGGATGTGGCTCTTGGTGCGCGCTGTGATCACAAAAACGATACCAGGATGTCCGCGTACGGGTCCGTAAGTATCAAGAAAATTTCCCGTGAGCTAGAATGGCTCGTTGGTCGGAGACTCTACCGCTGGAGTGGCTACTGCCGTGGGTGACCCGCATAATATATGGGTAATTAGAGACATGTCGTTTTAACGAGACATTGTCACTACGTATAACTGAACAATTAATACAATTTAAACTTGGCGAACGATATTGGTTCTTTACACCATGGACGAGAACTAATACTTGTTTATTATTCTCGTTGTTTCGCTTGTTGTTCATTGGTTATACTTGTGGTATATTATGTGTATTGATGGTTGTGTTATTGTATGGATATTATTGTTAACTGTTTACAGTTTTAATATTAAAACGGTATTGCATGTAACGAATCTCATGCTCTCGACCAAATAATTGAGGGGTTTGAGGGGGATGACGAGGCATGTAATAACATACTCAGTAGGGGCTGATTCCATACCATAAACCATTTTTATTGCAGGAGACTAGCTGGTGGGTCGACGCGGGGCGCGACTATTGTGTCACTGTGGTTTAGACTTGGTACGGTGTGATACTAAGGTTGTTTTGGACTCGGGTTGTTTTAACCGAGGTGTATTTGGATTAGATGCTCACGGTCTGTAATAATTGGTTGATGTTAGATTCGTTTTAAATTGTTTAAGTACTGTTATCTATCTCTTGTGGTCACTGCAGGAATACGTTTCGCAAGTTGATTATCAGGTAATTCGTTATCACCCGCATGGGCGAGTGATAACAGTGACACCAGTAGGGCGACAGTCTTTATTTACCGCTGCGATATATTTATTATGTGCGACAGTTGTAGGATATTTAGGAGCCGAATTAGTAGGGGTGTTACATCAGTAGTTACCTCTGTCTGCATAGGTTCTTTCCCCTTGGATTGCGTGGTTGCCCTCAGCCAACTGTGTGTTCTCTCGATCAACATCCATTGATTGGTTGATCTCTTCATCACGGTTTCCCAATCTTCTCGTTTGATCAGGGATCTACCCAATCATATATAATACAAAGAACAAAGAAGTTAAAACAATGTATACATAAAAGGGAAAACAATTCATAAAAGATTTAGACATACCTCATCAGTGATGACAATAAAACCGACTGGCCATGGTACAATAGCACCCTTCCCATCAAATAGTATGACTTTGCCATCAATATCCATGGGAAGAAAAGCATTCTCAAATCCATCAATGATGGTCTACAGGATACTCTAGCATAGAATGGGGGAAGACACTTGAGATTAACCAATGTAGTTGGTGCTGATTATAGCACAGTACCGTATGCAGCATCCACAGGATAACCATCAAGCGTGATTTGTAGACGACATGTTTTTGTTCCTTAAATAAGTAAAATTACAATTTAAATGGGACTAAGGATAGTATTTTTTACAGTCATACATTTACCATGACGAACAAGATTAATAGAGACATACTAAACTTCAGATTAGCAAACGGATACGGATCAGAAGGGGCGGTACAACTAGATGAAGAAGTCGGCCGGGTTAGATCTGTTTGTTGGTTTCGTCCCCCCAAAGCCTTAGAAACAACCTCATTCACTCTCCGATCTACAAGTGCAGACATCTCATGCTCCGTCAGACTTTTTGAGGTGGACTTTTGAAATACAAATTTCTGACGCACTTGTCCCCCGAAACCTCTAACCCTTCCAGGATGATCCTTTAATCCAAGAAGTTGATTCAGCGGATCATTTTGACTCGGTGGAGCAAATATATCTATCTCCCTCGCTGGGAGGCTTCAGCCTAGTAAGATGATCCAAAAAATAAGCAATAAGTTATAAGTTATAAAAATTAAACTTTTAAAAAAATTGTTATTATTGAACAAGTTAAACACTTACAATCTGAGCAGCCAACTCTGCTGTCTCTGGTCCCGGGTGTGCTATCTTCCCATCCTTATCTACTTTTGAGTGACCAAAACGTAGAGCTGAATTCGGTTGGCTTCAGACACAGTGTCGATGGGAACTTCAACGCCATCGTCATTCTTTTTTGTTAGCAAACCAGCATCTTCCACTTGGGAATGCTACCAGTGTATCCCTTCGGCCCATATACTGTTGAAATCTATTTTTTGCTCGGTTTGCCCTTGCTTTTTCTTGAACCTCCTATCAATACAAATCATTAAACTATTCTTTAAAACAATATATACACATATTAAAATTTGTGTTATACAAATTTAGATTCAAACTTAAATTAAGATTCATTAAAACAATGTATACCATGAATTGCTCCGACGTGTGAAACTTCTCGAACTCTTCCCATTCTTCCTGTGTGATCATGCCATCATAAAATATCCATGGTGGCATGTCACGTGATTTCCTGATCTAGTTCGCCACCAAGAAAGATCTGAACTGCCTCGCCCGTGCAGCTATAAGTGAAAGAACCGTCGTCCGCGCTTCATCTGGTATTTTGTACCATTGTTGTACTTGTTGCCACATTAATCAATCCACATTCCTTCGTCATGGTCTGACCGCACAAAATTTGTAATATGGTCCAACTCTGGTAATTGAATCGAAAGGCTTGGTATTTCATCTTGCATGTCGTATTCATCCTCATCGACCACACCATCCACACCAACTATTCCTCTTTTTCCTTGAAGTACAAAGGACCATCTAGGATTAGATTGGTCAGAAATGTAATATACCTATTTCGCCTTAGTTGCAACAACAAACGGCTCAACTGTGGGTGTTGCACCACCAAGATGAACTAGTTTCATACCATGTTTCTCCTCACGGTAACCATGTCTGTTGTCAATCCAGCTGCACCGAAACACACAAGTCTCATATGCGGTGTAATCTAGAACCCAAATATCTTGTACAACACCGTAATATGATTGTTTCAACTCCATTGGATTTTGACCCATACCTCTGACATTGTACATACTCTAGTAAGCAACCACATTGATGCCACTGTTTGATTCATTGATTTTTGATCTTGTCGTTCCGTATAAAAATTATTGCCATTTAAGTCATACCCTTCGTATGAAAACAGCGTCAAGATTATGACCAAGTGCCAACGTCTTCACTAATGCTGGCACTGTAGTTGACTGGTTCGAAAAAACTTTATCCTTGAACCATTTCACAAACGTTTTATTCTGCTCCTTTTTTAGCCTGATGTCACTCATTGTTGGATTTTGTGCTACAAGCAGGGACAGGTGCATTTCAAAATACGGTTCTACAATTTCAAGGTGACTCAGCACAACTAAGTGAGCTTTGTTAAGGGTTTCAATATCAATTCTCTTCATTTTTCTCCCAATGGTACCGTGTCCCTGGAGTCTCCCTTCATGTCTAGATCTAGGAAGACCAATGGATTCAACATATTCCAGATAGTGAGTACAAAAATCAACAACTTCCTCTTATATATCCCTCTATAATACTTCCTTCCGGATGACGACGATTCTTCATTTTTCTCTTCAGTATACCCATGTATCTTTCAAAAGGATACATATAACGAAGATATACAGGCCCACACTTTTTAATCTCTCTGACCAAATGAACCAATAAATGAACCATGATGTCGAAGAATGAAGGAGGAGGAAATACATCTCCAACTGACACATCGTGACAACAAGATTAGCTTGTAATTTGACTAGATTATCCACATCGTGAACTTTAGCAGATCCTGCTTTGAGAAACACACAAAGGTTGGTGATTGCGTTTCTCACCGCATCAGGTAGGATCCCACGAATTGCGACGGGTAAAAAGTCTTGCATTAATACATGATAATCACGGGATTTCATTCCAACTAATTTCAGATCAGACATTGAAACAAGTTTTCTTATGTTAGATGAATACCCTGATGGCACCTTGATATTGTGGAGGATATTGCACAGACTATGTCTCTCTTGTTTTGAAAATGTGTGACATGGAGGAGGCAAGAACATGTGTTTTCCATGTTCTTGTGGCCAAATATCTTCCCTTATTTTCAAATAAATCAAATCTCTTCTCCCCTTTATGTGATCTTTTGGTCTTGCCTGGTATGTTCAAGAGGGTTCCGGTAACACTTTCTCCGACATTTTTTTCGACATGCATTGCATCAATACAATGTCTGACATCTAAATGTTGCCAATACTCAAGTTCCCAAAAGATTGACTTTGTTTCCATACACTTTTCTCGGTGTTTCTTGTCAAAGGACCAAAGTTGTTGACAATATTATGCACCTTTTTATAAACCTCTGAACCTGTTAAAGGAGGACGAGACACACTGTGATCAGTCTTTCCGTCAAACTCAATCGACATCTTGCGATATCTGTGGCCCTTTGGAAGCATTTTTCGATGACCCATGTAAACATTCTTAACACTATGTTTCAAGCGGATATTTGATGTCAGCTCACCACAAATAGGACATGCACATGCACCTTTGACTGTGTAACCAGAAAGATTACCATACACAGGAAAGTCATTGATTGTGCAATATAACATAGCACGCAAGTTAAAAATCTCTTTTCCAAATGAGTCATACACCATGACCCCTTCATGCCACAAGAGTTGTAGGTCATCTATCAATGGGTGTAGAAAAACATCTATTTTGTTGCCCGGTTGTTTTGGACCAGATATCAAAAGTGACAATAAAATGTGTCTAGGTTTCATACACAACCACGGGGGAAGATTGTAGATCATCAATAATACCGGCCACGTGCTGTGTATGCTACTCAATGTACCGTAAGGGTTCATCCCATCAGTACACAGACCGAGTCTCAAGTTTCTTGGCTCGCTAGCAAACTGAGGAAATTTCATGTCAATGTTTTTCCACTGGGACGCATCAGCCGGATGTCTCAAATTTCCATCATTTTTTCTGTGAGTCGAATGCCACCTTAGATTCTCCGCATCTTTTTCAACTGCAAATAGACACTTCAATCATGGTATTATGGGCAAATACCACAACACTTTAGCAGGGGATGCCACCTTACGACGACCAGTGCATTCATTTTGGTTTTTCCTCGCATAACGTGATTCCCCACATTCTGGACATCTATCAGCAAATTCATTAGCCTTCTAGTACAAAATACAACCAGATGGACAAGCGTGGATCTTTTTGTACCCCATACCCATTGGACACATCAACTTTTTTGCTTCTTAAGTCGATGTTGGTAAAACATTATCCTTAGGTAGTATGCTCTTCATCATCTGTAAGAGAGCAGTGAAACTCACATCACTCCAACCAAATTTAGATTTAGATTGAAGAGTTTCAAGATGCGCTCAATTTACTCAATTTTGCAGGATCACACCCCGAATACAGACGGTGTTTTGGATGAATCCAGCAAAGTCTCATAGATGTCTAGTCTATTGTAAAACCCTTGCTCAACATCTTCCAGCATTGCAGCAATGTCATCGTAATCTGGTTCATTGTCTACTATGTCATGGTCATCGACCACAATTGTTTGATTATCTTCAACTTCCTCTTGGTCATTACACATGACATCTACCGCCCTCTGACCATGCCACCGGACTATATCTTCATAGTCGTTTGTAAAACCACGACGAATCAAATGTTTCTTTATTTTTTTATCCCTTGATACTTCAAATAGTTTATGCAGTCCACGCAAGGACAAAATATGTATCCCTTATTAGCAGGAGTCAGATTATCGACCAAAACATTGCAAAATTTGTCAACTCCCTCAAGAAACTTGTTATCCAATTTTCCGCTGTACATCCATGAGTTGCTATCTGATATCCTTTAAAAATTGTTTAGTGCCACATGTGAAAAACCAAGGGCAAATTGAAGAGTTAATAAAGCAATAATCACGGCAGAAGAATTGTTTATGATGAAGACTAGGATATGGACTGTTAAGTTTGTTGAGTTTGCATCTTTGTCAGTCACGACGAGGATGAACAAAAGGAAGTCTACTTCATTGTGGAGGGGAATAAGGCATTCAATGGAAGGTGGGAAGATAAAATGTTATATTTGCAAGCTATTCTTTGAATGCTAGAAACTAAAGGAGAGAAGATAAAATGTTATATTTGCAAGCTATGCCCTATTAATACTAAATAGTAAAAAGATATATTTTGAGTGTATTCAAGTATAGAATGAACAATTTTCAGCACTTATTGGGACTGTCGAAGATTTTCCCCTATTGGGTATATCCTGGACGGGTAATTAACTATATATGTTGCATAAGCATTATTACTTAAGGAAAACATTTTAAATGTACCTTATTCGATGCAGATGATAAGCGTAATAGTTTGGTGATGAACAAACGTGAGGAATCCAATCATATTAACTATGTTTAAGAAAATAGAAAGTAACAGTACAAAAAATTGTAACTACAATTGTAGTGCAAATGTGATAGTCAAAACATAATAATGAAAACATCAAAAATAGAGGCGAAGTAGGGTGTTTTAAGAAGGTAAAAATTATTGTAACATACCTTAAAAATGTAGGAGTACAATGCTCAAATTTTCATAGGTGAAAAAGTGCAGCAGTTTTCCAGCAGCAGTTCTTCATCAACACTAAATTAGAAGCAAATCAGCAACAAATAGAATAGCATTAACAAACCATCAAGTGCAAGTAAAAAACAAAAGATAGAAAATTTCACAAGAAAATTTCAACTTGCTCGATTATTCAGTTTCCATATTTGTGTGTATATAAACTCTATCAAATAGAGAATCAAAAAGAAAATTCATTCATGCATGAGAGGAGTTTGACGTCTGACTTTATTAATACGATAAATTCCCCAGTCAAATTGCTTCATTGGAATAAATTCCCCAGTCATAATAATGATAGCAGAAAAAATAGAGGGAAGTAGTGCATTTTAAGAAGGTAAAAACTATTGTAACATACCTTAAAAATGCAGGAGTACAATGCTCAAATGTGCAGAAGTGAAAAACACAGCAGCAGTTTCCCAGTAGCAGTTCTTCATCAACAGTAAATTAGGACCAAATCAGCAAGAGAGAATAAACACTAAGTTCGAGTGTATTGCCCCATTTGCAGTATTACTCAAGTAGTGGTGTGGTAGAAATTTGTATATTTTTAGTATGATTTTATTAGTTTACAAAACAATAATCATCATGTTTATATGTCCTTAACATTTTTTCCAAGGTTTTAACTCTTTTTTCAAGGTTGCAGAAAGTGGTATAGATGAAGATTACCTGATGGAGGAGGGAGCAAAGAGTAAACACCAGAAATAGCTAGAGAACTGACTGTCCTCACTTGCAGACAAACATTATTGGAAACAAAGAAAGCAATGGCTTAGTAGTGTATATCATAGTATACTCGATAGATCGATATTAAGAAATAGTCGTCAAGTGCAGGTAAAAATCAAAGATAGAAAATTTCACGAGAAAATTTCGGTATGACCTCCCTTGTTTTTCTTTGTTTTCCCGGTTCTAAGAACCTCCAAAATTCACTCAAAAGGATACCATTCAAATGTGCATCAGTGAAAAACACAGCAGCAGTTTCTCAGTAGTAGTTCTTCATCAATAGTAAATTATCACACTGAATACATTGATCCCTTGTTTTTCAACATTCTCACGCTGAATTCCATTGACAAACGTGGTTATAGTTAAGAAGAGAGCATCAGCTTAATTTACGAACATTTGCTCTACTTGATGAAATTCCTCACAGCTTCGTACAAAATCCAGCCAGAAGCTCAAGAAAACCCTAGGCTAAATCGCCTGGATGAACTGAAACGAAATCGAGACAGTCAAGGAAGAAAGACCGTGTGTAATGATATGGATAGATGGACTTGTCTTATTACACAGTGAATATAAGAGCGGACAGGCCCACACTTATTTAAAGGGAGAAAACAACCACTGGACTAACGGTAACAAGAACTATATACAAGGGCTCAAAATAAGTTAAGTGGGCTAGCTAACTAATGATATGAAATACACATTCCTAACAGCCCCCCTCAAATTATGCAAGGATTGCATAATTTGAAGTCAACCACATCTTCAGCGATCCACAAATCCCATGCCCATCTTCCGAATTAGCACAGGATACTGCCTGCCTGGTAGTGCCTTAGTCAGCAAATCAGCAAGCTGGTCCCTTGAAGAAACAAACTCAACCGAAATTAACCCATCCTGCAGCTTCTCCCGCACAAAATGGACATCCAACTCAATATGCTTCGTGCGTTCGTGCAAGACTGGATTCCTGGCGATGTGGATGGCAGACTGACTATCAGATCTGACAGGAACTGGCTCAACATCCTCGACACCAAGTTCACTTAACAATCTGGTCAACCAGCTAAGCTCTGCTGTAACTTGCCTCATCGCTCTGTACTCAGATTCTGTAGAAGATAAAGCCACTGAAGTTTGTTTCTTAGATTTCCATGACAGAGGACTACCACCAAAACAGATAAAATAGCCACTCACAGAACGTCTAGTGTTTGGGCAACTAGCCCAATCAGCATCACAATAAGCAATTAACCGAAAATCTTTCTTATTATTAAACAGAAGACCATAGCCAGCAGTACCTTTCACATACCTTAAAGTATGTAATGCTGCTTGATAGTGTAAAACAGAAGGAGAATCCAGAAATTGACTTAAAACCTGTATGGCGAAACATAAATCTGGTCTACTGTGTGAAAGAAAATTAAGCTTGCCTACTAAACGCCTGTAAACACTAGGATCCTCTAAGGTTTTTCCCTCATTTCTCTTTAACTTAACATTGGTGTCTAACGGATTGACAGCAGACTTAAGATGAGAACAATTAAATTCTGCTACTAGATTATCACAATAAGTCTTCTGCAACATGAAAATTCCCTCAGAACTACACAGAAACTGCATACCCAGAAAGTGACCTAACTTCCCAAGGTCCTTGATCTTGAATTTCTGATCTAGATCCATCTTAATAGCCTTAATTAAATTAACATCACTTCCTGTTACAAGGATGTCATCTACATAAACAACCAGAAAACAGACCCCATTACCAGAATTCTTAGTAAACAAGGAGTAATCATTATTGGACTGTTTAAAACCCAAATCTTTCATAAAATTACCCACCAAAACTTATGATATTTTTGGTTTAATTCATGCTGATTTGTGGGGTCCTTACAAGACTAAAACCTATGATGGGCATTCCTATTTCCTTACCTTGGTTGATGATAGAAGTAGGGCAACATGGACACATTTATGCAGCAGCAAGTCTGATTCTTTTGACATTATCATTCGCTTTTTCAAAATGATTGAAAACCAGTTTGGCAAAAGAGTTAAGATTCTAAGAACTGATAATGCATATGAACTTGGTGGCTCTAGATATGCTTCTGATTTTCTTAGAAATAATGGGATTCTGCATCAAACTACTTGTGTTCACACTCCACAGTAGAATGAAGTTGTTGAACGGAAACATAGACATATCCTAGAAACTGCAGGATCCTTAATGTTTCACTCAAATTTGCCCTTGAAATTCTGGGGTGATAGCATTCTCACTGCCACCTATCTTATTAATAGGATGCCTCTTAGTAGCATAAATGGTAAGAGTCCTTATGAAGTGGTTTATGGCACTGAACCTGACTACAGCACCTTAAAGTTTTGGATGCCTTTGCTATGCCAACATTAATAGACAACAACATGACAAATTTGCCTCTAAGAGTTCTAAGGGTGTTTTCCTAGGGTACTCCCAGGGTAAAAAGGGATACAAACTGTTTAACTTGGATAGCAATAAAGTGGAATTTAATAGAGATGTAATTTTCCATGAGAATCTTTACCCTTTTAGAAACATTTCGTCTGATGACCAGGAGAACAGTTCAGATTCTGCATCTGGTTCTAATTTGTTTTCTTATGAGTATTGTGAGCTTGAAGATAGTGCAGTTTTTCCCCAAGACGCAAAGTGCAGGATGTGCCTGCTTTGGACCAACTGGATAGTAGCATGGAACATGGGAACACAGAAACGACTGTGCTGCGGGAAGAAGATCGAGATGTTGAACATGCTGTATCTGGTCCTGAACAAGATGTTCCAGCTCCTGAATCAGAAGGCACTGAGCTACACACAACAGTTAGGCGTTCTACAAGGGAAAAGAGTGCACCCAAGTATCTCCAAGACTATGTGGTTGGTCAGTTCACCACACATCAACCAGATAAGTCGACCTCTGACCATTTTACTTTATTCTAAATGATAGAAGAGAATATCCAGATCGTCTTCTGTGCATGCTAAAGTTAAAGATGTCTGTGCCGCAGTTTCTGATTTTGTACAAATTACTGATGATGACACCATAGCTTGCTCTAAGCTGCCTAGAAACACTTTTTATGCCTTTTCTGCTGAGACTGTTGCTCTGAATTGTTCTAGCACTGCTTTGCATAAAGTTTGTGAACCTGTTTATTATACCGATGCTAGCAAAGATCGAACTGGAGGAATGCCATGCTAGAAGAGTTTAGGGCTTTAGATAATAATAAAACGTGGGATATAGTAGATTTACCAATAGGCAAAAAGGCTATTAAGTGTAAATGGGTTTACAAGGTTAAGTTACATGCTGATGGGTCTTTGGAAAGGTACAAGGCTAGACTAGTGGCAAAAGGTTATACGCAGAAGTACGGGATAGATTATTTGGAAACTTTTTCTCCGGTAGTCAAATTCACTACTATTAAAGCTTTAATCTATATAGCTGTCAAAAGGGGCTGGGATATAGGACAGTTGGACATAAACAATGCTTTTCTTCATGGGGAATTATATGAAGATGTTTTTATGGAGATACCCGAGGGGCATGAATTGGAAGGTTCTGGTAAAGTTTGTAAGTTGAGGAAATCCCTTTATGGCCTAAAGCAGGCCTCTAGGCAGTGGCATGAGAAACTGAGTAATTTTCTGAAAGATTTGGGTTTTAAACAGTCCAATAATGATTACTCCTTGTTTACTAAGAATTCTGGTAATGGGGTTTGTTTTCTGGTTGTTTATGTAGATGACATCCTTGTAACAGGAAGTGATGTTAATTTAATTAAGGCTATTAAGATGGAACCAGATTCAAAAGGAAGCCTATGGCTCTTAGATCTAGCACAAGATTCACAAAGGAACTGCTTATTTTTCTGCAATTGTTCAAACAGACCAAGTTTTACAAGTTTCTCCTTTGGCATGTGTTGATAGTTTTAAGGTGGTGTTATTGAAAGCACAGAAAAAAGGGCAAGTGAACCCTAGTCGGATGTAGTAGTAAAGATGTCGTTCCACTAGGAAATTGGTATATCGATCTCCCTAGCTTCGGTAATCGGTAATAAAACAGTAAATAAAGGGGGGGGGGGTTTAGCCGAAGGCAAGTGTATTGGTTTTGGTTCAGAGATGAATTATAAAAATAAGAGCAGTAAATAAAATGTGATGTAATGAATTGGAATGGAAAGCACTTTTAGGATGATTATAATCCCCTAAATTTACCCCAACTATATTAGTAAACCCACTTCACTCAGGTTGTCTATCTGGACTAATGTAAAGGTCCTTCAAATCATGAATAAACCAACTCTTACCTAGCTTGCTTCCAACTCTCTAATCAAGTAGAGTTCAAATCACTAGAACATTAACAACAAGTCCATATTAATAGCCTTAAATTTCACCAACTAATCAAGCTAGCCATAATCTAAGGTTCCTCTCTCTTTTCAGTCACAACTCCCAACTCAAAATCATATGTTGTTGGAAATCACCACAAATGCTATAAATGATCAGGTTATAACATTAATGAAATAAAAGAGAGAAAACAACCACAATAAATAAAGTGTAGGTTTACAACATAGATGGGGGATTTAAGTTCATACCCCCATCCCAAAGTGCTAATAGAATTACTCAAGCATAATGATAAATAAAACTAAGAGAGGGATAGAAGAAGCCATGTTTATAAAGGTGGTTGAGCAATTCTTCCTTCTCTTCTCCTGCTTGGTCTTCTATCTTCCGGTGGAAATGGGATGATTAATGGAGGTGGTATGGATATAATGGGATGGAGATGATTAGTAGTAGTAGTAGTAATACTACTACGTACTGGGTGGAAATGTGAATGTGGAGGATTTTATGGAGGGAGAGATTGTTGTCCCGAGGACTGTGTGTTGAATGAGAAGGATTAGAGTTCTATTTATAGAACTCTCGGGTGAGTTCGTAGCACAGCAGAGGGTGGTGGAAAATGATGCTGGAGTTTGTGAGTGGAAGGGTGAGTGTTTAACGTGGTGATGAGCTGAAAAGAAAGGCTTAATCAGTGGGGGATGGATTATTAAGTCATGGGGCGGTGGTTACCCGAGTAAACAATTGATTCGTGCAAATTATAGAGAGAGCGCACTACAAAATGTCGGATTTAGCCACTTGGTCCGGGACTTAGGTCCTGTATGAGGTCCCGGACCAAGGCATTTAGAACGGGAATTGGTATCTCATGTGGTCCGGGTCTTCACTCCTGCAACAAGTCCCGGACCAGAAACGATTTTTATGAGAGGAAGCAGTCACATTTGTGGTCCGGGTCTTCATTCTTCCACCAAGTCCCGGACCATAGAATATTTCAATTCGGTATTTGAGTCACGTTGTGATCCGGGCCCTTGCTCCATAGTTAGGTCCCGGACCAAGCTTGAAGTTGGTCCGATGAAGAATTTTCTTGACTCCTTTAGCTTGTTTGAAAAACTAGGATCTCCAACAATGACATGAAAATTTTCTATTGAGATTAAATACCTGAAAAAGCACACACAAACCATAAAGAAGACAATTGCAATAAAAACATAAAATTACTTATAAGACAGGAATTTAGCAGTAAATGATGACAAATTGGGTCTCAAAAAGACTCTTAGAAATAGGTAAATTCCTGACTTATCAACGTCCCCACACTTAACCTTTGCTTGTCCTCAAGCAATTACTGCAAGCAAGATGTACCATTTTCAAAAGCGGGGATTTATCAGGTCAGGAAAATGTTCAAGGAAATCTAATGCTGAAAGACAGTCAAAAGAAACAGCGATTAGTACTGCAAGTTTTCTTAAACAGTGAAGCTAGGGTATTTGAAAAATGCATGAGATTATCATGATAACTGTTTAATCCAAACTGTACTCGGGGCTTTTCTTTCCTTTTTCTTTCCACAATTCATTGGACGACAAGGGGCAAGAAGTAATGTCATATTCCACATTACCTTTCATTGCCACATACTCATAATCAAGGAAGAATTTGCAAAAAAAACTGTTTAGCATGAAAGAACTTTCCTTCCAATTTTTCTAAGTAAGCATTATTCATTTCATCCCCTCAGACTTTTACTCCCCATCCTTGTAGCGGTGTGGGCCTTCTATCCCAGATCAGATGATCTTAGGTAGATAAGTGATGAGACACTCCAAGAGCTTAATTATCGAATGGGAGAGGCCTGTTCCGGTTCAGAGTAGATTAGAGGAGTACCTTGCCTTTGTCCTATCCTTCCATTCATTCCAAAACTTTCCCAAAGCCCCAAGTTAGTTCAAACAAAATAGTCACACAATGGTCTCACCTTTTATTTGAAAGAAATAGATGCAAGTTTTGACCAAAACCGACAATCCAAGCAGTATAATCAAAGTTCTTATGACCGAAATTTCAGTTTAAATCTCAAAAATTTTCTCTACTCGTACGTTATTCCCGATTGATGCATCTGCCCACAAGTGAGAACCAAGTATGTCGAATTAAAAATTTTTGTGGGGGTCATCAAAGGTTAGTGAAGGGAGAATAAGTATTGTCAGGAGCCACAGAAAACAAACAATTTAGAAGTGCAACCCCCATACTACTACGTCCCCACACTTAGAAAATAGCAATGTCCTCATTGCTACTAGAATATGAGTATAGTGCAAAAGAAAGAATAGGACTCCCCTGAATAAGCGGTGAAGATGATGTCCCCACACTTAGGACAAGGAACGGGAGACTTAAGGGGGGTTGGAAAAATTTCGGCAGAGTCTCCTTTGTATTCTTCCGATATCGCACACAGAAGATGGCAGCCCTGTTTGAATATCTAGAAGCAAAAGACATTGCATAACAACAAAATAGGAGATGCACAACAAAGTAGTTCGAAGTAGCAGTAGTGCAGAATTAACATCAACAAACCAAAGCGAAAGTAAAAGGTACTAGAGGTAGCAACGTACTAATCTAAAAAGACATCAAAAAAAAGCACAAATGTCGATGGATGTAGGTCCGGAGCATAGACCAACTCATTGGTAAATTTTTGGATTTTATGGGCGTGTTTGGAATCTGGGCTGAATGTGCAAAATTGGGGAAGTGGCACAGTGTGGGCTAGTGGCTGCCCACGGTTAATGTGGAGAGAACAGATGGAGTGTAGGTTGTAATTTGAAAGGGAGTGGGCGGGCGAGGTATTAAGAAGTGGTGAGTGGGGGTGTGAAATTTCGGTGTGGGATGGAAGGCGTGGGTTTTGGGGCAACAGAGAGGGTGGGTACGATGTGGTGTTGCGAGACGGGTGCAGAGAGGTGACGGGGAAGATGGGTGGTGGTTCGGTGGCCGGAGAGGTGGTGCTGGTGCGAGAGAGGAAGCGAGAGCGATAGTGGTGAGGGTGGTGCTGAGTGTGGAGCGGCGATGGCGAGAGCGAAACGGAGCAGGAGAGGTGGGGGCTAGGGATTTCAGAAGAGTGGCGAGAGAATGAAGACGACCTTGTTTGTGTAGATTTTTTTTTTTTCTGAGTCGTTGATGGTCCGGGACCGAGGATATGTAAGAGGTCCCGGACCGCTATGTAACAACCGGTCGAAACTTGCAACACTTTGTGGTCCGGGATTTAGGATTCGTATGAAGTCCCGGACCCTCGTCTTCATTTCTCGGGATTTCTCACACTCATGGGTCCGGGACTTAAGATATGGACAAAGTCCCGGACCACACCCTATTTTCTGTTCGAGAGTTGGCTGCTTCGCTGGTCCGGGACTTAAGTTGTGGTACAAGTCCCGGACCACTCTGTTTAGTGCACCGAAGGGTTGTCTTCTATTTCTCTGTTTTTCTTCCTTTATCAAACCTACACTTTGACAACAAACACCAAAGAAAATAGCTAACAAAGAAATTAGCACACTTAAAAACATGAATCAATACTAAAGAAAGAAGATAAATGTAAGAAGATTGGGTTGCCTCCCAATGAGCTGCCCGTCTTTTCGGTCTTTGGCTAGACCATATGAGGTTAGATCAAACCTGAGTTTCTTGTAAATAAAGAGGATGTTCATCAACCTTCCCGATGTTTCCTCCTTGGTAATGCTTCAACCTGGACCCATTGACCATGAATGTTTCTCCCTTGATGTTTTTGAGCTCGATTGCACCATATGGAGTCACTTTGGTGATGGTGAATGGTCCAGACCAATGTGATTTTAGTTTTCCCGGAAAGAGTTTTAATCTTGAGTTGTAAAGTACACTCGATCGCCCTCATGGAACTCCCGCTTTAGGATCATCTTGTCATGCCATCTCTTAGTCTTTTCCTTGTAGATGCGTTGTTCTCATAGGCATCTTCCCATTGCATCTTCTTAGTCTTTAGTCTTGTTTCATTCTTGTAGATGCATCTCTTCATTAGGTCATTCTTCCGGAATTCTTCTTTCGTTCGTAGATTTGTATCTTTCTTAAGCTCGCATCTTTGAGGTCTTGCAGGCTTTCCAGCAAGGATAATGGTGTAGTCAGCTCAATATGAGGATCTTTCTACGAGACTCGTAAGTATGGAAGCCTTTCATCTATCGTTTCTAGCATATCCCACATCGGTTTTGTGGCTTTTTCCTGGATAAGATTTTGTAGGTCTTGTGGATCTTTATACACATTTCAATTCTCATCTTGTCTGTTATTTTTTCCATTCTTGATCTATTCATTTCAATTCTTGTTGCATTACTCCTATGATGTTTTCAGTGGAATGGAATGCTTGAATTAAGTTCAACTCCAATTTTCAGCATAGTAATGAATCCGAATTGTTTATTGAGAATGATCGACTCCCCCAGTCTGTCCTCCAAATTGCAATGTGCAAGGCACCCAAATCTTGTGAGATGTTTTTCCTTAAGAACTTAGTTACCACCTTGGCATCATTGGTGGGGGATGCAATGGCTTCTACCCATTTTGTGACATAGTCAACTGCCACCAGGATGAAGAGATTTGAGTGAGAGAAGGGGAAAGGACCCATGAAGTCGATGCCCCATAGATCAAAGGGTTCAACCTCGATCATCACATTTAATGGCATCTCATGCTTTCGGGATATGTTCCCTAGCATCTGGCAACGGTCACAAGCGGCTACAAAGGTATGACAATCTTTATGGAGCGTTTTTCCAGAAGAATTCGGACTGTAGTACCTTGGCCGCTGTCCTCGCTGGTCCGTGGTGTCCTCCTACTTCGAGAGAGTGGCAGTGGTTGAGGATGTTGTGAACTTCATTTTGTGGTACACACCTTCTGATCATTCCATCGGCACAGACTCGGAAAAGGTAAGGGTCATCCCAAAAGTAGTGTTTGACGTCAGCGAAGAATTTCTTCCTCTGCTGGTATGTAAGCTCAAATGGTATTACTCCTCTTACCAAGTAGTTTGCAATGTCGGCAAACCATGGATCTCCGGTCTCTCCAATGGTGAATACTGTTTCATCTGGAAAAAGTTCATTTATAGGAGCATTTTCTTCCGGTGTCTCCAAACGAGACAAGTGATCAGCAACAACATTTTGAGTGCCCGGGTTTATCTCTAACTTCGAGTTCAAATTCTTGCAACAACATAATCCATCGCAAGAGCCTTGGTTTGGCGTCCTCTTTGGTGAAGAGATATTTGAGAGCTGAATGGTCGGTATGTACAATTACCTTGCTACCCAAGAGATAGGAGTGGAACTTATCTAGTGCAAAGACGATCGCCAGAAGTTCCTTTTCGGTTGTAGAGTAGTTCTTCTGGGCGTCATTCAAGGTCTTGCTAGCATAATAAATGGTTCTCAACACCTTGTCTCTCTTCTGACACAGAGCCGCCCCAACTGCGTAGTCACTGGCATCGCACATGATTTCGAAGGGAAGATTCCAATCCGGTGACACCACAATAGGGGCTGAGATGAGGCATTCCTTCAAGGTATTAAAGGCTTCAAGGCATTCCTGGGTGAAGTCAAATTTGGTATCCTTGACTAGGAGGTCACAAAGTGGTTTAGAGATTTTTGAGAAATCCTTTATAAACCTCCTGTAGAATCCGGCATGCCCGAGGAAACTTCTAATGTCTTTGACTGAGTTTGGTGGCGGGAGCTTCTCGATAACTTCTACCTTGGCCTTGTCAACTTCTATGCCTTTGGAGGAGATCTTGTGCCCAAGGACAATCCCTTCCCTGACCATGAAGTGGCACTTCTCCCAGTTGAGCACCAAGTTTGTCTCTTCACATCGTGTCAGTATGGCGTCCAAGTTTGCTAAACATGTTTCAAATGTGAGCCCGAAAACTGAGAAATCATCCATGAACACTTCGATGCTTTTCTCCAAGAACTCTGAGAATATGGCCATCATGCACCTTTGGAATGTGGCAGGTGCATTGCATAGACCAAATGGCATCCTTCGGTAGGCAAAAGTTCCATACGGGCAGGTGAAGGTTGTCTTCTCTTGATCTTCAGGGGCTATGGGGATTTGAAAGTATCCCGAATAACCATCAAGGAAACAGTAGTAATCTTGACCTGCCAGCCTCTCGAGCATCTGATCAATGAATGGCAAGGGGAAATGATCCTTTCTTGTGGCGGCATTGAGCTTTCTATAGTCTATACAGACTCTCCACCCTGTAGTAGTTCGTTGGGGGACTAACTCACCCCTTTCATTAGGTACTACCGTAGTTCCTCCCTTCTTTGGCACCACTTGCACCGGACTCACCCACTTGCTATCAGAAATGGGGTAGATGATGTCGGAGTCCAGGAGTTTAAGCACCTCCTTTTTGACAACTTCTTTCATGTTCGGATTCAGCCTCCTTTGTGGTTGAACTAGTGGTTTGAAGCTATCCTCCATGAAGATTCGATGAGTGCAGAAGTGAGGATTGATACCCTTTATATCAGAAATGGACCACCCGATGGCTCTCTTGTGGCTTCGAAGCACTTTCAACAAACTGTCCTCCTGTGTACCTGTGAGAGAAGAAGAGATAATGACAGGAAGATAACAGGGGTTAGTTAGGTAGACATATTTTAGATGAGAGGGAAGAGGCTTCAATTCTATGGTAGGTGGCTTCTCAATCGAGGTGAGGAGCTTTTGTGCAGTCCGTTCCAAGGGCTCCGGTGGTGGGTAGTATGATCGATAAGGCATAGTCCTCCTGTCTAATTCAGCCACCATCTCTTTTACTTCTGGTTCATCCTCCCGGTCTCCACAAGGATCAGTCAGAGCAGTAGTCAAAGTATCACACTCAAAACAATTAGAGTAATTATCTTGTAAAAGAGATTCAACAATATCTATAGTGAAAGCAGCTTCCGCATGTGCGGGTTTCTTTACTACCTTGGACATGTCAAATTCAAGTTTCTCATCATGGAATCTTAAGATAATTTTTCCACTTTCCACACCTATCAGAGTCCTAGCAGTCCTTAAGAAAGGACGACCTAAAAGCGGCTCTAGCATCCTCCTCCATATCGATGACAATAAAATCTGCCGGAAAAACAAATGTCCCTATGGTCACTACCAAATCCTCGACTTTCCCTTTTGGGAAGACTAGAGACCTATCAGCTAGTTGTAATTGCATGGCGGTGGGTGCACATTCACCAATCCCAAGTTTATTGAAAATTGAAAGAGGCATGAGATTTATGCTTGCACCTAAATCACATAATCCACTACCACAATTTATATTACCGATAGAGCAAGGGATTATAGGCAAACCAGGATCTCCAAGTTTTGGAGGAGGGTTCCGTTGTAGGACTGCCGAGATCTCTTCAGTGAGCTGCACCGTCTCCGTTCCAAGTGTTGCTCTTTTATTAGCTAGGATGTCCTTCATGAACTTGGCGTAGATCGGCATTTGTTTCAGAGCATCTGCAAAAGGAAGATTGATTGTCAGTTTGTTAAAGATGCTTAAAAACTTCCCAAATTGTTCATCTAAGTTTCTCTTTTTAAGTCTATTTGGGAATGGAAGAGGAAGTGGAGGTCTAGCAAGAGTAGAAGGAGCAGATGATTCAGGAGCCTCTTTCTCCTTGGGAGTGTTTTTCGGTTGAGGAGGAACTTCCTCAACAATCTCTTGTTCTTCTTCTTGGTGATCTTGACTTTCATTTTGGATCTCTTGGTTGTCTGGTGGGTAGGAGGGTTGAAGATCCCGGCCGCTTCTCAAGGTTATTGCTTTAGCTTCTTCCCTTGGATTGGGATTTGGTTGACTTGGAAGGGTGCTCGGTGGTCTTCGGGAGATTTGCTGAGATATCTGACTAAGCTGGGTTTCAATGCTTTTGTTGAAAGCCTCTTGTTCTGAAAACTTAGTCTTTGTAGCGATGATAAAGTCAGCCATTAGGTTCTCTAACCTTGAAGTCCCGCTGGGGGCAGAAGATTGTGGCTCTTGTTGTTTTTGATTTTGGAAACCCGGAGGGGCTCCTTGTGGTCTATACCCTTGTTGAAGGTTTGAAGATTGATTGGGTTGTTGGGGTCTGTACCCTGAGAGTTGTTGTAAGTTTGTCTCTGTCCTCCTTGGCTTTGGTCGGTTCTCCACGAAAAGTTTGGATGGTTTCTCCATGGCGCGTTGTTGTTGTTGTATGCTTGGTTGCCGATGAAGTTTACATCCTCCTGTTGGTTCATCTCTCCCTCACAGCATCTAGTGTCGTGAGGACCCGCACAAATGGCACATCCCTCTGAGGTTTGGCTGGAAGATGAAGAAGCTATTGTCTTGACAATTTCGGTTTGTGCGGTAGCTAGCTTCTCTACCATCTTTGTGAGAGACGAGATCTGTGCTGAGAGATGATCGGTGGGTTGTACATGAAGAAGGCCAGCTGCTCTTGGTGCTCTCCCCCTTTGCTCTGGACCATTGTCTTGTGTCGCTCGTCATTGTCTCTAAGAGCTCCATTCCTTCTTCAGGAGACTTTGTCATGAAACTTCCTCCTGCAGAGGAGTTTACAAGAAGGCGGTTGGTGTCGTCTAGCCCGTTGAAGAATGACAAGCATAGTGATTGGTCGTCTAAGCCATGGTGTGAGCAGTTCAATAGCATCTCCTTGAACCGGTCCCAAGCATCGTATAAAGTCTCGCCTGGTTCTTGGCAGAAGGTGTTTATTTCGCCGATTAGTTGCCTCGTCCTGCTGGTGGGATAGTACTTGGCAAGAAACTTGCTAGCCATTTGCTCCCATGTGTGGACGGATCTTACGGGAGGCTTCGATACCATCTTAGAGCTGAGTCGGACAATGAATGTGGAAAGAGTTGTAGCCGGATCCTCTCGTTCAGATTGCCCGTTTTGCCGAATGAGTTGCAGAATTCCAAGAAGAGGCTCAAGTGATTTGGAGCATCATCCGGATTCGCCCCACTGAATTTTCCTTGCTCCCGAATTGCAGTGATAAAATGGGTTTTGAAGGCCCATTGAGAAGCTTCATTTGGTGTCAAGGTTGGAAGAACTATCGCTGATGGTCTTCCTTCGGTGTTCGGCCGGTGGTAGTCTTTGAGAGGTTGGTGTTGGGTTTCTGACTCGTGGTGATCGTCGGCCATGGTGTGATTGAATAAATTCCTTCTGATTCTCCTAAATGATCTTTCAGGCTCGGACCTTGGACTAGCGAGAGGAGAGTTGCTAGTTCGAGTACTTGGCATGCACAGGAGAAAAGAAAAATAAGAGTTAAAGGAAACTCAAAATAAATGAAACCGAAATTACCGAAACTGGGGAAAAGTGATAGGGACTATCAATTTCCCCGGCGGCGGCGCCAAAAACTTGTTGATAGTTTTAAGGTGGTGTTATTGAAAGCACAGAAAAAAGGGCAAGTGAACCCTAGTCGGATGTAGTAGTAAAGATGTCGTTCCACTAGGAAATTGGTATATCGATCTCCCTAGCTTCGGTAATCGGTTATAAAACAGTAAATAAAGGGGGGGGGTTTTAGCCGAAGGCAAGTGTATTGGTTTTGGTTCAGAGATGAATTATAAAATAAGAGCAGTAAATAAAATGTGATGTAATGAATTGGAATGGAAAGCACTTTAGGATGATTATAATCCCCTAAATTTACCCCAACTATATTAGTAAACCCACTTCACTCAGGTTGTCTATCTGGACTAATGTAAAGGTCCTTCAAATCATGAATAAACCAACTCTTACCTAGCTTGCTTCCAACTCTCTAATCAAGTAGAGTTCAAATCACTAGATAGCATTAACAACAAGTCCATATTAATAGCCTTAAATTTCACCAACTAATCAAGCTAGCCATAATCTAAGGTTCCTCTCTCTTTTCAGTCACAACTCCCAACTCAAAATCATATGTTGTTGGAAATCACCACAAATGCTATAAATGATCAGGTTATAACATTAATGAAATAAAAGAGAGAAAACAACCACAATAAATAAAGTGTAGGTTTACAACATAGATGGGGGATTTAAGTTCATACCCCCATCCCAAAGTGCTAATAGAATTACTCAAGCATAATGATAAATAAAACTAAGAGAGGGATAGAAGAAGCCATGTTTATAAAGGTGGTTGAGCAATTCTTCCTTCTCTCTCCTGCTTGGTCTTCTATCTTCCGGTGGAAATGGGATGATTAATGGAGGTGGTATGGATATAATGGTGGAGATGATTAGTAGTAGTAGTAATACTACTACGTACTGGGTGGAAATGTGAATGTGGAGGATTTTATGGAGGAGAGATTGTTGTCCCGAGGACTGTGTGTTGAATGAGAAGGATTAGAGTTCTATTTATAGAACTCTCGGGTGAGTTCGTAGCACAGCAGAGGGTGGTGGAAAATGATGCTGGAGTTTGTGAGTGGAAGGGTGAGTGTTTAACGTGGTGATGAGCTGAAAAGAAAGGCTTAATCAGTGGGGGATGGATTATTAAGTCATGGGGCGGTGGTTACCCGAGTAAACAATTGATTCGTGCAAATTATAGAGAGAGCGCACTACAAAATGTCGGATTTAGCCACTTGGTCCGGACTTAGGTCCTGTATGAGGTCCCGGACCAAGGCATTTAGAACGGGAATTGGTATCTCATGTGGTCCGGGTCTTCACTCCTGCATCAAGTCCCGGACCAGAAACGATTTTTATGAGAGGAAGCAGTCACATTTGTGGTCCGGGTCTTCATTCTTCCACCAAGTCCCGGACCATAGAATATTTCAATTCGGTATTTGAGTCACGTTGTGATCCGGGCCCTTGCTCCATAGTTAGGTCCCGGACCAAGCTTGAAGTTGGTCCGATGAAGAATTTTCTTGACTCCTTTAGCTTGTTTGAAAAACTAGGATCTCCAACAATGACATGAAAATGTTTCTATTGAGATTAAATACCTGAAAAAGCACACACAAACCATAAAAGAAGACAATTGCAATAAAAACATAAAATTACTTATAAGACAGGAATTTAGCAGTAAATGATGACAAATTGGGTCTCAAAAAGACTCTTAGAAATAGGTAAATTCCTGACTTATCAGCATGTGACCCATCCTATGATGCCAAAGGCTAACCTCATCATTATAATCAAAGCCTACACTAATGACCCTATTGGTACATGCCAACTGATCACATATCCTAGAATTCCTTTTATCAAAACCACAATTCAAAATGTAAAGACCTCTGTTGAGTTTCCCAATTTGCACAGCATTGCTACCTTTATAGTCCTGATAAAAGCACATTCGAGAATCAAAGGTAAATTTTCCCTTCATATCGACACAAAGTTTGTTAATGGAGATTAAATTAAATTTGAAAGCTGGCACAAACAAAACATTTCTCAACAGGATGAAAGAATTAATCCTAACTTCCCCTATGATTTTCACAAGTTAAGGGTGCCCATCAGGCATCCCAACCGTGTGAGGTTCTTCTAGGGTAATACAATTAGTGAACAGATCTAAATTACCACACATGTGGTCTGATGCTCCTGAATCAAGAATCCAATCACTATCACAGAAGTTTTGCATCTCAGTAGCATTCATACTCAAATAATCCATACGTTTCAGATGATGACAAGATTCATGATCTATGTCTAAATACTTGGTAGCAGAGGGCATATCAGAAATACAAGACGCATGGTTTTCACAATCTTTAACATTTCTCATATCAACACAATCAGAATATTCATCTCCATAATTAGCACAAGACACATTAATATTATTCTCATCAACAACACTAGATGTCTGATGCAAAGGTAATAAGTAAGGGTCAAAAAACTACCGACAAAACAGGAGGAGCAAGATGCATCATCTTTCTGATTTCTCCTGGGGTCTGGCCGTGCAGCACTTATGTAGTCAAAAAGCTTGTTTATCTGCTCAGGTGAGATTATACCTCCAAAGGGATCTCTGGTATCGTTTCTTGTTTCTTCATCCGTCTTTGGTTCAACAATCCCAGAAGCATTTGCAGTGCTTCTCCTTGGTCTCGGATTGCGCCAGCCTTGAGGGTAACCGATCTTTTGGTAGCACCGCTCTTCAGTATGACCCAACTTGTTGCAATGACTACACTGAAGAGTAGTCCTTTTTCCATTAGACCCCGGGTTTCTGAAGTTCCCTTTCTTGTTTTGTTCTGATGCGAATGAAAGAGACCCCCCATCTGGCGAGTTAGCACTCTTTAAACCCTTTTGTCTCTCTTCTTGAATAAGATGAGAGAACACTTGGTCGACAGTAGGAAGAGGGGATTTCATCAAGATGTTTCCTCGCACTATGCTATACCTTTCATCTAATCCCATAAGGAACTGAATCAGACGCCTTTCCTTCACGAAAGTCTTGAACTTACCAGAAGCGTCGCATGTACAAGCTTGACAACTACAGGTAGGGATGACGTTGTATGCATCTATTTCATCCCATAAATGTTTAACCCGGGTGAAGTAATCAACTATGTTGTCGCTCCCTTGATTGGCGAGGGCAAGACGCTGCTCCAGCTCGTAAATCTTGGTCCCGTCTGCTTGCTCGTATCTACCGCATAACTGGCTCCAAAGATGTGCTGCGGTGGGAGCAAACAAGACACTGTCGGCGATTTTCTTTTCTAGCCCCATCAGAAGCCAGGCGCGCACCATGGAATCGCACCGCTTCCAAGCCCGGAACGTCTCGCTGGAATCGCTGGGTTTTGTTATGGAACCATCTACAAATCCCATCTTGTTTTTAGCCCCAAGGGCGATGGACATCTGCATTTTCCAGAATGCAAAACCACGCCCGTCGAACTTGTTCGCTAAAATCGCCCCCGGTTGCTCTGTAGTCGCGAGATACATCGGGTCGTCTGTATCGACTTTCTTGGTTTCTGATTTTTCACCGTCGCCCTTGTGGGTTTCTTCATCATCACCGGTTTTTTCGTTATTCGACATGGGTATCGATTTGGAAGAAACGGAGAAGAGAAAACATCGGGACAAGGAACAGAAAGAAAAACAAAAAGAACACGATAGCTAGTGGCGGAGAAGAAACGAGAGTGGACGAAGCTCAGAATCTTTGCTCTGATACCATGATGAAATTCCTCACAGCTTCGTACAAAATCCAGCCAGAAGCTCAAGAAAACCCTAGGCTAAATCGCTTGGATGAACTGAAACGAAATCGAGACAGTCAAGGAAGAAAGACCGTATGTAATGATATTGGATAGATGGACTTGTCTTATTACACAGTGAATATAAAAGCGGACAGGCCCACACTTATTTAAAGGGAGAAAACAACCACTGGACTAACGGTAACAAGAACTATATACAAGGGCTCAAAATAAGTTAAGTGGGCTAGCTAACTAATGATATGCAATACACATTCCTAACACTACTCTCTATGTTATATGTATACTTAAATATCTCGTCGTTTCTTTCCATATATGTGTATAGGGTTCAGAAAACCTCACCTTCAGCCAACACACATAATTACACGTATCATGTATGTTTAATACTAACGATTGAAACCATAACAATTGATTACAGAATTAGCATGAGTATGTAGGTTAGAATTGAAAAATACCTTTCTGAGTGTAGTTCCAAAAAACTTTAATCACGGGTGAAGAGCATCCAGTTCTTCTTTAGGTGATCAATGCAAACTTACAGAGCAATTTTACTCCACAGAAAAATCGATCAATTACAACCAGAAAAATCAATCCACATTGTAATTACAAGCAATGCACTAGTTAGTACGGATTGACAACAAAATACTGAAATCAAAAAGTGAGAAGAATGCAATTACCGGTTCATGAGAAGCGCAGCAAAATACTGAAATCAAGTGTAGTTACCTCCCTTTCATGAATTCTCGCCACTAAATGCAAAAAAAGAGCCTCCAAAATAAGGAACACAAGTTTCTAGTGTCAGGCCAATTAAGAAGCTCAATATCTGCGGGAAAGAACGAAAAAAATAAGCAACATATACAACAAATCAGGTGAAATACCCCAAACTTAAGTATAGTGAGCATACATACATACAATGCTTTCATTCACGATACTACATACTACACGATGTATAACATACAGACGCACATACAATACATGCTTGGAAGACAATACAAGTCAACAATGCTTACTTACCATTTTCCAGAATTCACATACTATACAATACTCATTACATATCCAATACGCAATACGGAGATACAATTCTCCCAATACATACAAGGTCCAGTTAGCTTCATTACACACCGGTTTATCGGGTGTTCAATACTCTTTTACTTCCGGTCGATGACTTACAATAGTCAAGACCAATACACATACAATACTTACTTCATACATACTTTACTTCCTGTTAAGTCGGTATGACCTCCAGGCAGGGATTACTACATCCCACCACCGGGCTTTAGGGTGGCCCACTAATCCAGGATGCTACCCATTCAAGGGAATAGGTCCATGGAAAAGATTACAGCCAGGATTCGGATCCAACCTCTTGTGTTTCCTTATCCTCACGCGTGGCCGAAACTATATCGGACTTCTACTCATTCCATTTACTCATTACTCAAGTTAGGAGTTAGAAGGTTAAGAATTAGTAGAAGTCAATACTCCATTTCCATACATACATACAATACTCAAGTACACGATACTTACACATACTTCTCAATTCCATTCATTCATTTCATGAATTATACAAACTAATTGTTCAAGATGATACAACAAGAACAAAATAGTTCAAACACAGTTAAGTGCAGTATAAGTCCGATTCGTGCATTTATCTTATTGGTGATCACATAAGCACACAAATCGGGGTAACCAGGTTAGGATACAGAGCATGAAGAATCATACCGTTCACCGTCGTAGGGTACTACCGGTTCCTTTGGAGCTCAACTATGGGATTCCTATACATACATGAAGTAGTATGATCAATGATCTATTATTGATCTACTTACTCCTTCATTGATACTTTCAATGCATACTTACTACTCCATTACTTTCTTACTGGGTTATAAAACCATTATTTCCTTTACTACCTCATAACTTACTTCCTTACACATTTACTTACTTTCTTACCATTATCACTTCATTAATGGTGTATCACTACTTATATATGCATACCGTGTATAGGCATATACATATACATACATATGATTACTATAGTCATATTATAAAAACATTTTTTTTTTGTAAGTGTTTGGGCCGTCCGACCCACCGTCCGACCCAGCGCTATTCCGTCCGACCCATACCCTCTGGGTCGGACCATTCCAGAAAGTTTCGATTTTGTCATCCAAGCCATGTCCGACCACGTCCGACCCAACCTCTGGGTCGGACGAAGTCAGAAATTTCGATGAAGAAAATTTTTGCTTGTCCGACCCATGTCCGACTCACGGCCCTGGGTCGGACCATTCCAGAAAGAATTATTGTCGTTTATCAAGGCCCGTCCGACCCACGTCCGACTCACGGCTCTGGGTCGGACGGTTCCAGAAAGTTTATTTTCGTTCTTCAGGCCTTGTCCGACCCAGCGTCCGATCCAGCTGTGGGTCGGACAGTAGCAGAACTTTGCTACAGGCCTTGTTTTTTTTCCCAATTTCACCCATTGCTTCCCTATTCTTCCTACATGCATCCTAACATGTTTTAGTACTATTTAGACACCCCTAAATCATGCTAATTCATTCCTTAATACATCACACAATCCTATGCTTATTTATACACTCAATTCCCCCAGTTTCAACTCAACACTCCCATTGTTTCTTCCTTATATCTTATGCTACAGATTTTTGCTCTTTCCTCAAATGCTACAGATTTCCAACCTAACCCTTATCATTCAATACTCTTACTACCAATACCACTACTAATATCCTCATTACATTACCTTCCACTCAATCTTTCCCATTATCTAGCTCCTTTCAAAATCTGTTACAAAGTGGTTTACTTCACACTTTAGGCTCTCCAAGCACACCTAGTTTCTCCTAGTTCCTCCAATGCATTATACCACTTCTTGCTACAGATTTTACACTTTCACATACTCATACCCCAAGTACCAATCCATAGTTACTAAATATCTCCACTAACTTCAATACACACCTTGGTTCTCCCATTCACCAAGTCATCCATAATTGTACATATTCCTACCAAAATTTTGCCATAGCTCATCTACTTTTCTTACTTAGCCACACATACACCTTCTTACCAAATTCATGCCTATTCTAGCCACACCCATACAAGGGTTCTACCAGCACACGTACAAAATCCCAATACACCAATTTTTCCTCAATCCAAAATACATACTCATATACAATTATTTGGCTCTACGGCCTACCATCCACATACTTGCTCTTAAATACTCAAACTTCACAATTCTCAATACTAATACAAGGTTTTGGGTTCTTTAAATATTTTACCCATTCCCATTACTCTAATGCAATAGAATTTAACACTAGGAAAAAGCTCTTACCTTGAGCTTATACTTCCTTCTTCCTTTCACATTTTTCCTCCTTCTTCCTTTCTTGCCTCAAAATCGGCTACATGGGGAATGGAGTTGCCAACTCCATTCCCACCACCCAGTGTACACAAAATAAGTGCAATTAAAATGCTAACCCTTAAATTAACACTAATTCATTGGAGTGTTTAGAATACAAATTCTAGGGTTTACCTTTGGAGTGTTTTAGGAGGGGTTTTAGTCCTTAGTTCAAGAAGGTGATTCCACCACCATTGCAAGGTTGGTATTATGCTCAAAAGAGAGAGAGAGAGAGCAAGGCATTACACAAGGGTAAAAATCGGCTACCAAAGGAGATGAAGAAAACTTAAGGTTTTCATGGAGATTTTTACCTTGTTGGAAAGAGGAGACTCCAAGCTCCATAATGGTGTGCTTTTCTCTTTGAATGGGGTATACCCACGAAAATCAACTTCCTCATTTTGAAATTCCGAAAAGAGGGAAGTGTAGAGGAGAGTGAGGGGAGTTCAAATATGTAGTTATTTTTGTGGTTGGAGCTCAAATGGAGGTAGAGCAAGGAGGAGAAGATGAGGCTGCCACAGGAGCTCTTGTGGAGCTTTCAAAATCGCAGCCCAAGGGAGGAGGAAGAGGGAGAGTACGGTGGGGAGAAGGAAGGAAAGAGAGGGGTGAGTGAGATGAGAGAGTGAGGTGAGAGAAAGGGTAAGTACCCTTTTACTTTATCACTTTTAGCTTTTTGCTCTCTTATTTAATTAGCTAGTTACATGTGTGTGTGAGGGAGTTATTTGACTGATAAAAACCGGCCTCCCCTGTTATACTAGCTGGAGCGTTTTTCGTCTTTTACAGAAAACGCTCGTTATTTTACCCGGTTTAGGTACTATTCACTAACCGGGCCCGTTTTCCGGGATTTCCTCGTTTCTTTATTTTTATTGGTTATTAAGCTTCCATCAATGCTTAATAACTATTATTTAATGATTCATCATTTTTACGGGTCTGTTTGACCACTTAAAGTCACGTTTTCGGGTTTCCTCGAAAAACGTGCGCTAAAGCTCTTTTAGCGTTTTAATACATTTCTCGGAGCCGTTTTCTTCGGGAAATCGTTCCCATATATTATTTAGGTCTTATTAAACCTTTAGAATCCATATAATACGCTAACCGAGGTCTCATACCTCTTATGGTTATTTAACGCTTATTTAGCGTTTTCCACTTTTAAGCGTTTATTTATTTCTTTTGGATTTATTTTTCCTTACCAATATTACTCTAGCATTATTAGGCTCTTAAATACGGATTAGAATTATCTTAATCACTATACTTAAGTTTGGGGTATTTCAGTCAACTCCTCTTGTATCATTCTTTGATACTCACCGTAATGCTGTTGGTCTGGTTTTAAAATCCAAGGTTTTAAAAGGAGGTTTATGGTTTTGGAAGAAATTTTTGGGTTTTAAAGTATGGTTCGGTGTTAAAAGAAATCTCTCATGGCATAGCCATGCTTGAGGTCTTGACCAAGTCTAGCTTCTCGCTGACTGGTGTTTCTAAATGCAGTGGTCAGGCCGTCAGGCCTTCCCATGGTTTCATTCCTCCTGTTTTAGGATGTTTATTCCTGTAGTCGCTTCATCGCTGTCACGGTACATTACTATGTACCTGTGGTGTGTTAGTGCTCCTTCACTATTCATGTCCTTACTGCACTTGCCATGGCAAGTGCGTGGTACTGGTGGTTTTTGAGTAATCCTATACCGATCACGGTATGGTTTCCACTCGCATTTGATAGTCTTGTTGACTCTTCCCTTGATCTTATTGATCTACAATTGGTATACTCGCTCCTTTAGGTAGCTTCTTGGTGGTCTAGACATGGCTGTCGTAGATCTGGGTACTCCTCCAATCCTTGGAGATTCCCGCTCTATTTGTTTAGTGTCGTTCCTTGTGGCTCGTTCCCACACATCTGTGGCGGTCACTGAGTCTTCCTTATTTAGGCACTACTCTTGTAGTCCTATTGGATTATATCTCATGGTTGTTATTGTAGTTGTCTGAGCTATATTGGCCATGTATTGCAACCTTAGTGGCGTTGTAATTCTGGAGTTAACTGCTCCCGACTATATCCTTAGTCGGCCAGCATACCGTTAGTGGTATTATTCAAGTATTACTATCCCGTAGACTTGTGTCTCGGGTTCCGTTACTGCTCCCTTTTTCATTCCGTTGCACAGTTAGTGCTTCTATCCTGCTGTTGGTTGACTAGCTAGGTTTCGCGACTGCTAAGCACGTCGCCCCATGCTGTTGCATGTTGTAGCCTCCTCGTGGTTGGAGTGTCCATCCTACCGCTATTACGTGCGGTGTTGTGGTTCAACCTGGATCCATCTTCGGGACTTCCAGTTCTTGGAATCTACCATGTGTCGGTTCTTGTTTACCGTGTGATTGCTTCACAACTGCCAGATCGGGTTTCCCCGAGTATGAGAAGACTTTTCTTCTCTCTAGCGTCCTTTCCCAAGTTATACAGTGGGGTTTGCGGCGGGCGGGACTGGTATTGTAGGTATCCGGTACTCACCGGTAGTTCCTAACTAGCATATCTCTAATGCTATCATTCAGCCCATAGCCCTAAGCTTCTAATTCCTAACTCGGTATTCCTAAGCTCGGTATTTCCAGTCATCAGAGCGATACTTCGCTCTGATACCACTTTTTGTAACACCCCTACCATTAATACAATGCTTACCGTCCAATCTCCTTACATATCAGATACACGCAGCGGATACATACTTACATACAGTGGGTGATACAATGTCGTTAGTCACCCACGTGACTAACAAGGCTACTACTTCTACATACAGCATCGGTCTGGTGGACCGGAATCCCGAGTACTACAAATCTACAATACATCCTCCATTTACCAAATACTACTGCAATCTTCCTTCAATACAATACTCCAAGTACAGTACAATATAATCTACATACCGAGTTTACTAAGATCCTTACACAAGTGTAATATCTCTTCCAAGTTCATACATACTCTCTAAGAGTCTACATCTACCCGTTTCCTCACAACTACTTTCTTTCTAAGTACAAGGGTGTGCCTCCGGTCTCTTCCTTGACCATATTCGCTCCGGGTACCTGCACACTAAAAAATGTCCCCCGAAGGGGTCAGCTTTCGCCGAGCATGATAACCGCATACCCCGCGTACTAGTGAGGGTACGCCGACCACTTGGTCGAATACATGCGGTTCGTTTTCATACAAACATACATGCATACATGCTTTTATACATAATATTGCAATACGTTACGCAAGACATGCACACATACATACACTTCATTACATACAAGAAGTACAAAATAAAACATTCAATGCATACTTACCTTTTTCCGAATTATACATATACATTACATACACAATAGGCAATTCTTGTTAGCTTCATTGGTCCACCCGGGTTAATCGGGTGGAGATTACTCTTTTACTCGTTACTTCATACATACGCATACATACTCATACATACTTACGGATCCATACTTACTTACTCTTACTCTTACTCAAGTTAAGTCATCGGGACCTCCGGCCCTGGGGACTACACCGTCCCACCTCCGGGATTTACTTGACTCACCAATCCGGGATGCTACCCATTTAAGGGATTTGGGCCGCGGACCAGTTTAAGAGTCAGGAATTGCAGCCAACCTCTTGTGACTCCGCATCCTCACGCGTGGCCGAAGCTATATCGGACTTGTACTCATTCCAATTTACTCACTTAAGTTAGGAGTTAGATAGTTAGGAATTAGCACAAGTCAACATCCAAGCCACAATAATACAATACACATATACACATACATACGAGGTACAATACATTACACAAGTACAATACGAGGTTCGAATACCATTCATCATCATTCATATATTTCATGAATTATACAAACTAGTGCTCAAGAAAATAAATATCAAGCACAACATAAGTCAAGCACAGGTAAGTGCAATATAGTCCGATTCATGCATTTATCTTGTTTAGGTGGTCAAATAAGCACACAAATCGGGGTAACCAGATTAGGATACAGGGCATGAAGAAATCATACCTTTCACCGTTGTACTTGTATCCCAACGTTCCTCCGGTATTCACAATTCAAATCCTATGATATACATACAACCGAATAATTAATCTAACTATCATTAACGTAATTCGGTTACCTTTACGCTTCCTAACTCTTACTTACTAGGTCTTCACATTCTTATACTTACATTTTATTTACTTACTTTTAATTACTTAACAATGGTTTACTCACACATATATGCATGTATGTATAGGTGGGTATACATATACATACATACATACATATACTAACCATAGTCTTACAGTTTTTTTTTTGTGTTTTGACCCGACCGAACTTGGGACCGACCTTGCAAGTTCGGTCCGAGTCAGTAGGTTACATCGGGTGAAAATTCCAGGGCCGACCGACCTTGCAAGTTCGGTCCCAAGGCCGGTCCATTCCAGTAAGTTACTTAACGGAAAAATTTTAGCCCGACCGACCTTGCAAGTCCGGTCGCAAGGTCGGTCCATTCCAGTAGCTTACTCGACGGAAATTTTTCTGGCCGACCGAACTTGCATGTCCGGTCGCAAGTCCGGTCGATTCCAGTAGGTTACAGACGGGAGAATTTTTCTGGTCCGACCGAACTTGCAAGTCCGGTCGCAAGTCCGGTCGATTCCAGAAGCTTTCCCGTCTTTGTAAATCTGGGCTCGACCGAACTTGCAAGTCCGGTCGCAAGTTCGGTCGGGCCCAGTATTTGCATTTTTACTTCTATTTTCAGTCCCATACTTTACCCATTGTTTCTCCAATTTTCTTACATGTAATCTCACATGTTTAAACACTACCTAGGCCCTTCAAATTGCCTTAGTTCACCCACCAAATGCTTTACTAAATCCATCAATCCACTTACACAATTTTCCTCACTTCATTTCAACACTTACAATAGTTTCTCCAAGTGGTTGTTGCTACAGATTTTGGGTTCTTATTTCCTCCATGCCTAGCTCCCTCTCCTAATGCCATCTTACCATTCCAATTTATTTCCAAGCAACTATAATATCTATACCCAAGTCCAACACTCTTTTTACCAATTCTTACACACTAATTTTTCCTAACCTCTCCAATGCATTTTTATGCATCTTGCTACAGATTTTGCACTCAACTTCTAACCTCCATTACTTCCTCAACCAATGCTACTCCTAGTATCCAAAATACATCCATTCACTTCCTAATTACATCCCATTAACAAATCATACCCAAATCTGTTACAAGCTACTAAACACTCCTATTTTACTCTCCACATACACCTAGTCACTACCTAGGTTGTTTTCTCATCTTGAACACTTAAGTCCTCAAATTCCTAGATAAAATTTGACATAGTCTCCCCTATATTATTGACATTCTCCACATGGTTTCACTCACATAATTGATCCACACCACCTGTTCATAACCAACACCAATATACCCATTCTCATATACAAAATACCACACTAAACAACCTTAAATTCCTGCACTCAACCTCTCATTCCCAAATCTGTTTTGACAAGTTTCCAATGCCTTTTAAAGTTTCAAAACATTTGTATTCTCTCATACATTACACTACTAACACACTACCCTTTTACAATACATATTTTCATTACCAAAAATCTGTTACATACTTATCTACAAAGACACACAAGGGTTAGTATAATTACCTTGTTATCTCACAAGCTTCTCCTTTTCTCCTCCTTCCTCTTTCCTTCTTCTCCCCACCGGTTTGTAAACCGAATTCAAACACTACATCCTGTTCACATATACATTTCAATACACCACTTTAATACACAATTTAACCCTAACCATTATGTAAGTTCTAATATAGGTTTTAGGGTTTAGAATTTATATTACCTTCCAAAGGTGCAAGAGCTGTTTGGAATGGTTCAAGAGCAAGACTTCTCACTCTCCAGAGAAGCCAAAATCGGCTAGCATTCAAAGAAGCAAACAAGGGTTTAGCTCTAGATTCATTTTGCCTTCAAGGCTAGAAAAACATGGAGTTTTAAGGAGATTTTTACCTCAAAAGAACAAGGAGAACAAGGTGGCTCTAATGGTGGTCTTGAAGCTCCAAATGGGATATACCCATAAAAACGAAAATGTGTGTTTTCGAATTTTGGAAAGATAGAAACATAGCTCTTGGTGAGAGGATTACAATGGTGGTATTTTTATAATTTTTGGAAGAGATTTGAGGGAGTTACAAAGGAGAGAAGAGAGGTTTTGTGTGGTTTTCTCTTTTCTCCATGGCAATCGGCTGGAGGTAGAAGAAGAAAGAAAAGAGAGTGAGGGAGGAGGGTGCATGCGTGAGAGAGGGAAATAGAGATAGGAGAGAGAGTGTGAGAGTGTGGGGTAATAAAGTAGTGAGTGTTTACTTTATTAGTTTTGTAGTTTTGTAAATAAGGGGGTGAGTGTGTGAGAGGGTGTGAGTGAGGGGTCCAAATCGGACATACACACAGCACACACATACATTTTACTTTTTATTTTAAAAGTGGACACATAAGTTTGTGTTATTTATGTTTCTACCCCACAACTTCCCGTTTTTGACAGTTTTTACTAATTTCTCGTTTTACTGATTTTATTGGTTCTAAAGCTTCACTAATATTTATTAATGATTATTTAGTTGACCAAAGTTGTTACGAGTCTAGTTGACCCGCTTAAAGACACGTTTTCCCGGTTACCTCGAAAAACGCGCTTTAAGGTTCGTTAGTGGTTTTAATCCGTTTTAAGGATCCGTTTTCTTCGGGAGTTATTCCCATATATTATTTAGGTCCTATTAAACCTTTATAATCCCTATAATACTCTAACCGGGGTCTCATACCTCCTATGGTTATTTAACGCTTATTTAGCGTTTTCTGCTTTTTAAGCGTTTCTTTATTTCTTTTGGATTTATTTTTCCTTACTAGTATTTTAGGTACCATTAGGTCCTTAAATACGTGTTAGATTAATTTTAATCCCTATATTTAAGTTCGGGGTATTTCACTATTCCTTTGTGAGACCATGGTGAGGACACGTCAGTAGCAGTCCTTTGAAACGGTCCCAAGTTTCACAGATGTTTTCTGACCCTGGCCTCTTGAAATTGTAGATCTCAGCAATCATCTCTAACATTCGGCTCGGGGGCAGGAACTTGTCGTAGAACTTGGTGGCCATTTCATCCCAAGTACCAATGGTACTTGTTGTAAGGTTGTGGTACCATTTACTCGCATTTCCCGTCAGACTGAGAGGGAACAAGGACAGTCTTGCGTACTAAAGTACTGTGTCTGTCGCGGTTAGACTGTTGGCATGCTGCAGAAACTTGGTGACATGCAACAGTGCTTCGTCAGGACTAGAGCCATCGAACATGCCTAACTCCTTTACACATCGGATCTGATGATATGGCTTCAGCTTTTGCCACTCATCGTATTCGGATGGGGTAAGGTGGGGAAGGATGATGGCGGGCTGTTGACCTTGATTAGATGGCCTGTTGATGTTACGAACTATAGTTGGTAAAGAAGTCATGGCTGCTTCCTGCTTAGCCTCTATCACCGTGGTGGTTGTGTTTTGTTGAGATCGTTTCTGGCTTAAAGCGCGCAGAACTTTTCTCTCGATCTCAGGAGTGTAACTACCTGTATGATTGTTAATATCGTCCAGAAGGCTGTGTGATCGAGTAACAGGCATTCACCACTCAAAACAGAAAAAGAAACTGTGATGTGATAAAATAAACAAAATACAAAGAAATATGGAGGGGGAATTTAAACAGCTAAAGAGAAACAATTTAATAAAAAAATAAAGAACTTTTTTTAATAAGAGTAAATAAACCAAAAATAAATAAACAAAAAAGAAATAAAAATAAATGCAGTTTAAGTAAATAATAAAATTAAAATAAAGAAAAAGGACAGAATTAAATTGCTGAAATTTAAATGACAAGGGAATTTAAATAACAAGGGAATTTAAATGACAGTAATTTAAATGACAGAAAAAAAGAACTAAAATTTAATTGACTGAAATTAAAATGACATAAAATTAAATGACAGAATTTAAATGACAGAAATTAAATGACAGGAATTAAATTACTGAAATTTAAAGGACAATGGTAATTTAAATAACTAGAAAGTAAATGACAGGAAATTTAAATGACTGGGATTTAAATGACAGTAAGGTAAATGACTGGGAAAATAAATAACTGTAATTAATGTGATATTTAAATTGCTGGAATAATTAAATGACATATATTAGTAGAAATAAAATAAACAAACAACAAAATAGTATAAACAAAATATTATAATATAGCAAGTGAATTATCCGGGGCTTAGGGACTAGAATAAATTAAGTCCCCGACAACGGCGCCATTTTGCAGATTGTATAATGAGTGGTTGGAACTGGTGTTTTTAAACAAATGAAAAAAGAAATTAAAAACTCAAAATACCTTACGGGCTGCAAACAAAATCCCGGTCGCAGTAGTATAGTAAAGTGGAGGCGACCGGATATCGAATCGTGGGACTAAAGGGGAATTATCTAATTCCTAAGCGGTGTCACAAAAAGGGGGGATTAATTGACTTGTTTTTATAAATAAAAGGAAAGATAAAATATACTGAGTAAAAGGTAAATTAAACGGGACTCTGGGTTCAGGTTTATATAGTCTGCTCTTTTATGCTATGTTTACCGGTTTTATTGTGATAGTTTGGCAAAATTCCTGTCATTATCTTGAGGACTAAATCTTAGACTCAAAAGATCTCGTTTACCAGAACATGCTCGGTCTATTCCAGATTCGAGCAAAACACATGTAAACGGAATGAGAAATTATATTTGCATCTGAAAATACTAACTTATTAAATCATAATAAGCTTTCTACAGATTTACGGCTTAATTAACTTGTCTATTTATCGCAGATCTGATCAAAATAGATTTAGGAAAGCATTTTAATAAATTCATGAAATTTATTAAAAAGACGAGAGATAAGGTTTAATCGTAACAAACTGTATTTAAATTAAACCGGTAAAATATAGATTACATAATTAAACAGACTATAAATTAACCTTCACCCAGAGTATATCCTCTTAGCCTGACATATTAACTAGTAATATGTTGGTGAGAGGTTGGACAGAATAATAGCGCAGTGGTTTTTGTGGATGAAAATGGTGTGAGATGGTGATTTTGTGGAGGAAAATTGACATGGTTTTTGGGGTGGAATGAGATATGGGATGAGGTGCTGTGTGAATGGTGTGAAATGAACATGGAAAATGTATGTGGAATGGGGTGTGGAATGGATGGAGATAATGATATCCAATGGTGAGGGAAGATGGTTGTATTTATAGAGGAAAATATGGGTATGTGGAGGAGAATGACGTGTGAAAAGATAATTTTGATTATCTTCCCACTTGCTATGTCGACGCGGGCTCAAAATTGCAGAAATTGACCTGTCCGAACCAGCGTCCGAACCTGCTGGTTCGGACAGGTACTATTACACCGCGTAAGGAATTCTCGTAAAGAGTCCGAATCTGCTGGTTCGGACGCAAGTTCGGACGAGAATTGTTTTGCCTCTAAAATCTTTGTTTGAGCTCCGATTTGATCCCCGTTTATTGCATTGCGAAGCTTGTGAAGTGTACTATGTGATTCCAAGACCTTTTTCTGCATTTCATATATAAAATATCAGTTCATATCAAAACATAAAACCAGGAAAATTCACATAGCAAGTGGGAAACATTGCCTAAAGTGTTGTAAGTTATAAGGTAATTAAACACTAAAAAGTCTATATGTTTAGCACTTATCAGTCACTCGTTACTGAACTCAAACCGCCCCTCCCTTTTAAGTCAAGATCTTTTAGTTTTGATGATAGCAAACCTTGTGTTGTATGTTTAATACATTTGTTATGCTTTGAGATTCAAATAAATAGGTAAAGGAGTGGCTTAGCATGCAAGGTTGCAAGAGCACTCAGTTCGTGACATGTGCCCAACCTGTAACACCCCTACTACGCACTTAACAATTAATCGAAATCGCAGCGGAAATAACAACTAAACAATAACTAAACGGTTCGGTGCTACAACGCCGTTAACCACCCACGTGGTTAACAAGGCAGAATAAATACAAGCGTATCAGTCTGATGATCAGACTCCCGAGCATAGAACTAATAACCTTTAATACATTAACAAATACCGAGTTTGCAACTACATCCATAACGTAACTGTATATCACAAACTGTCACTGTGAACTGTTAACGACCATCATTGTACTACAACGGTACCAAAAATATATCGCCTCGGGAGCACAGGCGCATCCCGGGCTCAACATCCAAAAACAACCAAAAGTAATCCTGCACCCTAGAATCTAAAGCCATTCCGCTTCTTCGACCCTCATCCTGCAGTAAAAATATGGAGCCCCCGAGGGGGTCAGCAACCCTTGGTTGGTATGGTTAACGCGCAGCCCATCGGCTACCGGGATACACGCAACTAATTGTCATGATGACATGGCATTCTTTTTAAAACACACAACATATACATATATCATAACATGGGTATTGTACACAACATCACACATAACATACAAGAACAATTCCTTTTAGGAAGTGAACCAATACAATTAGTTCCCATGGAGAGCCTAGAGAATGTTGCCATACTCATGCTAAGCTCGTTACATAACTCGTTACCGTCCTGTTAGATTGAACGGATAACTTAACACAAGGTGCCTCGGATATAGTGATCCAAGCACACTGAAACAAAACATAGTATGTCCCTGTGGCCCGACGTGAGTCAGTAAAATAGCCTTGGTTAAGCTAAAGGGAAGGTTGGAAACCAAATTGGAAAACACCATAACATACAAAGAGAATCGAACCGGTTATGACATCGACTCCCATACTCACACGCGTGGCCGGAACAGACCGGACTCCTCACTTCCCCTGTTAGCACTTGTTAGAAGTTCAACATTGAACTTAATGAACCAATCACACATAATAGGTTAAGTCTTGTTAGACACACACAAGGGAAGAGAGAGTCATACTTAACAATGTAATAATATTTAACAACTGTAAACTCGTTACATGATTTAAGTCTTACAAGGTCATAAACACACAGAAAAACAAACAACACACAAGCCGGTGTAAACCGGTAGGCAACAGACTGCAAGAAAACCATACCTTGGTCCTTGCTTCGATTGATTTCCACCGTAGGTCACTCCTATACATGTTTAAGAATGTCGGTTAATTACTTACTTAACTTCAAATTTACTTAATGTTTAACATGATTATTTGACATGTTTTAATGCCCCAACTTATCCTTGATTACCTACATATACCCCCTAGGGTTTATTACTTAAGTACTCCATATGTTTTTTTTTGTTAAGTTTTGGTCAGTCCGACCCACCGTCCGACCCAACCAACTGGGTCGGACCCTTCCAGTAACTTTCGGATTTGAAACATTCTACTTTGTCCGACCCATGTCCGAACCAAGTCCTCTAGGTCGGACCATTCCAGAAACTTTACCGTCTTTTAAACTCACCCGTCCGATCCATGTCCGACCCAAGTCCTCTGGGTCGGACCGTTCCAGATCCACTTACTGGCGTCTAACAGAGGCCGTCCGACCCAAACTTGGATCGGACCCCTGGGTCGGACGCCACCAGAACATGCCCAAACATTGTCAAATCTCCTCCAAACTTTTCCTCAAGCATTTTAATGTTTTCCAACACCACTTGGCACACTTATTCTCTCATACAACATCCATAAAACTCATCTTCTTTCTCCTTATACACTTACTCATTCCTTACCAAAATTCCTAACACTTGTAATGTTTTCTCCTTAGGTTTCTAAGTGGTGTTTCATACCTATGATAACCACTATGCCAATGTTGTTTCCTCACCACTACTACATTATTTCCCAAGCATCTTTACTTCCTAACCAATTTCTTAAACATCTCTACAAGTCTATAGTTTCCTCATGCAATACATTACTTCTCCCTTATTCACCAACATTGCACAAGTCCTAAACACAATCTCACCATGATCTTGAAGTATCCCAAAACATTATTTTGCATTCTAAATCCTCTAAAACATTGCCTAAGTCCTTTTTATTTCCTAGAATACCTTAATGCATGTTTCTTTCACTAGTTGAACACTTAACCATTCTAAACACTTCCTAACTTACCAAACTCATTTTAAACACCTAAAACTTCTTATACATTATTTAAATTTCGTCATGGGTTCTCCTAGAACATTACCAAACCAAAACACATTGTTTTCACCTTTAAACAATCAAGAACACTAAAATCCATCAAGCACATTCTTATACACAAAACTTCACTCATTTAGCACTACATCACAATATAGTGCATAATTTAAATTGCTTGGCACTTAGGCCCTTAAATAACATGGCTCTTAGGCTCTTAAGATGCATAAATCTTAAACACTGAATTTCCACAATATATTTGCCTTTGACCTGCAAATACACTCAACAATACATATTCCTTTTACTAAGCCCTTGAGAGCATTCTTCTAAGTCATTTACCATTGGCTCCTTAAATCATTTTCATAAGCAATATAAGCTCATTTCTCCTAAGACTTTAAACCACATTAGGTTAGCATATTTACCTCTTTTCCTCACAAACTTCTTTCTTGTTTCCTTGACTAAATTGGCAAGGCTTTTTAGTTGCTTGTCAACTTCTAAACATTATACAAATGATAAAATGAGTATACAAGCTTTATGCTTCATGTTATTGTAAACCCTAGTTACATATATTATTTTAAAGCATTAAGATGATTGTTTTACCTTGGAATGGAAAGAGAGTTTGGATATGTAACAAGAGAGGACTCCACCAAGCCCTTGGAAGATTCAAATGAAGCTAAAACAAGCAAGGTAAAGACACCATAAATGGTGATTTTTGGACAACACACAACATGGAGGAAATGTTATTTTTCTTTGAGTTTCCTTACCTAGAAGCAAAGGAGAACAATAATATGTGAAAAGATGAGCTCAAGCTCCTCCCATGGTGATTCCTCTTGGCACCGAAATGGAGCTCTTGGAATTTTGAGAAGATAGGAATGAAGAGCTTGATGAGACTAAGAGAATGGTGGTCTTTGTTTTTGATTTGGCAAAGTGAGCTAGGAGTTACAAGAGGTTGGAGATGAAGAATGGTGGTGGTACTATTGCAAAACCGTGAATAGAGAGCAAGAAGGAGTAGAAGAGAGCTTGGAACCGTGGGAAATGAGGAGGGAAATGAGAAGTGAAGATAAGTTCACTTTTAAGAGATATTAAGTAGTAAAGCAAATAGTAACTTGCTTTATCATTTGTTATTTATTTTGTTAACTTACAAGGTGGTGACTCACCTCATAAAAACCGCCCCCATTAGTCATCTAGGGGTGTTTTAGTCTTTGTTGACCATTTAACTTACTTATATAAACTTGCTTATTTTGTTACTATTCACTAAAACAAGGCACATAGATGTGAAATTTTTGATTTCCCATTGATATAGACTTCCAATGTGATACTAAGTAGTACACATATTAATTAAAGAGTAATGATGGACATTTAGCCATTCAAAACTTATTTACAAGACAATTTTTCAAAATGTGCTTTAAGACTCCTTAAAGCACATTATGTGTTTTAACTTGTTTTGAAGCTTGGTTTTCTTTGGTAATTGGTTTAATATGTTCATTAATAGATAAATGAGGTCTTGGTAAGCTTATTAGGTCTTAACCAAGCTTATCCCAAGCTTAGAGCACATTTTGGCCTTTAGACCTTAAGGTATTTATTTGTGTTTTCTATGGTTTAAATTGTTTACTAATGTTGCTAAACTCTTTTTAGTCTTGATATACCAATTTTAATGTTTAAACAACATCCAAGGTTTGGGGTATTTCACAACCAATCGGGCACCTGTCTAGGAGAGCTCACGATAAAACGTCTAGTACACACAAAAAGTCAAGCGTCACACAACCACATCTCTCATGCATCAAATTAAAACAGGACAAACACTGCAAGAAGATCGACAAACCTATGCACCTTCACATCACATAAGCAACGAGCTCACAACAAAAGCATAACTCATTAATGTGCAAGATAACAACATAAGTCAAGGGCTATTAATACACCTTATTACGTAGCCATAATGAAGTCTATGGAGAATTTATGAGCATTAATGAACCAGAACAAGTTAAGTATACAAGTGGTGTTTGATCAATCGGAGAACTGCTGTAACACCCCTAATACGCACATGATACTAAATGAAATCGCAGCGGAATAAAACAGCTAAACAGTCACTAACGCTTCGGTGCTACAACGCCGTCAACCACCCACGTGGTTGACAAGGCAGAACAATACACTTGTACCGGTCTGATGATCAGACTCCCGAGCAATAAAACTAAACCATAATTACATCATATACAATACCGAGTGTTTACATTTACAACCTTCACTGTTAAACATCACTGTAAACTGTCACAACTAAATCCAACAACGCCACGGGAGCACAGGCGCATCCCGGGCCAACATCCAAAAGTATACAAAAGTAAACCTGCACCCTAGGATCTAGAGCCACTCCGCTTCTTCGATCCTCATCCTGCAGTATAAGAAATATGGATCCCCCGAGGGGGTCAGCAACCCTTGGCTGGTATGGCTAACGCGCAGCCCATCGGCTACCGGGATACGCGCAGCTACTTGTCATTATAACATGGCATTCATTTACATACTTACATAACATAACATAACATGGAGCATGGCATCAATAGTGCACAGCTCATTATCACATACACAGTGGATCTTGGTTCCACAATAACAAACCACAAGGGTCAAATAACATAAGAGCCTAGAGAGTGATTCACCCTCATGTTAAGCTCGTTAAACACACTCATTACCGTTCTGTTAGACGAACGAGTAACTTAAGTCACAGATGGTTCGGATTTAGTGACCCGAACACACCACACAAACACAGGTTCCCACTAAACCGATCATAAGTCAGAATAGGTAAGCTTTGGAAGAAGCTAGCGGGAGATCGAACGCCAAATTAAGGTGAACAATCTTAACAACATAAGAGTCGAATCTGATTCAGATATCTACTCTTAACTTACATGCATGACCGGACAACCGGATTCCTCACTTCCCAGTTAACACTTGTTAGAAGTTCATAGTGGAACTTAACGACCAACACACAATAGTTGGTAAAACTTGTTAGACACACACAAGGGAAAGTGAGTCACAACAACACATAACAATAGTATAACAACTGTAAACTCATTACATGTTTAAATCTTATAACGTTGTAAACACACAGAAAAACATACAACACACAAACCGGTGTAAACCGCTAGACAACAGACTGCAAGAAAACCATACCTTGGTCCTTGCCTCGACTGATTTCCACCTTGCGAGAATCCTAAACACATTAGTAATGTCGGTTAATTATTTATTCAACTCAAAGCTTACTAAGTATTTAACATGATTGTATGACATGTTTTAATGCCTATCTTACCCTAGGTTACCTTCATTATACACCCTAGGGTTAACTACATAAGTCACATTCTTTTCTGTTTTTTTTTTTTTACAAGTTTTGGTCCGACCGACCCACCGTCCGACCCACAACTGGGTCGGACCCTCCCAGTGGTCTTCGGGTCTGAAAAACTTTACCTTGACCGACCCATGTCCGACCCAACCTTCTGGGTCGGTCCATTACAGAACCCTTTTACTTCCTCATAATCATGCCCGTCCGACCCACGTCCGACCCCCATTCTGGGTCGGTCCATGTGCGAACATTTCCTTCCTGTTGAATTTGTCCGACCGACCCATGTCCGACCCAACCTTCTGGGTCGGTCCATTACCGAACATTTTCCAACATTTTACAGAGCTCGACCGACCCAAAAACTGGTCGGCCCCTGGGTCGGTCGCCTCCTATCTTACCCAAACTTTGCCAATTTTTACCAAACTTCTCCTAAGGCCTCTTAATGCTTCCTAGCACATTTGGTAACTTTATCCACATACAACATCCATGAAACTCATTTTCTAACTCCTTAAGCCTTACTTATTTCCTTGTAAAAATTCCTTAACACTTATGTTATTTCATACTAGGTTTCCTAGATGGTGTTTCTCACCTATGGTAACTACTATCCCAAAATGCTTTCTCCTTGTTTTAACATCATCTCCCAAGCATCATCTCTCACAACCAACTCCTTATATCATTACTTCAAATCCCTTCTCAAGTTCATACATTCTCCTTAGTTACCAAAGTTTGCCTAAGTCTTTACTAAGTCCCAAAATGACTTTGGTACATACTAAAATCTCAAGCTCATGCCTAAGCCCTTATTACATCCTAAATCACCTTAATGCATTTCTCTTACACAAGAACAACACTTAACCATTTTAAATACTCCTTAACTTATCTAACTCATTTTAACACTTAGAACTTCACATTTGTTACCCAAATTTTGACATAGGTTCTCCTAGAACATTACTAACCCAAAACACATTGTTTTTACCAACAAACCCCAGAACACTAAAAATCCATCAAGTACTTATTATACACAAACTTCACTACAAAGCACTACATCACAATATAGTGCACAATTTAAATTGCATGGCACTTAGGCCCTTAAATGACATGGCTCTTAGGCCCTTAAAATGCACAAATCATAAACACTGAATTTCCACAATATATTTGCCTTTAACCTGCAAATACACTCAACAACACATATGCCTTTTACTAAGCTCTTGGGAACACTTTACTAAGTCATTCACCATTGGCTCTTTAGGTAGTTTAATAAGCATTTATGAGCTCATTTCTCCTAAGGCATTAAAATAACATTAGGTTAGTAGATTTACCTCTTTTGCAAAATAACTTCTTTCTTGTTTCCTTAGAAAACCAATAGAGTACTTGATTCTTTGACAAGCTCTAAACAATATACAAACATTGAAATGAGTATTCAAGCTATAAGCTCCATCTCATTGTAAACCCTAGTTTTACATTGTTTCAAAAATATTAATGTAGTTGTTTTACCTTGCTCTTTGAAGAGAGTTTGAATATCTAGCAAGAGAGGACTCCACCTAGTCCATGAAGAGTTGGAATGAAGCTAGAACAAAGTCACATAAAAGGCTCCTTCAATACATATTTTCGGACATGACAAAAACAAGGAGGAAAGGAAGTTTTTATTTGAGATTCCTTACCTAGAATCCAAGGAGAGTAATAATATGTAGTCAAACAAGCTCAAGCTCCTTCAATGGAGAAACTCCATGGCACCGAAATGGTTGTCTTGAAGTTTGGAGAAGATAGAAATGAAGAGCTTGAGGAGAGGAAGAGATTGGTGGTGTTTGTTTTTGATTTGGACAAGTGAGCAAGGTTTTACAAGAGATCAAAGCTTGTGTTTTAATGGTGGTGGTGGTTCTATCGTGAGAGAACAAAGAAGAAAGGAAGAAGAGAGGTGGGAAACCGTGTGAGCAAGGAAAGGAAATGAGAGAATGAGATAGAATTTACTTTATGAAGATATTTATACTTATAAAGTAAAAGGGTACTTAAGTAGTTTACTTATTTTGTTAACAAGCTAACAAAGGTGGTGTGTCACCAACCTTAAAAACCGGCCCCAAATAGTAGTAGGAGGGTAATATAGTCTTTGTTTGTCAATTTAAATACTTATACAAACATATGTTACAAAATAGCTTATAAAAGTTACTATTCATAAAACAAGGCACATAGAAGTGAAATTTTTGATTTCCCACTAATATAGACACCCAAATGTGATATTATATAGTACACATATATATTTAAGAGTAATGATGGACATCTAGCCATTCAAAACTCATTTACAAGACAATTTTTCAAAAATGTGCTTTAAGACTCCTTAAAGCACATTTTGTGTTTAAACTTGTTTTCAAGCTTGGTTTTCTTTGAGGTAATTGATTTAATATGTTCATTAGTGTAATAAATGAGGTCTTGGTAAGTTCATTAGGTCTTAACCAAGTTTACCAAGCTTAGAGCACATTTTGGCTCTTATTGACTTTAAAGCACATTTTGTTTCCTTTTGTTTAAATTTGTTACTAATGTTTCTAAGACTCTTTTTAGTCTTAATACACCATATTTAAGTGTTTAAACAATATATTAAGGTTTGGGGTATTTCAATCTACCCCCCTTTAAAGAACTTTGCCCTCAAAGTTCATACTTCCACAAATATCCTAATATTAGAACACGGGAACACTTATAAACAATACTTCCATACTTACTAACAACACACTTACATAACATTGGACTCCAGGTCCATACAACAAACAAAACATTGGACACAAGGTCAATACAACATTATCCACATCAATTCAGACACAACGGTCTGTAACATAACAACATAACATAGACGATGTATTCAATACACGTCGTACACACATAACCGAAACGGCTCTCCCCCTTAAAAAGGGGGTACGGCCCCGTACCCTATACACATAAGAACTAAGAAGTAAACAATGACGGGTACTTCGCCTTCATCTTATCTTCCAGCTCCCAAGTGGCCTCCTCAACGTCCTGGTTAGACCAGAGAACTTTCACCAGTCTCACGGACTTATGGCGAGTGTCTCGAGTCTTAGCATCCAGAATCCGTACCGGAGTCTCCACTGATCGCATGGTCGGCTCTAAGGTTAGCCTTTCAGGCTGAAGCACATGAGACGGATGAGACATATACTTCTTCAACTGGGACACATGAAATACATCATGTACCTTGCCCAGCTCGGCGGGTAGGTCTAGTCTATAGGCTACCGGGCCGATCCGCTCCGTCACAACATAAGGCCCCACATACTTTGGGCTCAACTTGCCTTTCTGGCCAAAACGAAAACACTCCCTTCATGGGGGACACTCTCAAAAATACCTGATCGCCCACGGCGAACTCAGGTCACGTCGGCGCACATCTGCGTACGACTTCTGCCTATCTGAGCTGCTTTCATATTAGCCCTGATCTGGCGAACTTCTGCCTGAACTTGCTCAAGATACTCTAGGTCCTATAATGACCGTCTCACTCGACTCATCCCAGCATAATGGCGTGCGGCATGGTCTACCGTACAAGGCCTGGAAGGAGACATCTTGATCGAAGCATGATAAACTGTTGTTGTAACTAAACTCGATCAGATGTAACTTATCAATCCAGCTGGTCTGAAAGTCAAGTGCACAAGCACGTAGCATATCCTCAAGTGTCTGAATGGTGCGCTCACTCTGACCATCGGTCTGGGGTGAAACGCGTACTCAATTTCAATTCAGTACCCAATGCCTCTCGGTGGACTTCCAATATCTGGATAAGAATCTGGTGTCTCTGTCAGATACAATCGTTTTCGGTACACCATGATGTCTTACAATCTCCTTATCAAACAATCCGCCAATCTTGCCACTTTCCAAGTGTCCTTCATCGGAATGAATCGGGCCACCTTGGTCAGTCGGTCAACTATCACCCATATCATATTCAGACCTCCCCTTGTAGGCGGAAGCCCTACTACAAAGTCCATGGAGATATCATGGAACTTCCACTCAGGCACTGGCATTGGCTGTACCATACCACCAGGCCGTCGGTGCTCAAACTTGACCTTCTGGCAAGTGAGACACCTCAATACATAATCACTAACATCTTTTTCATTCCAGTCCACCAAAAATACCTTTCATACCTCTTATACATCTTTGAAGCTCCGGGGTGAATCGAAGTAGTAGAACAATGGGATTCACTCAATATGCGCTCTTTCAACTCAGCGCTACCCCTAGGTATACACAAGCGGCCATTCAGCCTAATCAGGTCATCATCATGGAGTCTGAAGTCGTACTTCTGACCCTCGAATGTGCCGTCAATAAGCTTCTGCCGGATCTCCAGCATGTACTGATCCGTCATCTGAGCACTCCGCACCTCTTCAACCAAGCCAGTATAAGAGACTAGCGAATGGAGAGAGTGTGCTCGGCGACTCAGCGCGTCAGCTACCACATTTGCCTTACCCTCTTTGTATTGCAGATTAATATCATAGTCATTCAGAAAACTCAACCCACCTTCTTTGCCTCATGTTCAACTCTTTCTGAGTGAACAAGTACTTTAAGCTTTTATGATCAGAATAGATTGTCACACTTACCCCATACAAATAATGTCGCCATATCTTCAATGCGAAGACAATGGCACCCAATTCTAAGTCGTGGGTAGGGTAGTTCTCCTCATGCTTCTTCAGCTGACGGGAGGCGTATGCCACGACCTTCCCGTGCTGCATCAATACAAAACCATACCTCTGCCTGATGCGTCGCAGTAGACCTCAAAACCATCTGGACCGTCTGGTATAGTCAGGACTGGTGCAGATGTCAGAGCATCCTTGAGACTCGCGAAAGAACTCTCACAGTCAACTGTCCACTCGAATGGTGCATCCTTCTTCATCAAGGAAGTCATCGGCTTCGAGATACTGGAGAAGTCCTTCACAAACCTCCTATAATATCCTGCCAGACCGAGGAAGCTCCTGATATCAGTGACTGTCTTCGGCCTAGGCCAAGTGCGCACTGCATCTATCTTTGCCGGATCAACAGCGATCCCGGCATCAGAAATCACATGCCCAAGGAAGGATACTTGGTTCAACCAAAATTCACATTTCGAAAACTTTGCATACAACTGGTTTCTCCTCAAAGTTTGTAACACATCTCTCAGGTGGCTTTCGTGCTCACCTCTAGATTTAGAATACACAAGAATGTCATCGATGAAGACTACCACTGATTGTCCAACTGATCTTGGAACAAGCGGTTCATTAAGTCCATGAACTTGGCTGGTGCATTCGATAAGCCAAATGGCATAACTGTGAACTCATAATGCCCATACCTCGTTCTGAAAGCTGTCTTCTCGATATCACTGTCACGGATGGCAATCTGATGGTATCCGGAACGTAAGTCTATCTTGGAGAATACTGATGCTCCCCTAAGCTGATCAAATAGATCGTCGATGCGTGGTAAGGGGTAACGGTTTTCACCGTAACAGCATTCAGCTCCCGATAATCAATACACAGGCGGAGGCTACCGTCCTTCTTCTTCACGAAGAGGACTGGCGCTCCCCATGGTGACACTAGGGCGGATGAAGCCCTTGTCGAGTAGGTCTCTCAGCTGCTCCTTGAGCTCTGTCATCTCTGCTGGAGCCATACGATAAGGTGCTTTCGCAATGGGTCCAGTGCCGGAACTAAGTCGATCTCAAACTCAACCTCTCGTGCTGGCGGCATGCCCGGCAGTTCCTTAGGAAATACATCAGGAAACTCCGACACTACCGGCACATCTGGGCTAAACTCAGGGTCTCTCTCTATGTCCTGGACATAGCAGAGGTACACATCACTCCCTCGTCGTAACTCACGATACATGGCCATGGCGGTGATGATCTGAGTCGAAGGCTCCCTGGGCCTCTGGCGGTAAGATATGGTAACCCCAGATGGACTCCGAAGAAGCAGTCGATGCTCGGCACACAGGATTCTGCCCTTGTACCGCTCCAACCAGTTCATCCCGACAATCACATCAAATCCAAGTCCGTCGAACTCTATCAGGTCGATCGGGAACTCTTCACCTCTGATTTGTACAATGACATCTCGGTGGTAGCGGGTACACTGATCCGCTCTTTCGATGGGAGAGTGACCAAGAAGTCTGGCATCTCCTCTCCATCTAACCCAGCCTCTTCGCAAAGGATAGCGAAACAAATGTGTGCGAGGCTCCAGAGTCGAACAGGATCGATGCATCCACGCCATTCACTGGAAAGGTACCGGTGAGGATTGTGCCGCTCTTGCCGGCTTCTGCCTCATTGCAGACACTCAATGTACCTCCCGTTCCGAGTGCACAGCCTAATTCATTGGCAAACTAATAAGTACTGGGTAACAACACGGTTGATATACTTCAATAACTCCACTTTATTCATTAACACTCTTTTTACAACATCGTTGGTTTACATGATTGATATAACTTAACACATACATAACTCCCTTAACATATACTGGCTTAACACATTACAAGGTATACAGGGTTTAGAATTGTCTGAAGGTCAAATTCAAACGTCCGGGTTTCATGTGTGTGGCATTGATCACTGCCGACGGTGCGGTATTCAGTTTGATCTTCTGATGCCATGATATAGCATCCTTGACTGCCCACCCATGATTAGTACATCTCCTGACTTCAACGTTAACTTCTTGCGAGGTCAGCACGCTTCTGCTCGCCATATACAAATACTGCGGTATCACCAATGGACCAAGACACCACGGGTACACTTACTCGGGTACTCTCTTAGAGACTCGGGTGACTCGTCCTTATCTTGGTGTAATCCTAACCGTCCACCTTTTTGGTAGAAGTTCACAATACACAAATCTGCTTCCACATTGGAATTGATTCCGTTTCAACTTGTTGAGCAATTCCCACGGCGTGATTAACGACCGCACGGAACTCCTCTGGTATACTTGGTACCGTTGCTCCATCTTCAGCTCGCACTTCTTGATATGACTTGGTGTAAGGGTTCCAGTCCTTACCCATGCACATCATCTTCAATTGCATTCTTGATCCGTTCGGATTCAGGTGTGTAGAAACCTCCAGGTTTAGCTCCAAGTTCGTCGCATCGTCTGATGATATGGACTTGTGCTTCCGGTGTCAGGTATCCACTTAAGAGTATCATACCTGGCTGGATAACCTGACATTGCTCCATTGGAAAGTCGGTGATGCTGATGGTGGTCTCTTCAGGGTTTGGTGTGGGTGGGATTGGATAACATATATTGAAGGTTCCTTTCAGTTTAGAATTATCTAATTAGGTGTTTTCCACACTATACTTTAACTCCTTACTCACATGATAATGCACTTGACTCACTAATACACACAAGCATGAAATGCGGTATGCAATCACTTATTATATTCAACAGTTTAGGCGGTACCTGGTCTAGAAGAGGGCCCTGGCGCCTCAGACCGGTCCACCACATTCAGGGTGGCCTTGCTAGGTCCCGACCCTTTCCCCTTCTGGGAATCAGTATGCCTCTGATCGGTGGGTGGCTGGTTAGCCGTCTTCGGGCCATCAATAGCTGCTGTGGCCTTACCCTTCCACTGCCCCTTGGGCTTGTTGACTCTGCTGTGGGGTTCCGGTAACACTCATGGTCACGGTGGCCCCACTTCTCGCAGTATCGACACTGCACCTCATTTCCCTTGCAGTCCTTGCCGGGGTGGTCTCCATTGCACCACTTACAGTAATAGTGGCGCTCCGGCCCAGAGCCCGTGCTAGCTGCTAACACAATACACACTCAGTACTTATTTCACAATTATCAACATACACATCAACTTATTACACATGGTTAAACAATTACCCTTTGGTGGGTAAGAGCGTAGGGGCTTCGCCGCATAAGCATATGTGAGCTTCAGTGGCTCCTCAGCGTGGTGGGTTTGGGCTTGGCCTTGTCACCCTGGTGCTGACTCTTCTGGGGCTGGGGATAGGATTTCTTCTTCTTCTTCCTCCCCCGTACCCCTGCGAACTCTGGCCCTCGCTCGTGGCCTTGCGCTTGTGCGCATTCTCCTCGTCCCTCAGACGGACGGTGATCTCCACCTTAGCAGCGGCATGATAGCACTCCTGTATTTAGGATGATCAGTCATGCCCCGCAATACATACTCACAAACTCACATTATTACTCACTTATAGACTACACATATTCACATCACTCTTTACTTAAATTACCTGCAAGGTAGTATACTCAGCTGGCCCCATCCCATAGCGAAGACGGTGGCTGAGACCGTTGTAGAAACGGTTTACCAGTACCCGGTTTGAGTAACCCAGGTCCGGTAACAGGTGGACAAGGCCGGTGAAGGCTGTGTAGTACTCATCAACCGACACCTTGTCCCCCTGCCTCAGACTATCCAGCTCGAGGCGCTTGGCCTCCTGCACATGCACGGGGTAGTATTTGGCTCGCAGCAGAGCCGTGTACTCCCTCCAACCGAACTGAGGATCCGCCATCCGGTCCTCTCTCACTAGCTTCCACCAATTTTGTGCCGAACCCTTCAGATAGTAAGCGGCAAGACGGACCTTAGCCTCTGCGGGCACAGCCAAGGTCTCGTAGGCGGTCTCCAACTCGGAGATATACGCCTCCAGCTTACGTGGGTCGGTCTCCCCATGAAATGAAGGGGGTCTCAAGTCTGCCAATGCCTTGACCCAGTTGGTCTCTCGTGGCGGTGGCGGTGGTGGCTGTACTCCGGGCATCTGCCCCTGCTGGATCGCAGCTACGAGCTGGGGTACCATCTGGGCCACAGCGGCTGCTACAGCCTCAGCCATAACCTGAGCCGTAGTGTTCTCGCCCTGGTCACCCCCAGTACTAGTACCACTTCCGCGGCCTCTACCGCGTGGTCTACCTGACATCTGTATTCACATGAGTATTCATTAGCAATATGCTTACACACTTATCGGTCCAACGATCGTAACGCTTCCCGACAATAAGGTATTTCCACAGTTAGTGGTTAACCTTCCCATAACTGATCACTTAGGTAACTGTAGTTAGGTTTCCTAACTCGGTATATTCCTAAGCTCGGTATTCTAGTCATCAGAGCGATACTTCGCTCTGATACCACTTTTTGTAACACCCCTAGTACGCACATGATACTACATGAAATCGCAGCGGGAAAAACAACTAAACAGTAACTAACGCTTCGGTGCTACAACGCCGCCAACCACCCACGTGGTTGACAAGGCAGAACAATACACTTGTACCGGTCTGATGATCAGACTCCCGAGCAAATAAAACTAAACCATAATTACATCATATACAATACCGAGTGTTTACATATACAAATCACTGTTAAACATCATTGTAAACTGTCACAACCAAATCCAACAACGCCACGGGAGCACAGGCGCATCCCGGGCCAACATCCCAAAAGTATACAAAAGTAAACCTGCACCCTAGGATCTAAAGCCACTCCGCTTCTTCGATCCTCATCCTGCAGTATAAGAAAAATGGATCCCCCGAGGGGGTCAGCAACCCTTGGCTGGTATGGCTAACGCGCAGCCCATCGGCTACCGGGATACGCGCAGCTACTTGTCATTATAACATGGCATTTATTTACATACTTAATCATAACATAACATAACATGGAGCATGGCATCAGTAGTGCACAGCTCATTATCACATACACAGTGGATCTTGGTTCCACAATAACAAACCACAAGGGTCAAATAACATAAGAGCCTAGAGAGTGATTCACTCTCATGTCAAGCTCGTTAAACACACTCATTACCGTTCTGTTAGACGAACGAGTAACTTAAGTCACAGATGGTTCGGATTTAGTGACCCGAACACACCACACAAAACAGGTTCCCACTAAACCGATCATAAGTCAGAATAGGTAAGCTTTGGAAGAAGCTAGCGGGAGATCGAACGCCAAATTAAGGTGAACAATCTTAACAACATAAGAGTCGAATCTGATTCAGATATCTACTCTTAACTTACATGCATGACCGGGCAACCGGATTCCTCACTTCCAGTTAACACTTGTTAGAATTCATAGTGGAACTTAACGACCAACACACAATAGTTGGTAAGGCTTGTTAGACACACACAAGGGAAAGTGAGTCACAACAACACATAACAATAGTATAAACAACTGTAAACTCATTACATGTTAAATCTTATAACGTTGTAAACACACGAAAAACATACAACACACAAACCGGTGTAAACCGCTAGACAACAGACTGCAAGAAAACCATACCTTGGTCCTTGCCTCGACTGATTTCCACCTTGCGAGAATCCTAAACACATTAGTAATGTCGGTTAATTATTTATTTAACTCAAAGCTTACTAAGTATTTAACATGATTGTATGACATGTTTTAATGCCTACCTTACCCTAGGTACCTTCATTATACAGCCTAGGGTTAACTACATAAGTCACATTCTTTTCTGTTTTTTTTTTTTACAAGTTTTGGTCCGACCGACCCCACCGTCCGACCCACGTCCGACCCACCATTCTGGGTCGTCCATGTGCGAACATTTTCCTAACATTTTACAGAGGCTCGACCGACCCATGTCCGACCCACCCTTCTGGGTCGGACCGTCACCGAACATTTTCCTAACATTTTACAGAGACTCGACCGACCCAAAAACTGGGTCGGCCCCTGGGTCGGTCGCCTTCTAAACTTATCCAAACTTTCCCACCCTTCACCACCAACTTCTCTAAGGCCTCTTAATGCTTCCTAACAACATTTGGTAAACTTACATCCACATACAACATCCATGAAACTCATTTTCTAACTCCTTAAGCCTTTACTTATTTCCTTGTAAAAATCCTTAACACTTATGTTATTTCATACTAGGTTCCTAGTTGGTGTTTCATACCTAAGACAACTACTATACCAAAATGCTTTCTCCTTAACTTAACATCATCTCCCAAGCATCATCTCTCACCTTATTCCTTATCTCCTTCTTGAAACCTTTTCCTAGTGTACACTTCTCCTTATTTTACCAAAGTTTGCCTAAGTCTTTACTAAGTCCCAAAATGACTTTGGTACATACTAAAATCTCAAGCTCATGCCTAAGCCCTTATTACATCCTAAATCACCTTAATGCATGTCTCTTACACAAGAACAACACTTAACCATTTTAAATACTTCTTAACTTATCTAACTCATTTTAACACTTAGAACTTCACATTTGTTACCCAAATTTTGACATAGGTTCTCCTAGAACATTACTAACCCAAAACACATTGTTTTTACCAACAAACAACCAAGAACACCAAAAATCCATCAAGCACTTATTATACACAAACTTCACTCACAAGGCACTACATCATAATATGGTGCACAATTTAAATTGCATGGCACTTAGGCCCTTAAAAATGCACAAATCATAAACACTGAATTTCCACAATATATTTGCCTTTAACCTGCAAATACACCCAACAACACATATGCCTTTTACTAAGCTCTTGAGAATACTTTACTAAGTCATTCCCATTGGCTCTTTAGGTAGTTTAATAAGCATTTATAAGCTCATTTCTCCTAAAGCATTAAAATAACATTAAGTTAGTAGATTTACCTCTTTTGCAAAAAACTTCTTTCTTGTTTCCTTTAGAAAACCAATAGAGTACTTGATTCTTTGACAAGCTCTAAACAATATACAAACATTGAAATGAGTATTCAAGCTATAAGCTCCATCTCATTGTAAACCCTAGTTTTACATTGTTTCAAAATATTAATGTAGTTATTTTACCTTGCTCTTTGAAGAGAGTTTGAATATCTAGCAAGAGAGGACTCCACCTAGTCCATGAAGAGTTGGAATGAAGCTAGAACAAAGTCACATAAAAAGCTCCTTCAATACATATTTTCGGACATGACAAAAACAAGGAGGAAACTTGATTTTTGTTTGAGATTCCTTACCTAGAAGTCAAGGAGAGTAACAATATGTAAAAATACAAGCTCAAGCTCCTTCAATGGAGAAACTCCATGGCACCGAAATGGTGTCTTGGACTTTTGAAAAGATAGGAATGAAGAGCTTGATGAGAGGAAGAGATGGTGGTGTTTGTTTTTGATTTGGACAAGTGAGCAAGGTTTTACAAGAGGTCAAAGTGGGAGTTTCAATGGAGTAGTAGTATTACCGTGAGAGAACAGCAAGAAGAAGGAAGAAGAGAGGTGGGAAACCGTGTGAGCAAGGAAAGAAATGAGAGAATGGGATAGAATTTGCTTTTAAGATATTTATACTTAATAAAGTAAAAAAGGTACTTAAGTAGTCTTATTTATTCTTAACAAGCTAACAAAGGTGGTGTGTCACCAACCTTAAAAACCGGCCCCAAATAGTAGTAGGAGGGCAATATAGTCTTTGTTTGTCAATTAAATTACTTATACAAACATATGTTACAAAATAGCTTATAAAAGTTACTATTCATAAAACAGGCACATAGAAGTGAAATTTTGATTTCCCACTAATATAGACACCCAAATGTGATATTATATAGTACACATATATATTTAAGAGTAATGATGGACATCTAGCCACTCAAAACTCATTTGTAAGACAATTTTTCAAAAATGTGCTTTAAGACTCCTTAAAGCACATTTTGTGTTTAAACTTGTTTTCAAGCTTGTTTTCTTTGGTAATTGGTTTAATATGTTCATTATTATATAAATGAGGTCTTGGTAAGTTCATTAGGTCTTAACCAAGTTATCCCAAGCTTAGAGCACATTTGGCTCTTATTGACTTTAAAGCACATTTGTGTTTCTTTTGTTTAAATTTGTTTACTAATGTTCTAAGACTCTTTTAGTCTTAATACACCATATTTAAGTGCCTAAACATATATTAGGTTTGGGGTATTTCACAGAAAAACAATATGTTTGTGTTTAAGGAATGTGTATTAAGTGATAAGTGTTTTTGGTTGAAATGAAAGGTGAAAACCTAAGTGATTTGGGTGTGAGAATATACAAGAGAGCTAGGCAAAATTTAGTTGATAAAACAAAGGAGTTTAGGTGTTGTGATGGTATTTTATGACCTAGGATGTAACACCCCAACCGCTAATCCTATGCTTACCGTCTAATCGTCCTATTAATCCTACGAGTTCGCAGCGGAATTATTACGTACTTACTACGGCGGGTGAAACAATGCCGCTAACCGCCCATACGGCTAGCTAGGCTACTAATACTTACAGTCACGGTCTGATGAACATAATGTACCGAGCTACTATTTACTTACCAAAATAACATAGGTCAAATACTTACCTCCTGGATCACCGAGTATTTAAAGTATGTTCGAATACAACCTTTCAAGCTTACCAAAAGAATGAGTTTCTAAAGCTACTCATCTATACCAATGCTCCTTTTCCCAAATATCCAAAAAGGTGTACCCCATGGTACACCGGCTAATCAAAGTTACAGCCATGTACTACTTAGTACACCCATCATAAATTCAATGTTACACAACCACAAAGAAGATAAAAGAAATGAAATAGATCTTCACATCTTCATCAATCTCGAGTACCTGCGTGTAGTAAAAATGGTGCCCCAAGGGGCTCAGCAAAGCTGCATATGGACTCCGCATATACCGCGTGCTAGCTAGGGCACGCCGACTATTTGACGTCCACTAAACATGCCATTCATTATTCATACATACATGCTCTTCATACAATATACATGCTCATACAATTCATTACACAATCAAGGCAACATTACAAGTACACATCTTACTTACCTTCACAAGGTTAGCCAAATTATGCATCCGGGTTAATCGGAATGCTTTACTCTTTTACTCATTACTTACTTCTTCTTGCATACACTTACTTACTTCCTTTTACTTACTTACTCATTCTTACTTACTTACTTATACTCAAGTCAAGTCGTCGGGACCTCCGGCCTTGGGGACTACACCGTCCCACATCCGGGATTTACTTGACTCACTAATCCGGGATGCTACCCACTTAAGGGATTTGGGCCGCGGACCAGTTTAAGAGTCAGGAATTGGGGCCAACCTCTCGTGACTCCGCATCCTCACGCGTGGCCGAAACTATATCGGACTTCTACTCATTCCAATTTAATTACCATTTAAGTTAGGATGGTTAGCTTGTTAGGAATAAGTTAGAAGTCCAAACACAATAAATAGCGGTCACGGTACAGTACAACATACATACACACATTCATATCATCCATACATTTCATGAAGTATACAAACTGAGAATTTAAGAAAGTATACAACATCATACAACACTACATATTCACAAGTATGCATCTTAACTCCGATTCGTGCATTTATCTTATTTGGTGATCAATTAGCACACAACACACAAATCAGAGTAACCAAGATAGCACCCGGGGCATGAGGAATCCATACCGTTCACCGTTGTACGTGTTTCCGAACGTCCTCCGGTGTCACAAATCAAGTCCTATTATATACATAACATTACACAAGCGATCAGCTAAGATTAACCAACCTTACTTCGTTTCTTAAGTTTCCCGGTTCATACTTATTAATTCGAGGTTATACAGGTTCATACTTTTTCATACTTATTAATTTACTTGTACAATTTCATTTTCATTATTTACTTACTTCACATTCTTATTCTAGCTTGTTTATACTCCTAATGACTCTTATTTATGATTACTTAAGTCTTAAGTAACTTATATATCCATACCCAAACAATGCCTTACGTTACAGCCCATTAAAAATTCTCTCGGGTGATTTATATTATGGTCCGGGACCTGTCAGCTCCCAAGTCCCGGACCCACAATTGGTGAATTCGTATTTGATTTTGTAAAGTGGTCCGGGTCCTTGCTCCTGGGTTAAGTCCCGGACCCATAGGGTATTTCAATCTCGGTTAGTTTTTTGTAAAGTGGTCCGGGTCCTTACTCCAGAGGTAAGTCCCGGACCAGAAGTAATGAAAAACTCACGGTTATTTTGCATGGTTGGTCCGGGCCTTAATGTAGGACCTAGGTCCCGGACCAACAATGGTCTGTTACGACAGAAATATTTCCATGCTCTGTTTCATTCTCTTCTTCCTTTAATCACTTCCTATGGTTTCTAATGTTAATATTACATGTTTAACTACTTATCCAAGTATCTAACTCACCTAGATTCATCACCAAAATCAATTCTCTCAACCTACTGCTATCTCACCATTTTCACTATTTCACTTCTTTCTTTCTGTTGCAGTTCAACGAGTTGCTGCTACTGCTTCTTATTTATTTTCATTCTCTTCTACAATGCTAACAGCTCCTAAGTGATATAGTTTTCTCTCTAAATTTTGACATGGTATCCCCTAAAAACTTAAGGTTTCACCACACTAGTTTGTTCACTCATCAAAGAACACAACCTGTTCAACTAATAATAGCAGACGACAGTTTATTCATATATATATGCGCATCAGTTCAATTTATACAGCAGCAGTTTACTTATTTGTTTTGACAGATTTCACTTATCTACACAACTAATGTTAACACTACTATTATGCTCATCTGTTTATACGGTTACAGTGGTTTCTTCATTTGTTAAACAATATACATATACATACACACTTGCTCACGGCTGAACAGAGGTAAGTTTTTACCTTGTTTTGCTTCTGTTTTGTTTTCTTTCCTTTCCTTCTTGCTTCTGCCTTCCTTTGTTTCTCCACCGGTTACTTCACAAGTCTAATATCATAACCCACAATTCAATACCAAAACTAACCTAACATTATTTACGGTTGATATAAGGTTTAGGTTTAGATTTCCTTTACCTCTCAAGAGTGCAAACAAAGCTTGGAGTGGTTCAAGTATAAAGTTCCAACTCCACCAATGAGTCCAAATCGGCTGGAACAGAAGGGAGTAAACAAGGGTTTCATCTCAGATTTTGTTTTGCCTTTGAGGCTAGAAAAAGATGAAGTTTTTGAGAATATTTTTACCTTACAAGAACAAGGAGAAGGAGGGCCTCCTAGTGGTAGTCTTGAAGCTCCAAATGGGGTATACCCACCGAAATGAAAGTGCTCTTTTCTGGATTTTGAAAAGAGGGAATTGTTGCTCTTTATGAGGAGATTACAATGGTGTAATTTTTATGATTTTTGGAAGAGTTTGAAGAAGTTACAAGGGAGAGAAGGTGAGGTTTGTGCTGTTTTCTTATTTCTCCATGGTTGTCGCTGGTTTGGAGAAGAAGAAGAAAGAAAGTTTCAGAGAATGAGGGAGGGGCTACGTGAGTGCTGTGAGGAAATGAGGAATTGGAGAGAGAGAGTGTAAGGTAAGTATGTTACTTTATTTTATTGCTTTTGTCTTTTGCAAATGAAAAAGGAGTTAATAGTGTGAGAGAGGGGGAGGCAATTCGGACAGCATACAGACCCATGTGGGTTTTGAAAATTCATTTAATTATTGGACACATAGTTTGTGTTATTTATTTTTCTACCCCACAAGTTCCCGTTTTTGACAGTTTTTACTAATCGGTACCGTTTTTCGGAATTTTCTCGTTTAATTAATTTTATTAGTTCTAGACCTCATTAATACTTGTTAATGACTATTCAATTACTTATAATTATTACGGGTCATTTAACCCGGTTGAAATCGCGTTTTCTCGGTTTCCTCGAAAAGCGCGTTTTAGGATTCGTTTGTATTTTTAATCCATTTTAAGGATTCGTTTTCTTCGGGATTTATTCCCTTATAATTATTTAGACTTAATTAAGCTTCTAAAATATTTATTAGCCTAATTAATCACTATTTTTAATTACGGGGTATTTCAATCTACCCCCCTTAAGAAACTTTGCCCTCAAAGTTGCTCAAGGCTAAAGGTTTAAGTAATTCTACTCATTAGGCAAACCACTTGCTCTAATGTGTCTTACTACACCTATGAGGTGTTTACTTTTCCACGTTGCAAGCATACACTCTTCAAGCATCATACACCATCCTCATTTCCCATTCATACCATCACACAACAATACAACAAAGCAATTCACAATACGCATTACACAACATCACACATCGTACATACGCATCCATACACACACATTACACAACATACCGAATTCACTTGCACTACATGTGCCATACAAAATGCCGAAGCAATGCTAAAGCAAAAAGGCTCTACCCCCCTTAAAAAGGGTACGCCCCGTACCCGTATACTAAATACTAGACTAACTAGTCTATAAATAACTGAGGGTACTTAGCCTTCATGGCATCTTCCAACTCCCATGTCGCTTCCTCGACATCATGGTTAGACCATAGGACCTTCACCATTCGTATAGACTTATGGCGAGTGTCTCTGGTCTTCCTATCCAAAATTCTCACAGGGGTCTCAACATATCTCATGGTCGGCTCAATGGATAAGTGCTCGGGCTCTAGAACATGAGAAGGATCAGCAATGTACTTCTTGAGTTGTGACACATGAAATACATCATGGACACGTCCCAAGTCCTCAGGTAATGCTAACCTGTAGGCTACAGCTCCAACTCTCTCGGTGATAGCATACGGCCCTACAAACTTTGGGCTCAACTTGCCCTTCTGGCCAAAACGGAAGACACCCTTCATAGGTGAAACGCGCAAGAACACTTGGTCGCCCACGGCGAACTCAAGGTCGCGCCGTCTCACATCCGCATAGGATTTCTGTCTATCTTGGGCTGCCTTCATATTCGCTCTAACCCAATGCTCATAGAACTTAAAGTCCTTATTAAAATTGAATCAATAATTAGCAAAAAATGATATATTAACTTGAAAATCACCTGCCCGTAATTAAAATAGTGATTATTAGGCTAATAATATTTTAGAAGCTTAATTAAGTCTAAATAATTATAAGGAATAAATCCCGAAGAAAACGAATCCTTAAAATGGATTAAAAATACAAACGAATCCTAAAACGCGCTTTTCGAGGAAACCCGAGAAAACGCGATTTCAACCGGGTTAAATGGACCCGTAATAATATAAGTAATTGAATAGTCATTAACAAGTATTAATGAAGGTCTAGAACTAATAAAATTAATTAAACGAGAAAATTCCGAAAAACGGTACCGATTAGTAAAAACTGTCAAAAACGGGAACTTGTGGGTAAAAATAAATACACAAACTTATGGTCCAATATTAAAAATGAATTTTCAAAACCCCACATGGGTCTGTATGCTGTCCGAATTGCCTCCCCCTCTCTCACACTATTAACTCCTTTTTCATTTGCAAAAAGACAAAAGCAATAAAATAAGTAACATACTTACTTACACTCTCTCTCTCCATTCCTCATTTCCTCACAGCACTCACGTAGCCCACTCCCTCATTCTCTGAACTTTCTTTCTTCTTCTCCAAACCAGCGACAACCATGGAGAAATAAAAAACAGCACAAAACCTCACCTTCTCTCCCTTGTAACTTCTTCAAAACTCTTCCAAAAATCATAAAAATTACACCATTGTAATCTCCTCATAAGAGCAACAATTCCTCTTTTCAAAATCCAGAAAAGAGCACTTTCATTTCGGTGGGTATACCCATTTGGAGCTTCAAGACTACCACTAGGAGGCCCTCCTTCTCCTTGTTCTTGTAAGGTAAAAATTTCTCAAAAACTTCATCTTTTTCTAGCCTCAAAGGCAAAACAAAATCGAGATGAACCCTTGTTTACTCCCTTCTGTTCCAGCCGATTTGGACTCATTGGTGGAGTTGGAACTTTATACTTGAACCACTCCAAGCTTTGTTCGCACTCTTGAGAGGTAAAGGAAATTCTAACCTAAACCTTATATTCACCGTAAATAATTTAGGTTAGTTTTGGTATTGAAATTTGGGTTATGAATTAGACTTTGAAGTAACCCGTGGAGAAAACAAGGAAGGCAGAAGCAAAGAAGGAAGGAAAGAAAACAAAACAGAAGCAAAAAACAAGGTAAAAACTTACCTCTGTTCAGCCGTGAGCAAGTGTGTATGTATATGGATATTGTGTTAACAAATGAAGAAAACCACTGTAACCGTATAAACAGATGAGCATAATGGTATGTGTTAACTTAGTTGTGTAGATGATTGAAATCTGTCAAAACAAAATAAGTAAACTGCTGCTGTATAAATGTGAACTGATGCGCATATATATGTATAAACTGTCGTCTGCATTGTGTTATAGTTGAACAGGTTTGTGTTCTTTGATGAGTGAACAAACTAGTGTGGTGAAACCTTAAGTTTTTAGGGGATACCATGTCAAAATTTGGAGAGAAAACTATGTCACTTAGGAGCTGGTAGCATATGTAGAAGAGAATGAGAATGAATAAAAAGCAGTAGCAGCACGGTAAACTGCAACAGAAAGAAGAGAAGTGAAATAGTGAAATGGTGAGATAGCAGTAGGGGAGAGAATTGATTTTGGTGATGAATCTAGTGAGCTAGATACTTGGATAAGTAGTTAAACATGTAATATTATATTAGAAACCATAGGGAAGTGATTAAAGGAAGAAGATAATGAAACAGAGCATGGAAATATTTCTCTGTCGTACAGACCAATTGTTGGTCCGGGACCTAGGTCCTACATTAAGGCCCGGACCAACCATGCAAAAATAACCGTGAGTTTTCAATCACTCTGGTCCGGACTTACCTCTGGAGTAAGGACCCGGACCACTTTACAAAAACTAACCGATTGAAATACCCTATGGGTCCGGGACTTAACCCAGGAGCAAGGACCCGGACCACTTTACAAAAACAAATACGAATTCAACTAGTTGTGGTCCGGGACTTAGGAGCTGGACAAAGTCCCGGACCAATATCAAATATCACCCGAGAGGAATTTTAATGGCTGTAAGGAAGTATTGTTTGGATATGGTTACATAATTTACTTAAGACTTAAGTAATCATAAATAGAGTCATTAGGAGTATAAACAAGCTAGGATAAGAATGTGAAGTAAGTAAATAATGAAAATGAAATTATACAAGTAAGAATTAATAAGTAAGTAAAACGTATGAACTTGTATAACCTCGAATTAATAGTATGACCGAAAACTTAAGACGGAGTAAGGTTGGTTAATCTTAGCTGATTGATTGTGTACTGTTATGTATATCATAGGACTTGATTTGTGACACCGGAGGACGTTCGGAAACACGTACAACGGTGAACGGTATGGATTCCTCATGCCCCGGTGCTATCTTGTTACTCTGATTTGTGTTGTTGTGTGCTAATTGATCACCAAATAAGATAAATGCACGAATCGGAGTTAAGATGCATACTTGTGAATATTTGTGTTTGTATGATTTTGTTCCTTTCTTAAATTCTCATTTGTATACTTCATGAAATGTATGGACCGTGATATGAATGTGTGTATGTATGTTTTACTGTACCGTGACCGCTATTTATTGTTTTTGGACTTCTACCTTATTCCTAACAAGCTAACCATCCTAACTTAAAATGGTAATTAAATTGGAATGAGTAGAAGTCCGATATAGTTTCGGCCACGCGTGAGGATGCGGAGTCACGAGAGGTTGGCCCCAATTCCTGACTCTTAACTGGTCCGCGGCCCAAATCCCTTAAGTGGGTAGCATCCGGATTAGTGAGTCAAGTAAATCCCGGATGTGGGACGGTGTAGTCCCCAAGGCCGGAGGTCCCGACGACTTGACTTGAGTATAAGTAAGTAAGTAAGAATGAGTAAGTAAGTAATTGAAAGTAAGTAATTGTAAGTAAGAAAAGTAAGTAAGATAAAAAAGAGTAAAGCATTCCGATTAACCCGGATGCATAATTTGGCTAACCTTGTGAAGGTAAGTAAGTTGTGCACTACTACATTGTTGCCTTGAATTGTGTATGTATTGTATGAGCATGTACGATGTATGAAAAGCATGTATGTATGAATAACGAATGGCATGTTTAGTGGACGTCAAATAGTCGGCGTGCCCTACTAGCACGCGGTATATGCGGAGTCCATATGCAGCTTTTGCTGAGCCCCTTGGGGCACCATTTTTACTACACGCAGGTACTCGAGATTGATGAAGATGCGGAGGGCATAGTTCTACTTCTTTATCTTCTTTTTATTGTAAACAATGAACTTACGATGGGTGTACTAAGTAGTACAGGGCTATAGCTTTGATTAGCCGGTGTACCATGGGGTACACCTTTTTGGATATTGGGAAAAGGAGCATTGGTATAGATAGTAGATAGCTTTAGAACCTCATTCTTTTGGTAAGCTTGAAAGGTTGTAATTCGAACATACTTTAATACTCGGTGATCCAGGAGGTAAGTATTTGACCTATGTATTTTGGTAAGTAAATTAGTAGCTCGGTACATTTTCATCAACCGTGACTGTAAGTATTAGTAGCCTAGCTAGCCGTATGGGCGGTTAGCGGCATTGTTTCACCCGCCGTAGTAAGTACGTAATATTCCGCTGCGAACTCGTAGGATTAATAGGACGATTAGACGGTAAGCATAGGATTGCGGTTGGGGTGTTACAAAAAGTGGTATCAGAGCGTAGTTACGCTCTGATGTCCATAGTACCGAGCATAGGAGATTACCGAGTTAGGATTTCAACCGTCTTAAGACGGATACTTAGAAACCTAACTAGGAACTACCGTTATCAATAACGATACCCTTAACGTTCTTATGAACGATATCTTTTTAAATTCCATGACCTTAAGTCATATCTTGCGGCCTAATGTAACTGTTGATTATTCAGATGTCAGGAAGAGGCCGAGGCCGACCTAGAGGCGAAGCCTCTGATGGAACCGGCGCGCAGACGATAGCTGAGATCGTCGCCGCCACAGTAGCGCAGATGCTACCACAAGTAATCCAGGCTGTACAACAACCCCCATCAACCAGCAGACTCAAGCGGGGCCAATCCCTCCCCCTCCACCCAGAGAAGTGAACTGGGTAAAAGCTATTGCAGACCTCCGTCCTCCCTGCTTTAGAGGCGAGAGCGATCCTGCTAAGTTGGAGGCCTACATCTCCGAGATGGAGACGGCGTTTGAGACCCTCGAGGCTCCTGCTGGAGTTCGAGTGAGAGTAGCTGCCTACTATCTGAAGGATGCTGCTATGGATTGGTGGAAACTAGTCAAACACGAGTATGTTCGACCCCACCTTGATTGGGAGTCTTTTGCCTCTATCCTCCGATCCAAATACTACCCAGAGCATGTCAAAACAAAGAAGAGACTTGAACTTGACGCTCTGAGGATGACAGAGAAGATGTCTGTCGATGAGTACTACAGGACTTTCACTTCCATCCTCCGTCTTCTACCCGACCTTGGGTACACCGGCCAGGTGTTGGTCGATCGCTTCTATGGCGGTCTGAGCCATCGCCTTAGGTACGGTATGGGCTATACCGATTTACCTCCTCAGGTAAACATCAGTTTGACCCTTAGTATCATTTCAATTCCTTAAATTCCTTGAATTCCTTGAATCTTTCCTTATCTTCTCTTAAATAAGAATCCCGGCTAATACCTGAAATTTCAGGAGTGTTATCACGGCTTCTCGCGTTGAGATCACTTGCCAGCTAAGGGACGAAGAGACCGCGTTGAAGCGCAAGCTAACAACAAGAACACCAGTTCTGAGGAGCAGAACCAGGGTAAGAACTGGAAAAAGAAGAAGGGCAATTTCTTTCAGCAATCCCAGAAGAAATTCCCCAGTGAGAGCAGTGCCCATGCTGAGAAGGGCAGCCCGGTTGAGCTTCTTCAGCTAGGCTCATCTGCACCGGTGGCTGCGAAGCCACTGAGATCACACCCACCTAAGGGTAAACTTCTAATCCTATTTTATTCATATAATTATCATATCTAGTATATCCCACGCACACTTGTGCTAACCCTCTAACCTTAGGTTCTGGCTCCGGATTCACCAAAACCTTCTCCGATGGCCGCACATATGTGTGCAGGAAGTGCAACCAGGACCATCCTGGTAAGGACTGCTTTGGGAGAGATATCAAATGCTACAATTGCAGAAGCTGGGACACACAGCTAATAAGTGCCCAGAGAATGGGAAGCCAAAGGGGAACTTCCAAAATTTCAAGCAGAGGGAAGGCAAGGAGGTTGCATCTGGCGATGCACCGGCCCAGCAGCACCACAGGGACCGGGATCCCGGGGACCTCAGAGGGGTGCACCTCAGAGGCAGCCTGTCCTTCATGTCATTGACCGTGATGGGTCCGTTCTAAGTCCGGCCCAGGTAATTATCTGAACCTTTAATCCTTGAAGTAGTATGAATAAGTATAGTAGTAACTATCTGGATGAATGCATGATTGAATGAAATGAAGTATGTAATGAGCATGAAATGTAAGTTGAAACTAGTACTCACCGTAAATGAATTTGTAACCATAGGAAGTTTTAGTATCTGTTATCCGATACCGGTAACCCTGAATCATAGGAAACCGACATCACCAACCACTACTACACCAGCGAACAGTGTCAGGTCATCCGACCAGGTATGATTTTATTAAAGGGATACCTGACACCTGAAGCACAGACTTCAATCATACGACGATGCAATGAGCTAGGAGCGGGTCAAGGAGGATTTTACACACCCGAATTCCCCGGTGGAGCGAAGATGAAGCTGAAGATGATGTGCTTGGGAAAGGATTGGAATCCTTATACCAAGACATACCAGGAGACACGAACACATGACGGACGACGCCACCGACAATACCTCCAGAATTCCAGACACTTGTCACACAAGCAGTAGAAATTGCACGACATGTGAGTATGATCCGATCCCCGCACTTGAAGCGGACCTTTGTATTGTCACTTTTATGAGAAAGAAGGAAGACTTGGTTACACCAAGACAAGGACGAGACAACGGAATCCCTTGAACAAGGAGTGCCCGTAGTGTCTTGGTCCATTGGTGATGACGCCATATTTTTGTATAGCGAGCAGAAGCGTGTGGACCTCGCACAAAATTGGTATTGAGATCAGGAGATGTCCTAATCATGGGTGGAAACTCTAGGATGCTGTATCACGGTATCAACAAGATCAAGCTGAATACGGCACCACCGGCAATAATCAATGCCACACACATGAAACCAGGACGCCTGAACCTTACCTTTAGGAAGTATTAAATTCATAATATCCTGTAATGTACTAGTAACGTGTATTAGAGACATGGAATGTATGATGGTTGGTTTATCAATAAAGAGCAGTGTTGATTTAAATTCCACTTGTGTCCACCATCATTACTTACCACCACTTGTGAATTCAATAGGTTGTGAACTCGGTACCGAAGGTATCCTGAGCATCCTCACCGAAGCACAAGCTGGAAAAGCGGCACCATCTTGACGGGAACCTTCCAAGTGAATGGCATTGAAGCCAATGTGTTATTCGACTCCGGCGCCTCTCACACCTTTGTATCACCATCTTTTGTGAAGAGGTTGAAGCTAGATGCGGATGAGCTACCTAATTTCCTGTTACTCTCCCATCGAAGGAGCGAGTACGTGCACCAAGTATTACAAATCACCACAATTCAAATCAAAATGAAGTGTTTCCCATCTCCTTCATCGAGTTCAATGGGTTGGGATTCGACTTGATCATCGGAATGAATTGGTTGGAGCGGCACAAGGGTAGAATCCTCTGCGCCGAGCACCGTTTGCTGCTCAAGAGTCCTTCTGGGTTACAGTATCTTACCGCCAGAGACCTAGAGAGCCTTCGACCACAGTCATATCCGCCATGGCCATGTACCGGGAACTCAGGAAGGGTAAGGAGTATATTTTGTGTTATGTACAAGACCTGGAGCGAGATCCAGAGTTCAGTGATGATGTACCGGTTGTATCTGAGTATCCTGATGTGTTTCCTAAGGAGTTACCCGGCATGCCACCTCATAGACCGTAGAGTTTGAGATTGACCTATTGCCAGTACGGTCCCATTGCTAGGGCACCGTACCGCATGGCACCTGCTGAAATGACAGAGCTGAAAGAGCAGTTGCGTGAGTTACTTGACAAAGGGTTTATACGCCCGAGCGTATCACCCTGGGGAGCACCGGTCCTCTTCGTGAAGAAGAAGGACGGTAGCCTCCGCCTTTGTATCGACTACCGCGAGTTGAATGCGGCCACAGTAAAGAATAAATACCCATTGCCACGCATCGACGACCTATTTGATCAGCTGAAAGGAGCCTCAGTCTTCTCCAAATCGACCTTCGTTCTGGGTATCATCAGATTGCTATCAGAGAGCAGGATATAGAGAAAACGGCATTCCGTACCAGATATGGCCACTATGAGTTCACAGTCATGCCATTCGGTTTGTCAAATGCGCCAGCTAAATTCATGGACCTCATGAATCGACTATTCAGTGAGCAGTGGATACTTCAGTTGTGGTATTTATTGATGACATCCTTGTGTACTCAAAATCAGCAGAAGAGCATGAATTTCATTTGAGGAAAGTACTTGAGACACTGCGCGAGAACCAGCTGTATGCGAAGTTCTCCAAGTGCGAGTTCTGGCTAGATCAGGTATCATTCCTTGGTCATGTCATCTCGAGCGCAGGTATTTCAGTTGACCCTTCTAAGATTGAAGCTGTACGATCATGGCCTAGGCCCAAGACTGTTACCGACATTAGGAGCTTTCTTGGCCTAGCCGGTTACTACCGGAGATTTGTAAAGGACTTCTCAAAAGTTGCTAAGCCCATGACTACACTGATGAAGAAGATGCACCGTTTGTGTGGACAGACGACTGCGAGTTATCATTTACGAAGCTAAAGGACTCATTGACCTCAGCGCCCATCCTTACTCTTCCAGAGGGCACAGAGGATTTGAGGTATATTGTGATGCATCAGCAAGGAATGGGATGCGTGCTCATGCAGCATGGCAAGGTTGTTGCTTATGCCTCCCGCCAGCTGAAAAAGCATGAGGAGAATTACCCGACACACGACTTAGAGTTAGGAGCCATTGTCTTCGCCTTGAAGATATGGCGAACTATCTCTATGGGGTAAGCATCACCATCTACTCCGATCATAAAAGCTTACAGTATGTATTCACTCAGAAAGAACTCAACTTGAGACAGAGAAGATGGATGAATTTCTTTCAGACTATGACATCGACTTACAGTATAAGGAAGGGAAGGCAAATGTTGTAGCCGACGCCCTGAGTCGTCGAGCACACTCGCTCCATTCGCTACTCTCTTCTTCTAGCTTGGTTGACGAGGTGCGAGACGCTCAGTTGAGCGACCCTTACATGACCGAAATCAGACAGAAGATCACAGATTGTACATTTGAGAAGAAGAAATGATTTTCAGTTACATGAAGATGGTCTGATTCGGTTGAATGGCAGGTTATGCGTTCCCCGAAGCAATGCTGAGCTAAAGGATCGCATCCTGCGAGAGTCACCCAGTTCCACATTATCAGTCCATCCAGGAGCCTCTAAAATGTACAAAGACATGAAGAGATACTTCTGGTGGTCTGGGATGAAGTCAGATGTGACAGAGTTTGTATTGAGATGCTTGACATGCCAGAAAGTAAAGTTTGAACATCGTAGACCGGCGGAATGGTACAATCGATGCCAGTTCCGGAGTGGAAATTTTATGATATCTCCATGGATTTTGTTGTAGGACTCCCACCTCCAGGGGAGGACTCAACATGATCTGGGTTGTAGTCGACCGCCTTACCAAGTTGCCAGATTCATACCGATGAAGGACACCTGGAAGGTAGTGAAGCTAGCTGAGCTATTCGACAGGGAGATTATCAGACATCATGGAGTCCCTAAGACTATAGTATCTGATCGCGACACCAGATTTCTTTCGACGGATACTGGAGAGCTACACGGGAAGCATGGGTACAGAATTGAAGCTGAGTACCGCCTTCCATCCTCAGACCGACGGTCAGACAGAGAGGACCATCCAGACACTAGAGGACATGCTGAGGGCATGTGCCTTGGACTTTCAGGGAGTTGGTTAGATAAGCTTCATCTTATCGAGTTTTCTTATAATAAGCTATCATGCTTCGATTAAGATGTCGCCTTTCCAAGCTCTATACGGTAGACCTTGCCGTACACCTTTGTGTTGGGATGAGTCGAGTGAAGCGGTCATCATAGGACCGGAGTATCTTGAGCAAGTGCAAGCTGAAGTTCAGCAGATTAGAGCGAATATGAAGGCAGCCAAGATAGACAGAAATCCTATGCGGATGTGAGACGGCGCGACCTTGAGTTCGCCGTGGGCACCAAGTGTTCCTGCGCGTTTCACCTATGAAGGGTGTCTTCCGTTTTGGCCAGAAGGGCAAGTTGAGCCCAAGTTTGTAGGGCCGTATGCTATCACCGAGAGAGTTGGAGCTGTAGCCTACAGGTTAGCATTACCTGAGGACTTGGGACGTGTCCATGATGTATTTCATGTGTCACAACTCAAGAATACATTGCTGATCCTTCTCATGTTCTAGAGCCCGAGCACTTATCTATTGAGCCGACCATGAGATATGTTGAGACCCCTGTGAGAATTTTGGATAGGAAGACCAGAGACACTCGCCATAAGTCTATACGAATGGTGAAGGTCCTATGGTCTAACCATGATGTCGAGGAAGCAACATGGAGTTGGAAGATGCCATGAAGGCTAAGTACCCTCAGTTATTATAGACTAGTTAGTCTAGTATTTAGTATACGGGTACGGGGCGTACCCCTTTTTAAGGGGGGTAGAGCCTTTTTGCTTTAGCATTGCTTCGGCATTTTGTATGGCACATGTAGTGCAAGTGAATTCGTATGTATGTGTAATGTGTGTGTATGGATGCGTATGTACGATGTGTGATGTTGTGTAATGCGTATTGTGAATTGCTTTGTTGTATTGTTTGTGATGGTATGATGGAAATGATGGATTGGTGTATGATGCTTGAAGAGTGTAATCTTGCAACGTGAAAAAGTAACACCTCATAGGTGTAGTAGACACACATTACAAGCATTGGTTTGCCTAATGAGTAGAATTACTTAAACCTTTAGCCTTGAGCAACTTTGAGGGCAAAGTTTCTTAAGGGGGGTAGATTGAAATACCCCGTAATTAAAATAGTGATTAATTAGGCTAATAATATATTTAGAAGCTTAATTAAGTCTAAATAATTAAGGGAATAAATCCCGAAGAAACGAATCCTTAAAATGGATTAAAATACAAACGAATCCTAAAACGCGCTTTTCGAGGAACCGAGAAACGCGATTTCACCGGGTTAAATGGACCCGTAATAATTATAAGTAATTGAATAGTCATTAACAAGTATTAATGAAGGTCTAGAACTAATAAATTAATTAAACGAGAAAATTCCGAAAAACGGTACCGATTAGTAAAACTGTCAAAAACGGGAACTTGTGGGTAAAAATATAACCAAACTTATGTGTCCAATAATGTAAAATGAATTTTCAAAACCCACATGGGTCTGTATGCTGTCCGAATTGCCTCCCCCCTCTCACACTATTAACTCCTTTTCATTTGCAAAAAGACAAAAGCAATAAAATAAAGTAACATACTTACCTTCACTCTCTCTCTCCAATTCACCTCATTTCTCACAGCACTCACGTAGCCCCACTCCCCACCCTTCTCTGAAACTTTTCTTTTCTTCTTCTCCAAACAGCGACAACCATGGAGAAATAAGAAAACACACAAACCTCACCTTCTCTCCCTTGTAACTTCTTCAAACTCTTCCAAAAACATCATAAAATTACACCATTGTAATCTCCTCATAAAGAGCAACAATTCCCTCTTTTCAAATCCAGAAAGAGCACTTTCATTTCGGTGGGTATACCCATTTGGAGCTTCAAGACTACCACTAGGAGGCCCTCCTTCTCCTTGTTCTTGTAAGGTAAAAATATCTCAAAAACTTCATCTTTTTCTAGCCTCAAAGGCAAAACAAAATCTGAGATGAAACCCTTGTTTACTCCCTTTCTGTTCCAGTCCGATTTGGACTCATTGGTGGAGTTGGAACTTTATACTTGAACCACTCCAAGCTTTGTTCGCACTCTTGAGAGGTAAAGGAAATTCTAAACCTAACCTATATTCAACCGTAATAATGTTAGGTAGTTTTGGTATTGAAATTGTGGTTATGATATTAGACTTGTGAAGTACCGTGGAGAAACAAAGGAAGGAGAAACAAAAGAGAAGGAAAGGAAGAAAACAAAACAGAAGCAAAACAAGGTAAAACTTACCTCTGTTCAGCCGTGAGCAAGTGTGTATGTATATGTATATTGTTTACAAATGAAGAAAACCATTGTAACCGTATAAACAGATGAGCATAATGGTATTTTAACATTAGTTGTGTAGATAGTTGAAATCTGTCAAAACAAAATAAGTAAACTGCTGCTGTATTAAATTGAACTGATGCGCATATATATATGTATAACTGTCGTCTGATATGTGTATAGTTGAACAGGTTGTGTTCTTTGATGAGTGAACAAACTGGTGTGGTGAAACCTTAGTTTTTAGGGATACCCTGTCAATTTGGAGAGAAAACTATTCACTTAGGAGCTGTTAGCATTGTAGAAAAGAAATGAAAGATGAATAAAACAGCAGCAGCAGCACGTAACACTGCAACAGAAAGAAAGAAGTGAAATAGTGGAATGGTGAGATAGCAGTAGGTTGAGAGAATTGATTTTGTGTATGAATCTAGGTGAGCTAGATACTTGGATAAGTAGTTAAAACATGTAATATTACTATAGAACCATAGGGAAGTGATTAAAGGAGAGATAATGAAACAGCAGGAAAATTTCTTCGTAACAGACAATTGGTGGTCCGGGACCTAGGTCCTACATTAAGGCCCGGACCAACCATGCAAAATAACCGTGATTTTTCACAATCCTTCTGGTCCGGGACTTACCCTCTGGAGTAAGGACCCGGACCACTTTACAAAAACTAACCGAGATTGAAATACCCTATGGGTCCGGGACTTAACCCAGGAGCAAGGACCCGGACCACTTTCCAAAACAAATACGAATTCAACTAGTTGTGGTCCGGGACTTAGGAGCTGGACAAAGTCCCGGACCAATATCAAATATCCCCGAGAGGAATTTTTAATGGCTGTAAAGTAAGGTATTGTTTTGGATATGGTTACATAATTTACTTAAGACTTAAGTAATCATAAATAAGAGTCATTGGAGTATAAACAAGCTAGGATAAGATGTAAAGTAAGTAAATAATGAAAATGAAATTATACAAGTAAGAATTAAAGTAAGTAAAACGTATGACTTGTATAACCTCGAATTAATAATATGAACCGGGAAAACTAAGAAACGAAGTAAGGTTGGTAATCTTAGCTGATTGATTGTGACTGTTAGGTATATCATAGGACTTGATTTGTGACACCGGAGGACGTTCGGAAACACGTACAACGGTGAACGTTGGATTCCTCATGCCCCGGGTGCTATCTTGGTTACTCTGATTTGTGTGTTGTGTGCTAATTGATCACCAAATAGATAAATGCACGAATCGGAGTTAAGATGCATACTTGTGAATATGTTTTGTTGTATGATGTTGTACACTTTCTAAATTCTCAGTTTGTATACTTCATGAAATGTATGGACGATATGAGTGTGTATGTATTTTGTCTTTACCGTGACCGCTATTTATTGTGTTTGGCTTCTAACTTATTCCTAACAAGCAACCATCCTAACTTAAAATGGTAAATAAAATTGGAATGAGTAGAAGTCCGATATAGTTTCGGCCGCGTGAGGATGCGGAGTCACGAGAGGTTGGCCCCATTCCTGACTCTAAAACTGGTCCGCGGCCCAAAGGCCTTAAGTGGGTAGCATCCCGGATTAGTGATTCAAGTAAATCCCGGATGTGGACGGTGTATTGCCCCAAGGCCGGAGGTCCGACGACTTGACTTGAGTATAAGTAAGTAAGTAAGGAGAGTAATAAAGATTGAAAGTAAAGTAATGTAAGTAAAGAAAGTAAGTAATTAGGAAAAGAGTAAAGCATTCCGATTACCCGGATGCATAATTTGGCTAACCTTGTGAAGTAAGTAAGATTGGCACTACTACATGTTGCTTGATTGTGTAATGTATTGTATGCATGTACGATGTATGACAAGCATGTATGTATGATAACGAATGGCAGTTTAGTGACTCAAATAGTCGCGTGCCCTAGCTAAGCACGCGGTATATGCGGAGTCCAAGCAGCTTTTGCTGATGCCCCTTGGGGCAAACCATTTTTACTACACGCGGTAACCGAGATTTGATGAAGATGCGGAGGGCAATAGTTCTAGCCTCTTTAGCTCTTTTTGATTTGTAAACAATGAACTACGATTGTGTAATAAGTAGTAAAAGGGCTATATCTTTTGATTACCGGTGTACCATGGGGTACCCTTTTTGGATATTGGAAAAGGAGCATTGGTATAGATGATATTCTTTAGAACTCATTCTTTTGAAGCTTGAAAGGTTTATGCGACCAACTTTAAATACTCTGTGATCCAGGATTACGTATTTGATTATTGTTTATTTTTGGTAAGTAAACTTGTACCGCTAATTAATTCTATGCTTACCGTCTACTAATCGTCCTATTTATCCTTCGAGCCCGTATTACGGTTACTACGGCGGGTGAAACAATGCCGCTAACCGCCCATACGGCTAGCTAGGCTACTAATACTTACAGTCACGGTCTGATGAACATAATGTACCGAGCTACTAATTTACTTACCAAAATAACAGGTCAAATACTTACCTCCTGGATCACCGAGTATTAAAGTATGTTCGAATACACCTTTCAAGCTTACCAAAAGAATGAGTTTCTAAAGCTACTCATCTATACCAATGCTCCTTTTTCCCAATATCCAAAAAGGTGTACCCCATGGTACACCGGCTAATCAAAAGCTATAGCCCTGTACTACTTAGTACACCCATCGTAATTCATTGTTTACAATCAAAAAGATAAAGAATAGAACATATGCCCTCCGCATCTTCATCAATCTCGAGTACCTGCGTGTAGTAAAAATGGTGCCCCAGGGGCTCAGCAAAAGCTGCATATGGACTCCGCATATACCGCGTGCTAGCTAGGGCACGCCGACTATTTGACGTCCACTAAACATGCCATTCATTATTCATACATACATGCTTTTCATACATCATACATGCTCATACAATACATTACACAATTCAAGGCAACATTACAAGTACACATCTTACTTACCTTCACAAGGTTAGCCAAATTATGCATCCGGGTTAATCGGAATGCTTTACTCTTTTACTCATTACTTACTTTTCTTACTTACAATTACTTACTTTCAATTACTTTACTTACTCATTCTTACTTACTTACTTATACTCAAGTCAAGTCGTCGGGACCTCCGGCCTTGGGGACTACACCGTCCCACATCCGGGATTTACTTGACTCACTAATCCGGGATGCTACCCACTTAAGGGATTTGGGCCGCGGACCAGTTTAAGAGTCAGGAATTGGGGCCAACCTCTCGTGACTCCGCATCCTCACGCGTGGCCGAAACTATATCGGACTTCTACTCATTCCAATTTAATTACCATTTTAAGTTAGGATGGTTAGCTTGTTAGGAATAAGTTAGAAGTCCAAACACAATAAATAGCGGTCACGGTACAGTACAACATACATACACACATTCATATCATCCATACATTTCATGAAGTATACAAACTGAGAATTTAAGAAAGTATACAACATCATACAACACTACATATTCACAAGTATGCATCTTAACTCCGATTCGTGCATTTATCTTATTTGGTGATCAATTAGCACACAACACACAAATCAGAGTAACCAAGATAGCACCCGGGGCATGAGGAATCCATACCGTTCACCGTTGTACGTGTTTCCGAACGTCCTCCGGTGTCACAAATCAAGTCCTATGATATACATAACATACACAATCAATCAGCTAAGATTAACCAACCTTACTCCGTTTCTTAAGTTTTCCCGGTTCATACTTATTAATTCGAGTTATACAAGTTCATACGTTTTACTTACTTATTAATTCTTACTTGTATAATTTCATTTTCATTATTTACTTACTTCACATTCTTATCCTAGCTTGTTTATACTCCTAATGACTCTTATTTATGATTACTTAAGTCTTAAGTAACTTATGTAACCATATCCAAACAATACCTTACCTTACAGCCATTAAAAATTCCTCTCGGGTGATATTTGATATTGGTCCGGGACCTTTGTCCAGCTCCTAAGTCCCGGACCACAACTAGTTGAATTCGTATTTTTTTTGGAAAGTGGTCCGGGTCCTTGCTCCTGGGTTAAGTCCCGGACCCATAGGGTATTTCAATCTCGGTTAGTTTTTGTAAGTGGTCCGGGTCCTTACTCCAGAGGTAAGTCCCGGACCAGAAGTGATTGAAACTCACGGTTATTTTTGCATGGTTGGTCCGGGCCTTAATGTAGGACCTAGGTCCCGGACCAACATTGGTCTGTTACGACAGAAATATTTCCATGCTCTGTTTCATTATCTTCTTCCTTTAATCACTTCCCTATGGTTTCTAATGTAATATTACATGTTTAACTACTTATCCAAGTATCTAGCTCACCTAGATTCATCACCAAAATCAATTCTCTCAACCTACTGCTATCTCACCATTTCCACTATTTCACTTCTCTTCTTTCTGTTGCAGTTTTACGTGCTGCTGCTGCTGTTTTTATTCATTCTCATTCTTCTTCTACAATTGCTACCAGCTTCTAAGTGACATAGTTTTCTCTCCAAATTTTGACATGGTATCCCCTAAAAACTTAAGGTTTCACCACCCAGTTTGTTCACTCATCAAAGAACACAACCTGTTCAACTATACACATATGCAGACGACAGTTTATACATATATATATGCGCATCAGTTCACATTTATACAGCAGCAGTTTACTTATTTTGTTTTGACAGATTTCAACTCATCTACACAACTAATGTTAACACTACCATTATGCTCATCTGTTTATACGGTTACAGTGGTTTTCTTCATTTGTTAAACAATATCCATATACATACACACTTGCTCACGGCTGAACAGAGGTAAGTTTTTACCTTGTTTTGCTTCTGTTTTGTTTTCTTTCCTTTCCTTCTTTGCTTCTGCCTTCCTTTGTTTCTCCACCGGTTACTTCACAAGTCTAATATCATAACCCACAATTTCAATACCAAAACTAACCTAACATTATTTACGGTTGAATATAAGGTTTAGGTTTAGAATTTCCTTTACCTCTCAAGAGTGCAAACAAAGCTTGGAGTGGTTCAAGTATAAAGTTCCAACTCCACCAATGAGTCCAAATCGGCTGGAACAGAAGGGAGTAAACAAGGGTTTCATCTCAGATTTTGTTTTTGCCTTTGAGGCTAGAAAAGATGAAGTTTTTGAGAATATTTCTTTTACCTTACAAGAACAAGGAGAAGGAGGGCCTCCTAGTGGTAGTCTTGAAGCTCCAAATGGGGTATACCCACCGAAATGAAAGTGCTCTTTTCTGGATTTTGAAAAGAGGAATTGTTGCTCTTTATGAGGAGATTACAATGGTGTAATTTTTATGATTTTTGGAAGAGTTTTGAAGAAGTTACAAGGGAGAGAAGGTGAGGTTTTGTGCTGTTTTCTTATTTCTCCATGGTTGTCGCTGGTTTGGAGAAGAAGAAAGAAAGTTTCAGAGAATGAGGGAGTGGGCTACGTGAGTGCTGTGAGGAAATGAGTGAATTGGAGAGAGAGGTGTAAGGTAAGTATGTTACTTTATTTTATTGCTTTTGTCTTTTTGCAAATGAAAAAGGAGTTAATAGTGTGAGAGAGGGGAGGCAATTCGGACAGCATACAGACCCATGTGGGTTTTGAAATTCATTTTACATTATTGGACACATAAGTTTGTGTTATTTATTTCTACCCACAAGTTCCCGTTTTTGACAGTTTTTACTAATCGGTACCCGTTTTTTGGAATTTTCTCGTTTAATTAATTTTATTAGTTCTAGACCTTCATTAATACTTGTTAATGACTATTCAATTACTTATAATTATTACGGGTCCTAACCCGGTTGGAATCGCGTTTTCTCGGTTTCCTCGAAAAGCGCGTTTTAGGATTCGTTTGTATTTTTAATCCATTTTAAGGATTCGTTTTCTTCGGGATTTATTCCCTTATAATTATTTAGACTTAATTAAGCTTCTAAAATATTTATTAGCCTAATTAATCACTATTTTTAATTACGGGGTATTTCAATCTACCCCCCTTAAGAAACTTTGCCCTCAAAGTTGCTCAAGGCTAAAGGTTTAAGTAATTCTACTCATTAGGCAAACCACTTGCTCTAATGTGTCTTACTACACCTATGAGGTTTACTTTTTCCACGTTGCAAGCATACACTCTTCAAGCATCATACAACATCCATCATTTCCCATTCATACCATCACACAACAATACAACAAAGCAATTCACAATACGCATTACACAACATCACACATCGTACATACGCATCCATACACACACATTACACATACATACCGAATTCACTTGCACTACATGTGCCATACAAAATGCCGAAGCAATGCTAAAGCAAAAAGGCTCTACCCCCCTTAAAAGGGGTACGCCCCGTACCCGTATACTAAATACTAGACTAACTAGTCTATAAATAACTGAGGGTACTTAGCCTTCATGGCATCTTCCAACTCCCATGTCGCTTCCTCGACATCATGGTTAGACCATAGGACCTTCACCATTCGTATAGACTTATGGCGAGTGTCTCTGGTCTTCCTATCCAAAATTCTCACAGGGGTCTCAACATACCTCATGGTCGGCTCAATAGATAAATGCTCGGGCTCTAGAACATGAGAAGGATCAGCAATGTACTTCTTGAGTTGTGACACATGAAATACATCATGGACACGTCCCAAGTCCTCAGGTAATGCTAACCTGTAGGCTACAGCTCCAACTCTCTCGGTGATAGCATACGGCCCTACAAACTTTGGGCTCAACTTGCCCTTCTGGCCAAAACGGAAGACACCCTTCATAGGTGAAACGCGCAAGAACACTTGGTCGCCCACGGCGAACTCAAGGTCGCGCCGTCTCACATCCGCATAGGATTTCTGTCTATCTTGGGCTGCCTTCATATTCGCTCTAATCTGCTGAACTTCAGCTTGCACTTGCTCAAGATACTCCGGTCCGATGATGACCGCTTCACTCGACTCATCCCAACACAAAGGTGTACGGCAAGGTCTACCGTATAGAGCTTGGAACGGCGACATCTTAATCGAAGCATGATAGCTATTATTATAAGAAAACTCGATAAGATGAAGCTTATCTAACCAACTCCCCTGAAAGTCCAAGGCGCATGCCCTAAGCATGTCCTCCAGTGTCTGGATGGTCCTCTCTGTCTGACCGTCGGTCTGAGGATGGAAGGCGGTACTCAGCTTCAATTCTGTACCCAATGCTTCCCGTGTAGCTCTCCAGTATCTCGAAAGAAATCTGGTGTCGCGATCAGATACTATAGTCTTAGGGACTCCGTGGTGTCTGATAATCTCCCTGTCGAATAGCTCAGCTAGCTTCACTACCTTCCAGGTGTCCTTCATCGGTATGAATCTGGCAACCTTGGTAAGGCGGTCGACTACAACCCAGATCATGTTGAGTCCTCCCCTGGCAGGTGGGAGTCCTACAACAAAATCCATGGAGATATCATGAAACTTCCACTCCGGAACTGGCATCGATTGTACCATTCCGCCCGGTCTACGATGTTCAAACTTTACTTTCTGGCATGTCAAGCATCTCAATACAAACTCTGTCACATCTGACTTCATCCCAGACCACCAGAAGTACCTCTTCATGTCTTTGTACATCTTGGAGGCTCCTGGATGGACTGATAATGTGGAACTGTGTGACTCTCGCAGGATGCGATCCTTTAGCTCAGCATTGCTTCGGGGAACGCATAACCTGCCATTCAGCCGAATCAGACCATCTTCATGTAACTGAAAATCATATTTCTTCTTCTCAAATGTACCATCTGTGATCTTCTGTCTGATTTCGGTCATGTAAGGGTCGCTCAACTGAGCGTCTCGCACCTCGTCAACCAAGCTAGAAGAAGCGAGTAGCGAATGGAGCGAGTGTGCTCGACGACTCAGGGCGTCGGCTACAACATTTGCCTTCCCTTCCTTATACTGTAAGTCGATGTCGTAATCTGAAAGAAATTCCATCCATCTTCTCTGTCTCAAGTTGAGTTCTTTCTGAGTGAATACATACTGTAAGCTCTTATGATCGGAGTAGATGGTGATGCTTACCCCATAGAGATAGTGTCGCCATATCTTCAAAGCGAAGACAATGGCTCCTAACTCTAAGTCGTGTGTCGGGTAATTCTCCTCATGCTTTTTCAGCTGGCGGGAGGCATAAGCTACAACCTTGCCATGCTGCATGAGCACGCATCCCATTCCCTTGCCTGATGCATCACAATATACCTCAAATCCCTCTGTGCCCTCTGGAAGAGTAAGGATGGGCGCTGAGGTCAATGAGTCCTTTAGCTTCGTAAATGATAACTCGCAGTCGTCTGTCCACACAAACGGTGCATCTTTCTTCATCAGTGTAGTCATGGGCTTAGCAACTTTTGAGAAGTCCTTTACAAATCTCCGGTAGTAACCGGCTAGGCCAAGAAAGCTCCTAATGTCGGTAACAGTCTTGGGCCTAGGCCATGATCGTACAGCTTCAATCTTAGAAGGGTCAACTGAAATACCTGCGCTCGAGATGACATGACCAAGGAATGATACCTGATCTAGCCAGAACTCGCACTTGGAGAACTTCGCATACAGCTGGTTCTCGCGCAATGTCTCAAGTACTTTCCTCAAATGAAATTCATGCTCTTCTGCTGATTTGGAGTACACAAGGATGTCATCAATAAATACCACAACTGAAGTATCCAACTGCTCACTGAATAGTCGATTCATGAGGTCCATGAATTTAGCTGGTGCATTTGACAAACCGAATGGCATGACTGTGAATTCGTAGTGGCCATATCTGGTACGGAATGCCGTTTCTCTATATCCTGCTCTCTGATAGCAATCTGATGATACCCAGAACGAAGGTCGATCTTGGAGAAGACTGAGGCTCCTTTCAGCTGATCAAATAGGTCGTCGATGCGTGGCAATGGGTATTTATTCTTAACTGTGGCCGCATTCAACTCGCGGTAGTCAATACAAAGTCGGAGGCTACCGTCCTTCTTCTTCACAAAGAGGACCGGTGCTCCCCAGGGTGATACGCTCGGGCGTATAAACCCTTTGTCAAGTAACTCACGCAACTGCTCTTTCAGCTCTGTCATTTCAGCAGGTGCCATGCGGTACGGTGCCCTAGCAATGGGACCGGTACCTGGCAAAAGATCAATCTCAAACTCTACTGGTCTATGAGGTGGCATGCCGGGTAACTCCTTAGGAAACACATCAGGATACTCAGATACAACCGGTACATCATCACTGAACTCTGGATCTCGCTCCAGGTCTTGTACATAACACAATATACTTCCTTACCCTTCCTGAGTTCCCGGTACATGGCCATGGCGGATATGACTGTGGTCGAAGGCTCTTAGGTCTCTGGCGGTAAGATACTGTAACCCCAGAAGGACTCTTGAGCAGCAAACGGTGCTCGGCGCAGAGGATTCTACCCTTGTGCCGCTCCAACCAATTCATTCCGATGATCAAGTCGAATCCCAACCCATTGAACTCGATGAAGGAGATGGGAAACACTTCATTTTTGATTTGGATTGTGGCTGATTTGTAATACTTGGTGCACTGTACTCGCTCCTTCGATGGGAGAGTAACTAGGAAATTAGGTAGCTCATCCGCATCTAGCTTCAACCTCTTCACAAAAGATGGTGATACAAAGGTGTGAGAGGCGCCGGAGTCGAATAACACATTGGCTTCAATGCCATTCACTTGGAAGGTTCCCGTCAAGATGGTGCCGCTTTTACCAGCTTGTGCTTCGGTGAGGATGCTCAGGATACCTTCGGTACCGAGTTCACAACCTATTGAATTCACAAGTGGTTAAGTAATGATGGTGGACACAAGTGGAATTTAAATCAACACTGCTCTTTATTGATAAACCAACCATCATACATTCCATGTCTCTAATACACGTTGCTAATACATTACATGATATTATGAATTTAATACTTTCTAAAGGTAAGGTTCAGGCGTCCTGGTTTCATGTGTGTGGCATTGATTATTGCCGGGGTGCCGTATTCAGCTTGATCTTGTTGATACCGTGATACAGCATCCTAGAGTTTCCACCCATGATGAGGACATCTCCTGATCTCAATACCAATTTCTGGGCGAGGTCCACACGCTTCTGCTCGCTATACAAGAATATGGCGTCATCACCAATGGACCAAGACACTACGGGCACTCCTTGTTCAAGAGATTCCGCTGTCTCGTCCTTGTCTTGGTGTAACCCAAGTCTTCCTTCTTTCTCATAAAAGTTGACAATACAAAGGTCCGCTTCAAGTGCGGGGATCGGATCATACTCACATTGTTGTGCAATTTCTACTGCTTGTGTGACAAGTGTCTGGAATTCTGGAGGTATTGTCGGTGGCGTCGTTCCGTCATGTGTTCGTGTCTCTTGGTATGTCTTGGTATAAGGATTCCAATCCTTTCCCAAGCACATCATCTTCAGCTTCATCTTCGCCCACCGGGGAATTCGGGTGTATAAAATCCTCCTTGACCCGCTCCTAGCTCATTGCATCGTCGTATGATTGAAATCTGTGCTTCAGGTGTCAGGTATCCCTTTAATAAAATCATACCTGGTCGGATGACCTGACACTGTTCGCTGGTGTAGTAGTGGTTGGTGATGTCGGTTTCCTCATGATTCAGGGTTACCGGTATCGGATAACAGATACTAAAGCTTCCTATGGTTACAAATTCATTTACGGTGAGTACTAGTTTCAACTACTTCATTTCATGCTCAGTACATACTTCATTTCATTCAATCATGCATTCATTCAGGTAGTTACTCTACTACTTATTATACTGCTTCAAGGATTAAAGGTTCAGATAATTACCTGGGCCGGACTTAGAACCGGACCCATCACGGTCTATGACATGAAGGACAGGCTGCCTCTGAGGTGCACCCCTCTGAGGTCCCCGGGATCCCGGTCCCTGTGGTGCCTGCTGGGCCGGTGCATCGCCAGATGCAACCTCCTTGCCTTCCCTCTGCTTGTAGTTTTGGAAGTTCCCCTTTGGCTTCCCATTCTCTGGGCACTTATTAGCTGTGTGTCCCAGCTTCTGACAATTGTAGCATTTGATGTCTCTCCCAAAGCAGTCCTTACCAGGATGGTCCTGGTTGCACTTCCTGCACACGTATGTGCGGCCATCGGAGAAGGTTTTGGTGAATCCGGAGCCAGAACCTAAGGTTAAAAGGGTTAGCACAGGTGTGCGTGGATATACTAGATATGATACTTATATGAATACTATTAGAAATAGAAGTTTACCCTTAGGTGGGTGTGATCTCAGTGGCTTCGCAGCCACCGGTGCAGATGAGCCTAGCTGAAGAAGCTCAACCGGGCTGCCCTTCTCAGCATGGGCACTGCTCTCACTGGGAAATTTCTTCTGGGATTGCTGAAAGAAATTGCCCTTCTTCTTTTTCCAGTTCTTACCCTGGTTCTGCTCCTCAGAACTGGTGTTCTTGTTGTTAGCCTTGCGCTTCAACGCGGTTTCTTCATCCCTTAGCTGGCAAGTGATCTCAACGCGAGAAGCCGCGTGATAACACTCCTGAAATTTCAGGTATTAGCCGGGATTCTTATTTAAGAGAAGATAAGGAAAAGATTCAAGGAATTCAAAGAATTTAGGGAATTCAAGGAATTTAATGATATAAGGGTTAACTGACATTTACCTGAAGGGAGGTAAACCGTGTATAGCCCATACCGTACCTAAGGCGATGGCTCAGACCGCCATAGAAGCGATCGACCACCATGGCCGGTGTACCCGAGGTCGGGTAGAAGACGGAGGATAGAAGTGAAAGTCCTGTAGTACTCATCGACAGACATCTTTTCTGTCATCCTCAGAGCGTCAAGTTCAAGTCTCTTCTTTGTTTTGACATGCTCTGGGTAGTATTTGGATCGGAGGAGAGAGGCAAAGGACTCCCAATCGAAGGTGGGGTCATCAACATACTCGTGTTTGACTAGTTTCCACCAATCCATGGCTGCATCCTTGAGGTAGTAAGCAGCTACTCTCACTCGAACTCCAGCAGGAGCCTCGAGGGTCTCAAACGCCGTCTCCATCTCGGAGATGTAGGCCTCCAACTTAGCAGGATCGCTCTCGCCTCTAAAGCAGGGAGGACGGAGATCTGCAATAGCTTTTACCCAGTTCACTTCTCTGGGTGGAGGGGGAGGGACTGGCCCCGCCTGAGTTTGCTGGTTCTGCTGAGTTTGTTGTACGGCCTGGATTACTTGTGGTAGCATCTGTGCTACTGTGGCGGCGACGATCTCAGCTATCGTCTGCGCGCCGGTTCCGTCTGAGGTTTCGCCTCTAGGTCGGCCTCGGCCTCTTCCTGACATCTGAATAATCAGCAGTTACATTAGGCTCCACAAGATATGACTTAAAGGTCATGGAATTTAAACAAGATATCGTTCCTAAGAACGTCAAGGGTATCCGTTGGTAACAACGGTAGTGCCTAGTTAGGTTTCTAAGTATCCGTCTTAAGACGGTTGAAATCCTAACTCGGTAATCTCCTATGCTCGGTACTATGGACATCAGAGCGTAACTACGCTCTGATACCACTTTTTGTAACACCCCAACCGCTAAGCCTAACACTGCTTACCGTCTAATCGTCCTACCAATCCTACGAGTTCGCAGCGGAAAATTTACATACTTACTACGGCGGGTGAAACAATGCCGCTAACCGCCCATACGGCTAGCTAGGCTACCAATACTTACAGTAACGGTCTGATGAACATAACGTACCGAGCTACTAGATTACTTACCAAAATAACATATGCCAAATACTTACATCCTGGATCACCGAGTATTTAAAGTGTACAATTACATTTCCATCCCTAAGTTCCAAAAGAATGAGTTTAATTACCTACTCATTTATACCAATGCTCCATTCTATCAAAATCCAAAAAAAGGTGTACCCCATGGTACACCGGCTAATCAAAAACTGTAGCCCTGTACTACTTAGTACACCCATCTCAAATTCATTGTTTACAACCAAAAAGAAGATAAGAGAAATGAAAGTCAATCTTCACATCTTCATCAATCTCGAGTACCTGCGTGTAGTAAAAATGGTGCCCCAAGGGGCTCAGCAAAAGCTGCATATGGACTCCGCATATACCGCGTGCTAGCTAGGGCACGCCGACTATTTGACGTCCACTAAACATGCCATTCATTATTCATACATACATGCTTTTCATACATCATACATGCTCATACAATACATTACACAATTCAAGGCAACATTACAAGTACACATCTTACTTACCTTCACAAGGTTAGCCAAATTATGCATCCGGGTTAATCGGAATGCTTTACTCTTTTACTCATTACTTACTTTTCTTGCATACACTTACTTACTTCCTTTTTACTTTACTTACTCATTCTTACTTACTTACTTATACTCAAGTCAAGTCGTCGGGACCTCCGGCCTTGGGGACTACACCATCCCACATCCGGGATTTACTTGACTCACTAATCCGGGATGCTACCCACTTAAGGGATTTGGGCCGCGGACCAGTTTAAGAGTCAGGAATTGGGGCCAACCTCTCGTGACTCCGCATCCTCACGCGTGGCCGAAACTATATCGGACTTCTACTCATTCCAATTTAATTACCATTTTAAGTTAGGATGGTTAGCTTGTTAGGAATAAGTTAGAAGTCCAAACACAATAAATAGCGGTCACGGTACAGTACAACATACATACACACATTCATATCATCCATACCTTTCATGAAGTATACAAACTGAGAATTTAAGAAAGTATACAACATCATACAACACTACATATTCACAAGTATGCATCTTAACTCCGATTCGTGCATTTATCTTATTTGGTGATCAATTAGCACACAACACACAAATCAGAGTAACCAAGATAGCACCCGGGGCATGAGGAATCCATACCGTTCACCGTTGTACGTGTTTCCGAACGTCCTCCGGTGTCACAAATCAAGTCCTATTACATACATAACATTACACAAGCGATCAGCTAAGATTAACCAACCTTACTTGGTTTCTTAAGTTTTCCCGGTTCATACTTATTAATTCGAGGTTATACAAATTCATACGTTTTACTTACTTATTAATTCTTACTTGTATAATTTCATTTTCATTATTTACTTACTTCACATTCTTATCCTAGCTTGTTTATACTCCTAATGACTCTTATTTATGATTACTTAAGTCTTAAGTAACTTATGTAACCATATCCAAACAATACCTTACGTTACAGCCCATTAAAAATTTCTCTCGGGTGATTTATATTATTGGTCCGGGACCTTGTTCAGCTCCAAGTCCCGGACCACAATTGGTTGAATTCGTATTTGATTTTGTAAAGTGGTCCGGGTCCTTGCTCCTGGGTTAAGTCCCGGACCCATAGGGTATTTCAATCTCGGTTAGTTTTTGTAAGGTGGTCCGGGTCCTTACTCCAGAGGTAAGTCCCGGACCAGAAGTAATTGAAAAACTCACGGTTATTTTTGCATGGTTGGTCCGGGCCTTGATGTAGGACCTAGGTCCCGGACCAACAATGGTCTGTTACGACTGAATATTTCCCACACTCTGTTTCATTCTCTCCTTCCTTTAATCACTTCCCTATGGTTTCTAATGTTAATATTATGTGTTTAACTACTTACCCAAGTATCTAACTCTCCTAGATTCATCACCAAAATCAATTCTCTCAACCCACTGCTATCTCACCATTTTCACTATTTCTTTCTTTTCTTTCTGTTGCAGTTCAACGAGTTGCTGCTACTGCTTCTTATTTATTTTCATTCTCTTCTACAATGCTAACAGCTCCTAAGTGATATAGTTTTCTCTCTAAATTTTGACATGGTATCCCCTAAAAACTTAAGGTTTCACCACACTAGTTTGTTCACTCATCAAAGAACACAACCTGTTCAACTATACATATATGCAGACGGTTTATGCATATATATATGCGCATCAGTTCACACTTATACAGCAGCAGTTTACATATTTTGTTTTGACAGATTTCAACTTATCAACACAACTAATGTTAACACTACCCTTATGCTCATATGTTTACACGGTTACAGTGTTTTCTTCATTTGTTAAACAATATACATATACATACACACTTGCTCACGGCTGAACAGAGGTAAGTTTTTTACCTTGTTTTGCTTCTGTTTTGTTTTCTTTCCTTTCCTTCTTTGCTTCTGCCTTCCTTTGTTTCTCCACCGGTTACTTCACAAGTCTAATATCATAACCCACAATTTCAATACCAAAACTAACCTAACATTATTTACGGTTGAATATAAGGTTTAGGTTTAGAATTTCCTTTACCTCTCAAGAGTGCGAACAAAGCTTGGAGTGGTTCAAGTATAAAGTTCCAACTCCACCAATGAGTCCAAATCGGCTGGAACAGCAGGGAGTAAACAAGGGTTTCATCTCAGATTTTGTTTTGCCTTTGAGGCTAGAAAAAGATGAAGTTTTTGAGAAATATTTACCTTACTACAAGAACAAGGAGAAGGAGGGCCTCCTAGTGGTAGTCTTGAAGCTCCAAATGGGTATACCCACCGAAATGAAAGTGCTCTTTTCTGGATTTTGAAAAGAGGGAATTGTTGCTCTTTATGAGGAGATTACAATGGTGTAATTTTTATGATTTTTGGAAGAGTTTTGAAGAAGTTACAAGGGAGAGAAGGTGAGGTTTTGTGCTGTTTTCTTATTTCTCCATGGTTGTCGCTGGTTTGAGAAGAAAGAAAGAAAGTTTCAGAGAATGAGGGAGTGGGCTACGTGAGTGCTGTGAGGAAATGAGTGAATTGGAGAGAGAGAGTGTAAGGTAAGTATGTTACTTTATTTTATTGCTTTTGTCTTTTTGCAAATGAAAAAGGAGTTAATAGTGTGAGAGAGGGGAGGCAATTCGGACAGCATACAGACCCATGTGGGTTTTGAAAATTCATTTTACATTATTGGACACATAAGTTTGTGTTATTTATTTTCTACCCCACAAGTTCCCGTTTTTGACAGTTTTTACTAATCGGTACCCGTTTTTCGGAATTTTCTCGTTTAATTAATTTTATTAGTTCTAGACCTTCATTAATACTTGTTAATGACTATTCAATTACTTATAATTATTACGGGTCATTTAACCCGGTTGGAATCGCGTTTTCTCGGTTTCCTCGAAAAGCGCGTTTTAGGATTCGTTTGTATTTTTAATCATTTTAAGGATTCGTTTTCTTCGGGATTTATTCCCTTATAATTATTTAGACTTAATTAAGCTTCTAAAATATTTATTAGCCTAATTGATCACTATTTTTAATTACGGGGTATTTCAGGTTATGACAGTTTATAGTGACAGTTACAGTGAAGGATTTATGTAACACTCGGTATTTTGTTGATGTATATATGTGGTTGTTAGTTATATGCTCGGGAGTCTGATCATCAGACCGGAACACGTGTATTTATTCAGCCTTGTTAACCACGTGGGTGGTTGACGGCGTTGTAGCACCATTCGTTTAGTTACTGTTTAGTTGTTTATATTCCGCTGTGATTTCAAGTAATGTGATGTGCGTAGTAGGGGTGTTACAAAAAGTGGTATCAGAGCGAAGTATCGCTCTGATGACTAGAATACCGAGCTTAGGGATATACCGAGTTAGGAAACCTAACTACAGTTACCTAAGTGAACAGCTATGGAAAGGTTAACCACTAACTAAGTGTGGAGATACCTTATTATCGGGAAGCGTTACAATCGTTGGACCGATAAGTGTGCAAGCATATTGCTAATGAATATTCATGTGAATTCAGATGGCAGGTAGACCGCGAGGTAGAGGCCGCGGAAGCGGTACTGGTAATATGGGTGACCAGGGCGAGAACACTACGGCTCAGGTTATGGGTGAGGCAGTAGCAGCCGCCGTAGCCCAAATGGTACCCCAGCTTGTGGCTGCAATTCAGCAGGGGCAGACGCCCGGAGTTCAACTACCACCACCGCCACCGCCACGAGAGACCAACTGGGTCAAGGCGTTGGCTGATTTGAGGCCACCCTCATTCAGTGGGGAGACCGATCCCCGTAAGCTCGAGGCGTACATCTCCGAAATGGAGACCGCCTTCGAAACCCTAGCAGTACCTGAGCAGGTGAAGGTACGACTTGCTGCTTATTACTTGAAGGGCTCGGCACAAAGCTGGTGGAAGCTAGTGCGAGAGGGCAGAGTTGCTGACCCGACTTTTCTATGGAGGGAGTACACGGCTCTGCTGCGAGCCAAGTACTACCCAATACATGTGCAAGAGGCCAAGCGCCTGGAGCTGGATAGTTTGAGGCAAGGGGATAAGATGACAGTAGATGAGTACTACTCAGCCTTCATCGGACTTATCCACCTGCTACCGGATCTGGGTTACTCAGACCGGATCCTTGTGAACCGTTTCTACAACGGACTGAACTATCGCCTACGCTATGGCATGGGGCCTACTGGATATACCACTTTGCAGGTAATGGGACTACAGTGTAATGTGAATAAGTGTGTACAATGTGTTAGTGTGTTGTGAATTTATTTGGCGGGGCATAACTGACACCCTAAATATAGGAGTGCTATCATGCCGCTGCAATTATGGAGATCACCGTCCGTCTGAGGGACGAGGAGAGTGCGCTCAAGCGCAAGGCTATGAACGAGGGCCAAGGCACGCAAGGGCAGTGGGGAGGAAAGAAGAAGAAGTCATACCCCCAGTCCCAGAAAGGACAGCAACAGGGTGGCAAGGGCCAGACCCAGACCACCACTGCTGAGGAGCCTCTGCAGCTCACCTATGCGTATATGGCCAAGCCCCTACGTTCTTACCCACCTAAGGGTAATTGTCTAATCCTGTGTGATAAGTTAGAGTATATGTTGATAAGTTGTGAGACAAGTATTGATTGTGTGTTATGATAGCAGCTAGCACGGGCTCTGGACCGGAGCGCCACTATTACTGCAAGTGGTGCAACGGCGACCACCCCGGCAAGGACTGCAAGGGTAACGATGTGCAGTGCCGATACTGTAAGAAGATGGGTCACCGCGATCACGAATGCTGGCAGAACCCAAACAGTAGGAGCTACAGGCCCAAGGGGCAATGGAAGGGTAAGGCCACTGCGACCACCGATGGCCAGAAGACGGCGAACCAGCCACCCCCAGATCAGAGGTACACAGAGTCCCAGAAGGGGAAGGGGTCGGGGTCCAACAAGGCCACCCTGAATGTGGTGGACCGGTCTGAGGCGCCAGGGCCCTCTTCTAGACCAGGTACCGCCTAAACTGTTGAATGTAATAAGTGTTTGCATACCGCATTCCATGTATGTGTGTGAGTGAGTTTAAGTAAACAACCATGTGAGTAAATGAGTAAAGTATAGTGTGAGATTTACCTAATTAGAGTACTCTAAACTTAAAGGAACCTTCAATATATGTTATCCAATCCCACCCTCACCAAACCCTGAAGAAACCACCATCAACATCACTGACTTTCCATTGGAGCAATGTCAGGTTATCCAGCCAGGTATGATACTCTTAAATGGATACCTGACACCGGAAGCACAAATCCATATCATCAGACGATGCGACGAGCTTGGAGCAAAACCAGGAGGGTTCTACACACCCGAATACCCGAACGGATCAAGAATGCAATTAAAGATGATGTGCATGGGTAAGGATTGGAACCCTTACACCAAGACATATCAAGAAGTGCGAGCTGGAGATGGAGCAACAGTACCAAGTATACCTGAGGAGTTCCTTGCGGTCGTTAATCACGCCGTGGGAATTGCTCAACAAGTTGAAACGGATTCAATTCCAAGTGTGAAAGCAGATCTATGCATTGTGAACTTCTACCAGAAAGGTGGACGGTTAGGTACGCACCAAGACAAGGACGAGTCACCCGAGTCTCTAAGTAAGGGAGTACCCGTGGTGTCTTGGTCCATTGGTGATACCGCAGTGTTTTTGTATGGCGAGCAGAAGCGTGCTGACCTCGCAAAGAAGCTACTGTTGAAATCGGGAGATGTATTAATCATGGGTGGGCAGTCAAGGATGCTATACCATGGCATCAGAAAGATCAAACTGAACACCGCACCATCGGCAGTGATCAATGCCACACACATGAAACCTGGACGTTTGAATTTGACCTTTAGACAGTTTTAAGCCTTGTATAATTATGTGATGTGATAAACCAGTGTGTATTAAGGATGTTGTAAGTGTTAATCATGGCGACAATATAAGCCAGTGAATGTTGTAAAAAAGAGTGTGTTAATGAATAAAATGGAGTTGTTTGAAGCATATAAACCGTGTTGTTACCCAATACTTATTAGTTTGCCAATGAATTAGGCTGTGCACTCGGAACGGGAGGTATACTGAGTGTCTGCAATGAGGCAGAAGCCGGCAAGAGCGGCACAATCCTCACCGGTACCTTTCCAGTGAATGGCGTGGATGCATCGATCTTGTTCGACTCCGGAGCCTCACACACATTTATTTCGCTATCTTTTGCGAAGAGGCTGGGGTTAGATGGTGATGAGATGCCAGACTTCTTGGTCACTCTCCCATCGAAAGAGCGGATCAGGTGTACCCGCTACCACCGAGATGTTATTGTACGAATCAGAGATGAAGAGTTTCCGATCGACTTGATAGAGTTCGACGGACTTGGCTTTGATGTGATTATCGGGATGAACTGGTTGGAGCGGTACAAGGGCAGAATCCTATGTGCCGAGCATCGACTTTCTTCGGAGTCCATCTGGGGTTACCATATCTTACCGCTAGAGGCCCAGGGAGCCTTCGACTCAGATCATCACCGCCATGGCTATGTATCATGAGTTACGACGAGGGAGTGATGTATACCTCTGCTATGTCCAGGACATAGATAGAGATCCAGAGTTTAGCCCAGATGTGCCGGTAGTGTCGGAGTTTCCTGAAGTATTCCCTAAGGAACTGCCGGGCATGCCGCCAGCACGAGAGGTTAGTTTGAGATTGACTTAGTTCCGGGCACCGGACCCATTGCGAAAGCACCTTATCGTATGGCTCCAGCAGAGATGACAGAGCTCAAGGAGCAGCTGAGAGACCTACTCGACAAGGGCTTTATCCGCCCTAGTGTTTCACCATGGGGAGCGCCGGTCCTCTTCGTGAAAAGAAGGACGGTAGCCTCCGCCTGTGTATTGATTATCGGGAGCTGAATGCTGTTACGGTGAAGAACCGTTACCCTTCACCACGCATCGACGATCTATTTGATCAGTTGAGGGGAGCATCAGTATTCTCCAAGATAGACCTACGTTCCGGATACCATCAGATTGCCATCCGTGACAGTGACATCGAAAAGACAGCATTCAGAACTAGGTATGGGCACTATGAGTTCACAGTTATGCCGTTTGGCTTATCTAATGCACCAGCTAAGTTCATGGACTTAATGAACCGCTTGTTCCAAGATCAGTTGGACAAGTCAGTGGTAGTCTTCATCGATGATATTCTAGTGTACTCGAAATCGAGAGGTGAGCACGAGAGCCACCTGAGAATGTGTTACAAACGTTGAGTAAGAATCAGCTGTATGCTAAATTTTCTAAGTGTGAATTTTGGTTGAACCAAGTATCATTTCTTGGACATGTGATTTCTGAGGCCGGGATCGCTGTCGATCCGGCAAAGATAGATGCAGTGCGCACCTGGCCTAGGCCGAAGACAGTTACTGACATCAGTAGCTTCCTCGGCCTGGCAGGTTATTATAGGAGGTTTATGAAGAACTTCTCCAGTGTCTCGAAGCCGATGACTTCCTTGATGAAAAAGGATGTACCATTCGAGTGGACAGTCGACTGTGAGAGTTCTTTCACGAGTCTCAAGGATGCTCTAACATCTGCACCGGTTCTGACGCTACCAGACGGTCCAGATGGGTTTGAGGTCTATTGCGACGCATCAGGCAGGGGTATGGGTTGTGTGTTGATGCAACACGGGAAGGTCGTAGCTTACGCCTCCCGACAGCTGAAGAAGCATGAGGAGAACTACCCTACCCACGACTTAGAATGGGGGGCCATTGTCTTCGCACCTCAACAAAAAAATGGAGGAATGTAGTTTTTATTTGAGATCCTTACCTAGAAGCAAAGGAGGAGTAATAATATGTCAAAATACAAGCTCAAGCTCCTTCAATGGTGGAACTCCTTGGCACCAAAATGGGGCTCTTGAAGTTTTGAGAAGATAGGAATGAAGAGCTTGATGAGAGGAAGAGATTGGTGGTGTTTGTTTTTGATTTGGACAAGTGAGCTAGATTTACAAGAGATCAAAGATGGAGATGGTGGTGTGTACTATTGCAAACCGTGAGAGAATGAAGAAGAGAGTTGAAGATGGTGTTTGGAACCGTGGGAATGAAGGAGAGAAATGAGAATGAAGATAGAATTTGCTTTTAAGAAGATATTTGTAGTAATAAAGTAAAAGTAGTTTAATTAGTTTTCTTTATTTACTTATCATATTAACTAGAGAGTGGTGAGTCACCACACTTAGAAAACCGGCCCCCTATGATATAATGAGGGTTATTTAGTCTTTGTTTGTCAATTTAATTACTTAACACAACATATGTTACAAACTAGCTTATAAAAATCACTATTCATAAAAAAAGGCACATAGAAGTGAAATTTTTGATTTCCCATTGATATAGACTTCCAAATGTGATACTATATAGTACACATGTTAATTAAAGAGTAATGATGGACATTTAGCCATTCAAGTCATTTACAAGACAATTTTTCAAAAATGTGCTTTAAGACTCCTTAAAGCACATTTTGTGTTTAAACTTGTTTTCAAGCTTGGTTTTCTTTGGTAATTGGTTTAATATGTTCATTAGTATATAAATGAGGTCTTGGTAAGTTCATTAGGTCTTAACCAAGTTTATCCCAAGCTTAGAGCACATTTTGGCTCTTATTGACTTTAAAGCACATTTTGGTTTTCTTTTGTTTAAATTTGTTTACTAATGTTTCTAAGACTCTTTTTAGTCTTAATACACCATATTTAGGTGTTTAAACAACATAACTAGGTTGGGGTATTTCAATCTACCCCCCTTAAAAGAACTTTGTCCCCAAAGTTCATACTTCCACATAACCTAATATTAGAACATGAGAACACATATCAACAACACTTCCATATCACATTAACAACATCTTTACCTTACATCGGACACATGGTCTAAAAATAAAAACATCACAACATCATTCAGACTCAGCGGTCTGTAACATAACATAGACAATGTATACATATACATGTCGCACACAACCATAACCGAAACGGCTCTACCCCCCTTAAATAGGGGTACGCCCCGTACCCTATACATACAAACACTAAGAAGTAAACAATGACGGGTACTTCGCCTTCATCTTATCTTCCAGCTCCCAAGTGGCCTCCTCAACGTCCTGGTTAGACCAGAGGACCTTCACTAGTCTCACAGACTTATGGCGAGTGTCTCGAGTCTTAGTATCCAGAATCTGTACAGGAGTCTCCACTGATCGCATGGTCGGCTCTAAGGTTAGCCTTTCAGGCTGAAGCACAAGAGACGGATGAGACATATACTTCTTCAACTGGGACACATGAAATACATCATGTACCTTGCCCAGCTCGGCGGGTAAATCAAGTCTATAAGCTACCGGGCCGATCCGCTCCGTCACAACATAAGGCCCCACATATTTTGGGCTCAATTTGCCTTTCTGGCCAAAACGAAATACTCCCTTCATGGGGGATACTCTCAAAAATACCTGATCGCCCACGGCAAACTCCAGGTCACGTCTGCGCACATCTGCGTACGACTTCTGTCTATCCTGAGCTACTTTCATGTTAGCCCGGATCTGGCGAACTTCTGCCTGAACTTGCTCAAGATACTCTGGTCCTATAATGACCGTCTCACTCGACTCATCCCAGCATAATGGTGTGCGGCATGGTCTACCGTACAAGGTCTGGAAGGGAGACATCTTGATCGAAGCATGGTAACTGTTATTGTAACTAAACTCGATCAGATGTAACTTATCAATCCAGCTGGTCTGAAAGTCAAGTGCACATGCACGTAGCATATCCTCAAGTGTCTGAATGGTGCGCTCACTCTGACCATCGGTCTGTGGGTGAAACGCTATACTCAATTTCAGTTCGGTACCCAATGCCTCTCGTGTAGACTTCCAATATCTGGATAAGAACAAGGTATCTCTGTCAGATACAATTGTCTTTGGTACACCATGATGTCTTACAATTTCTTTATCAAAGAGTTCTGCCAGTCTTGCCATTTAGGTGTCCTTCATCGGAATGAATCGGGCCACCTTGGTCAGTCGGTCAACAACAACCCAAATCATATTCAGACCTCCCCTTGCAGGTGGAAGCCCTACTACGAAGTCCATAGATATGTCATGGAACTTCCACTCCGGCACTGGCATTGGCTGTACCATACCACCAGGCCGTCGGTGCTCAAACTTGACCTTCTGACAAGTGAGACACCTCAACACATAGTCATTCACATCCTTTTTCATTCCAGTCCACCAAAAATATCTTTTCATACCTTTATACATCTTTGAAGCTCCGGGGTGAATCGAAGTAGTAAAACAATGGGATTCACTCAATATGCGCTCCTTCAACTCAGCGCTACTCCTGGGTATACACAGTCGGCCATTAAGCCTAATCAGGTCATCATCGTGGAGTCTGAAGTCGTACTTCTGACCCTCGAATGTGCCATCAATAAGCTTCTGTCTAATCTCCATCATGTACTGATCCGTCATCTGAGCACTCCGCACCTCTTCAACCAAGCCAGTATGAGAGACTAGCGAATGGAGAGAGTGTGCTCGGCGACTCAATGCGTCAGCTACCACATTTGCTTTACCCTCCTTATATTACAGATTAATATCATAGTCATTCAGAAATTCAACCCACCTTCTTTGCCTCATGTTCAACTCCTTTTGAGTGAACAAGTACTTTAAACTCTTGTGGTCAGAATAAATCGTCACACTTACCCCATACAAGTGATGTCGCCATATCTTCAGTGCGAAGACAATGGCCCCCAATTCTAAGTCGTGGGTAGGGTAGTTCTCCTCATGCTTCTTCAGCTGTCGGGAGGCGTAAGCTACGACCTTCCCGTGTTGCATCAACACACAACCCATACCCCTGCCTGATGCGTCGCAATAGACCTCAAACCCATCTGGACCGTCTGGTAGCGTCAGAACCGGTGCAGATGTTAGAGCATCCTTGAGACTCGTGAAAGAACTCTCACAGTCGACTGTCCACTCGAATGGTACATCCTTTTTCATCAAGGAAGTCATCGGCTTCGAGACACTGGAGAAGTTCTTCATAAACCTCCTATAATAACCTGCCAGGCCGAGGAAGCTACTGATGTCAGTAACTGTCTTCGGCCTAGGCCAGGTGCGCACTGCATCTATCTTTGCCGGATCGACAGCGATCCCGGCCTCAGAAATCACATGTCCAAGAAATGATACTTGGTTCAACCAAAATTCACACTTAGAAAATTTAGCATACAGCTGATTCTTACTCAACGTTTGTAACACATTTCTCAGGTGGCTCTCGTGCTCACCTCTCGATTTCGAGTACACTAGAATATCATCGATGAAGACTACCACTGACTTGTCCAACTGATCTTGGAACAAGCGGTTCATTAAGTCCATGAACTTAGCTGGTGCATTAGATAAGCCAAACGGCATAACTGTGAACTCATAGTGCCCATACCTAGTTCTGAATGCTGTCTTTTCGATGTCACTGTCACGGATGGCAATCTGATGGTATCCGGAACGTAGGTCTATCTTGGAGAATACTGATGCTCCCCTCAACTGATCAAATAGATCGTCGATGCGTGGTGAAGGGTAACGGTTCTTCACCGTAACAGCATTCAGCTCCCGATAATCAATACACAGGCGGAGGCTACCGTCCTTCTTTTCACGAAGAGGACCGGCGCTCCCCATGGTGAAACACTAGGGCGGATAAAGCCCTTGTCGAGTAGGTCTCTCAGCTGCTCCTTGAGCTCTGTCATCTCTGCTGGAGCCATACGATAAGGTGCTTTCGCAATGGGTCCGGTGCCCGGAACTAAGTCAATCTCAAACTAACCTCTCGTGCTGGCGGCATGCCCGGCAGTTCCTTAGGGAATACTTCAGGAAACTCCGACACTACCGGCACATCTGGGCTAAACTCTGGATCTCTATCTATGTCCTGGACATAGCAGAGGTATACACTCCCTCGTCGTAACTCATGATACATAGCCATGGCGGTGATGATCTGAGTCGAAGGCTCCCTGGGCCTCTAGCGGTAAGATATGGTAACCCCAGATGGACTCCGAAGAAGCAGTCGATGCTCGGCACATAGGATTCTGCCCTTGTACCGCTCCAACCAGTTCATCCCGATAATCACATCACAACAGCCAAGTCCGTCGAACTCTATCAAGTCGATCGGAAACTCTTCATCTCTGATTCGTACAATAACATCTCGGTGGTAGCGGGTACACCTGATCCGCTCTTTCGATGGGAGAGTGACCAAGAAGTCTGGCATCTCATCACCATCTAACCCCAGCCTCTTCGCAAAAGATAGCGAAATAAATGTGTGTGAGGCTCCGGAGTCGAACAAGATCGATGCATCCACGCCATTCACTGGAAAGGTACCGGTGAGGATTGTGCCGCTCTTGCCGGCTTCTGCCTCATTGCAGACACTCAGTATACCTCCCGTTCCGAGTGCACAGCCTAATTCATTGGCAAACTAATAAGTATTGGGTAACAACACGGTTTATATGCTTCAAACAACTCCATTTTATTCATTAACACACTCTTTTTTACAACATTCACTGGCTTATATTGTCGCCATGATTAACACTTACAACATCCTTAATACACACTGGTTTATCACATCACATAATTATACAAGGCTTAAAACTGTCTAAAGGTCAAATTCAAACGTTTTCATGTGGCATGTGTGTGCATTGATCACTGCCGATGGTGCGGTGTTCAGTTTGATCTTTCTGATGCCATGGTATAGCATCCTTGACTGCCCACCCATGATTAATACATCTCCCGATTTCAACAGTAGCTTCTTTGCGAGGTCAGCACGCTTCTGCTCGCCATACAAAAACACTGCGGTATCACCAATGGACCAAGACACCACGGGTACTCCCTTACTTAGAGACTCGGGTGACTCGTCCTTGTCTTGGTGCGTACCTAACCGTCCACCTTTCTGGTAGAAGTTCACAATGCATAGATCTGCTTTCACACTTGGAATTGAATCCGTTTCAACTTGTTGAGCAATTCCCACGGCGTGATTAACGACCGCAAGGAACTCCTCAGGTATACTTGGTACTGTTGCTCCATCTCCAGCTCGCACTTCTTGATATGTCTTGGTGTAAGGGTTCCAATCCTTACCCATGCACATCATCTTTAATTGCATTCTTGATCCGTTCGGGTATTCGGGTGTGTAGAACCCTCCTGGTTTTGCTCCAAGCTCGTCGCATCGTCTGATGATATGGATTTGTGCTTCCGGTGTCAGGTATCCATTTAAGAGTATCATACCTGGCTGGATAACCTGACATTGCTCCAATGGAAAGTCAGTGATGTTGATGGTGGTTTCTTCAGGGTTTGGTGAGGGTGGGATTGGATAACATATATTGAAGGTTCCTTTAAGTTTAGAGTACTCTAATTAGGTAAATCTCACACTATACTTTACTCATTTACTCACATGGTTGTTTACTTAAACTCACTCACACACATACATGGAATGCGGTATGCAAACACTTATTACATTCAACAGTTTAGGCGGTACCTGGTCTAGAAGAGGGCCCTGGCGCCTCAGACCGGTCCACCACATTCAGGGTGGCCTTGTTGGACCCCGACCCCTTCCCCTTCTGGGACTCTGTGTACCTCTGATCTGGGGGTGGCTGGTTCGCCGTCTTCTGGCCATCGGTGGTCGCAGTGGCCTTACCCTTCCATTGCCCCTTGGGCCTGTAGCTCCTACTGTTTGGGTTCTGCCAGCATTCGTGATCGCGGTGACCCATCTTCTTACAGTATCGGCACTGCACATCGTTACCCTTGCAGTCCTTGCCGGGGTGGTCGCCGTTGCACCACTTGCAGTAATAGTGGCGCTCCGGTCCAGAGCCCGTGCTAGCTGCTATCATAACACACAATCAATACTTGTCTCACAACTTATCAACATATACTCTAACTTATCACACAGGATTAGACAATTACCCTTAGGTGGGTAAGAACGTAGGGGCTTGGCCATATACGCATAGGTGAGCTGCAGAGGCTCCTCAGCAGTGGTGGTCTGGGTCTGGCCCTTGCCACCCTGTTGCTGTCCTTTCTGGGACTGGGGGTATGACTTCTTCTTCTTTCCTCCCCACTGCCCTTGCGTGCCTTGGCCCTCGTTCATAGCCTTGCGCTTGAGCGCACTCTCCTCGTCCCTCAGACGGACGGTGATCTCCATAATTGCAGCGGCATGATAGCACTCCTATATTTAGGGTGTCAGTTATGCCCCGCCAAATAATTCACAACACACTAACACATTGTACACACTTATTCACATTACACTGTAGTCCCATTACCTGCAAAGTGGTATATCCAGTAGGCCCCATGCCATAGCGTAGGCGATAGTTCAGTCCGTTGTAGAAACGGTTCACAAGGATCCGGTCTGAGTAACCCAGATCCGGTAGCAGGTGGATAAGTCCGATGAAGGCTGAGTAGTACTCATCTACTGTCATCTTATCCCCTTGCCTCAAACTATCCAGCTCCAGGCGCTTGGCCTCTTGCACATGTATTGGGTAGTACTTGGCTCGCAGCAGAGCCGTGTACTCCCTCCATAGAAAAGTCGGGTCAGCAACTCTGCCCTCTCGCACTAGCTTCCACCAGCTTTGTGCCGAGCCCTTCAAGTAATAAGCAGCAAGTCGTACCTTCACCTGCTCAGGTACTGCTAGGGTTTCGAAGGCGGTCTCCATTTCGGAGATGTACGCCTCGAGCTTACGGGGATCGGTCTCCCCACTGAATGAGGGTGGCCTCAAATCAGCCAACGCCTTGACCCAGTTGGTCTCTCGTGGCGGTGGCGGGTGGTGGTAGTTGAACTCCGGGCGTCTGCCCCTGCTGAATTGCAGCCACAAGCTGGGGTACCATTTGGGCTACGGCGGCTGCTACTGCCTCACCCATAACCTGAGCCGTAGTGTTCTCGCCCTGGTCACCCATATTACCAGTACCGCTTCCGCGGCCTCTACCTCGCGGTCTACCTGCCATCTGAATTCACATGAATATTCATTAGCAATATGCTTGCACACTTATCGGTCCAACGATTGTAACGCTTCCCGATAATAAGGTATCTCCACACTTAGTTAGTGGTTAACCTTTCCATAGCTGTTCACTTAGGTAACTGTAGTTAGGTTTCCTAACTCGGTATATCCCTAAGCTCGGTATTCTAGTCATCAGAGCGATACTTCGCTCTGATACCACTTTTTGTAACACCCCTACTACGCACATCACATTACTTGAAATCACAGCGGAATATAAACAACTAAACAGTAACTAAACGAATGGTGCTACAACGCCGTCAACCACCCACGTGGTTAACAAGGCTGAATAAATACACGTGTTCCGGTCTGATGATCAGACTCCCGAGCATATAACTACAACCACATATATACATCAACAAAATACCGAGTGTTACATAAATCCTTCACTGTATACTGTCACTATAAACTGTCATAACCTGAAATACCCCGTAATTAAAAATAGTGATCAATTAGGCTAATAAATATTTTAGAAGCTTAATTAAGTCTAAATAATTATAAGGGAATAAATCCCGAAGAAAACGAATCCTTAAAATAGATTAAAAATACAAACGAATCCTAAAACGCGCTTTTCGAGGAAACCGAGAAAACGCGATTCCAACCGGGTTAAATGGACCCGTAATAATTATAAGTAATTGAATAGTCATTAACAAGTATTAATGAAGGTCTAGAACTAATAAAATTAATTAAACGAGAAAATTCCGAAAAACGGGTACCGATTAGTAAAAACTGTCAAAAACGGGAACTTGTGGGGTAGAAAATAAATAACACAAACTTATGTGTCCAATAATGTAAAATGAATTTTCAAAACCCACATGGGTCTGTATGCTGTCCGAATTGCCTCCCCCTCTCTCACACTATTAACTCCTTTTTCATTTGCAAAAAGACAAAAGCAATAAAATAAAGTAACATACTTACCTTACACTCTCTCTCTCCAATTCACTCATTTCCTCACAGCACTCACGTAGCCCACTCCCTCATTCTCTGAAACTTTCTTTCTTCTTCTCCAAACCAGCGACAACCATGGAGAAATAAGAAAACAGCACAAAACCTCACCTTCTCTCCCTTGTAACTTCTTCAAAACTCTTCCAAAAATCATAAAAATTACACCATTGTAATCTCCTCATAAAGAGCAACAATTCCCTCTTTTCAAAATCCAGAAAAGAGCACTTTCATTTCGGTGGGTATACCCCATTTGGAGCTTCAAGACTACCACTAGGAGGCCCTCCTTCTCCTTGTTCTTGTAAGGTAAAAATATTCTCAAAAACTTCATCTTTTTCTAGCCTCAAAGGCAAAACAAAATCTGAGATGAAACCCTTGTTTACTCCCTGCTGTTCCAGCCGATTTGGACTCATTGGTGGAGTTGGAACTTTATACTTGAACCACTCCAAGCTTTGTTCGCACTCTTGAGAGGTAAAGGAAATTCTAAACCTAAACCTTATATTCAACCGTAAATAATGTTAGGTTAGTTTTGGTATTGAAATTGTGGGTTATGATATTAGACTTGTGAAGTAACCGGTGGAGAAACAAAGGAAGGCAGAAGCAAAGAAGGAAAGGAAAGAAAACAAAACAGAAGCAAAACAAGGTAAAAAAACTTACCTCTGTTCAGCCGTGAGCAAGTGTGTATGTATATGTATATTGTTTAACAAATGAAGAAAAACCACTGTAACCGTGTAAACATATGAGCATAAGGGTAGTGTTAACATTAGTTGTGTTGATAAGTTGAAATCTGTCAAAACAAAATATGTAAACTGCTGCTGTATAAGTGTGAACTGATGCGCATATATATATGCATAAACCGTCTGCATATATGTATAGTTGAACAGGTTGTGTTCTTTGATGAGTGAACAAACTAGTGTGGTGAAACCTTAAGTTTTTAGGGGATACCATGTCAAAATTTAGAGAGAAAACTATATCACTTAGGAGCTGTTAGCATTGTAGAAGAGAATGAAAATAAATAAGAAGCAGAGTAGCAGCAACTCGTTGAACTGCAACAGAAAGAAAAGAAGAGAAATAGTGAAAATGGTGAGATAGCAGTGGGTTGAGAGAATTGATTTTGGTGATGAATCTAGGAGAGTTAGATACTTGGGTAAGTAGTTAAACACATAATATTAACATTAGAAACCATAGGGAAGTGATTAAAGGAAGGAGAGAATGAAACAGAGTGTGGGAAATATTCAGTCGTAACAGACCATTGTTGGTCCGGGACCTAGGTCCTACATCAAGGCCCGGACCAACCATGCAAAAATAACCGTGAGTTTTTCAATTACTTCTGGTCCGGGACTTACCTCTGGAGTAAGGACCCGGACCACCTTACAAAAACTAACCGAGATTGAAATACCCTATGGGTTCGGGACTTAACCCAGGAGCAAGGACCCGGACCACTTTACAAAATCAAATACGAATTCAACCAATTGTGGTCCGGGACTTGGGAGCTGAACAAGGTCCCGGACCAATAATATAAATCACCCGAGAGAAATTTTTAATGGGCTGTAACGTAAGGTATTGTTTGGATATGGTTACATAAGTTACTTAAGACTTAAGTAATCATAAATAAGAGTCATTAGGAGTATAAACAAGCTAGGATAAGAATGTGAAGTAAGTAAATAATGAAAATGAAATTATACAAGTAAGAATTAATAAGTAAGTAAAACGTATGAATTTGTATAACCTCGAATTAATAAGTATGAACCGGGAAAACTTAAGAAACCAAGTAAGGTTGGTTAATCTTAGCTGATCGCTTGTGTAATGTTATGTATGTAATAGGACTTGATTTGTGACACCGGAGGACGTTCGGAAACACGTACAACGGTGAACGGTATGGATTCCTCATGCCCCGGGTGCTATCTTGGTTACTCTGATTTGTGTGTTGTGTGCTAATTGATCACCAAATAAGATAAATGCACGAATCGGAGTTAAGATGCATACTTGTGAATATGTAGTGTTGTATGATGTTGTATACTTTCTTAAATTCTCAGTTTGTATACTTCATGAAAGGTATGGATGATATGAATGTGTGTATGTATGTTGTACTGTACCGTGACCGCTATTTATTGTGTTTGGACTTCTAACTTATTCCTAACAAGCTAACCATCCTAACTTAAAATGGTAATTAAATTGGAATGAGTAGAAGTCCGATATAGTTTCGGCCACGCGTGAGGATGCGGAGTCACGAGAGGTTGGCCCCAATTCCTGACTCTTAAACTGGTCCGCGGCCCAAATCCCTTAAGTGGGTAGCATCCCGGATTAGTGAGTCAAGTAAATCCCGGATGTGGGATGGTGTAGTCCCCAAGGCCGGAGGTCCCGACGACTTGACTTGAGTATAAGTAAGTAAGTAGAATGAGTAAGTAAAGTAAAAAGGAAGTAAGTAAGTGTATGCAAGAAGAAGTAAGTAATGAGTAAAAGAGTAAAGCATTCCGATTAACCCGGATGCATAATTTGGCTAACCTTGTGAAGGTAAGTAAGATGTGTACTTGTAATGTTGCCTTGAATTGTGTAATGTATTGTATGAGCATGTATGATGTATGAAAAGCATGTATGTATGAATAATGAATGGCATGTTTAGTGGACGTCAAATAGTCGGCGTGCCCTAGCTAGCACGCGGTATATGCGGAGTCCATATGCAGCTTTTGCTGAGCCCCTTGGGGCACCATTTTTACTACACGCAGGTACTCGAGATTGATGAAGATGTGAAGATTGACTTTCATTTCTCTTATCTTCTTTTTGGTTGTAAACAATGAATTTGAGATGGGTGTACTAAGTAGTACAGGGCTACAGTTTTTGATTAGCCGGTGTACCATGGGGTACACCTTTTTTGGATTTTGATAGAATGGAGCATTGGTATAAATGAGTAGGTAATTAAACTCATTCTTTTGGAACTTAGGGATGGAAATGTAATTGTACACTTTAAATACTCGGTGATCCAGGATGTAAGTATTTGGCATATGTTATTTTGGTAAGTAATCTAGTAGCTCGGTACGTTATGTTCATCAGACCGTTACTGTAAGTATTGGTAGCCTAGCTAGCCGTATGGGCGGTTAGCGGCATTGTTTCACCGCCGTAGTAAGTATGTAAATATTTCCGCTGCGAACTCGTAGGATTGGTAGGACGATTAGACGGTAAGCATAGGATTAGCGGTTGGGGTGTTACAAAAAGTGGTATCAGAGCGTAGTTACGCTCTGATGTCCATAGTACCGAGCATAGGAGATTACCGAGTTAAGATTTCAACCGTCTTAAGACGGATACTTAGAAACCTAACTAGGCACTACCGTTGTTACCAACGGATACCCTTGACGTTCTTAGGAACGATATCTTGTTTAAATTCCATGACCTGTAAGTCATATCTTGTGGAGCCTAATGTAACTGCTGATTATTCAGATGTCAGGAAGAGGCCGAGGCCGACCTAGAGGCGAAACCTCAGACGGAACCGGCGCGCAGACGATAGCTGAGATCGTCGCCGCGCCACAGTAGCACAGATGCTACCACAAGTAATCCAGGCCGTACAACAAACTCAGCAGAACCAGCAAACTCAGGCGGGGCCAGTCCCTCCCCCTCCACCCAGAGAAGTGAACTGGGTAAAAGCTATTGCAGATCTCCGTCCTCCCTGCTTTAGAGGCGAGAGCGATCCTGCTAAGTTGGAGGCCTACATCTCCGAGATGGAGACGGCGTTTGAGACCCTCGAGGCTCCTGCTGGAGTTCGAGTGAGAGTAGCTGCTTACTACCTCAAGGATGCAGCCATGGATTGGTGGAAACTAGTCAACACACGAGTATGTTGATGACCCCACCTTCGATTGGGAGTCCTTTGCCTCTCTCCTCCGATCCAAATACTACCCAGAGCATGTCAAAACAAAGAAGAGACTTGAACTTGACGCTCTGAGGATGACAGAAAAGATGTCTGTCGATGAGTACTACAGGACTTTCACTTCTATCCTCCGTCTTCTACCCGACCTCGGGTACACCGGCCAGATGTTGGTCGATCGCTTCTATGGCGGTCTGAGCCATCGCCTTAGGTACGGTATGGGCTATACACGGTTTACCTCCCTTCAGGTAAATGTCAGTTAACCTTAGTATCATTAAATTCCTTGAATTCCCTAAATTCTTTGAATTCCTTGAATCTTTTCCTTATCTTCTCTTAAATAAGAATCCCGGCTAATACCTGAAATTTCAGGAGTGTTATCACGCGGCTTCTCGCGTTGAGATCACTTGCCAGCTAAGGGATGAAGAAACCGCGTTGAAGCGCAAGGCTAACAACAAGAACACCAGTTCTGAGGAGCAGAACCAGGGTAAGAACTGGAAAAAGAAGAAGGGCAATTTCTTTCAGCAATCCCAGAAGAAATTTCCCAGTGAGAGCAGTGCCCATGCTGAGAAGGGCAGCCCGGTTGAGCTTCTTCAGCTAGGCTCATCTGCACCGGTGGCTGCGAAGCCACTGAGATCACACCCACCTAAGGGTAAACTTCTATTTCTAATAGTATTCATATAAGTATCATATCTAGTATATCCACGCACACCTGTGCTAACCCTTTTAACCTTAGGTTCTGGCTCCGGATTCACCAAAACCTTCTCCGATGGCCGCACATACGTGTGCAGGAAGTGCAACCAGGACCATCTTGGTAAGGACTGCTTTGGGAGAGACATCAAATGCTACAATTGTCAGAAGCTGGGACACACAGCTAATAAGTGCCCAGAGAATGGGAAGCCAAAGGGGAACTTCCAAAACTACAAGCAGAGGGAAGGCAAGGAGGTTGCATCTGGCGATGCACCGGCCCAGCAGGCACCACAGGGACCGGGATCCCGGGGACCTCAGAGGGGTGCACCTCAGAGGCAGCCTGTCCTTCATCGGGAACCTCAGAGGGGGGACCTTCAGAGGCACCTGTCTTCACCCGGTCATAGACCGGATGGGTCCGGTTCTAAAAGTCCGGGCAGGTAATTATCTGAACCTTAATCCTTGAAGCGTAGTATAAATAAGTGTAGAGTAACTACCTGAATGATGCATGATTGAATGTATGAAAATGAAGATGTACTGAGATGAAATGAAGTAGTGTGAAAACTAGTACTCACCGTAAATGAATTTGTACCATAGGAAGCTTTAGTATCGTTATCGATACCGGTAACCCTGAATCATGAGGAAGAAACCGACATCACCAACCACTACTACACCAGCGAACAGTGTCAGGTCATCCGACCAGGTATGATTTTTTTATTAAGGGATACCTGACACCGAAGCACAGATTTCAATCATACGACGATGCAATGAGCTAGGAGCGGGTCAAGGAGGATTTATCACCCGAATTCCCCGGTTGGAGCGAAGATTGAAGCTGAAGATGATGTGCTTGGGAAAGGATTGGAATCCTTATACCAAGACATACCAAGAGACACGAACACATGACGGAACGACGCCACCGACAATACCTCCAGAATTCAGACACTTGTCACACAAGCAGTAGAAATTGCACAACAATGTGAGTATGATTCGATCCCCGCACTTGAAGCGGACCTTTGTATTGTCACTTTTATGAGAAAGAAGGAAGACTTGGGTTACACCAAGACAAGGACGAGACAGCGGAAATCTCTTGAACAAGGAGTGCCGTAGTGTCTTGGTCCATTGGTGATGACGCCATATTTGTATAGCGAGCAGAAGCGTGTGGACCTCGCACAGAAAATGGTATTGAGATCAGGAGATGTCCTCATCATGGGTGGAAACTCTAGGATGCTGTATCACGGTATCAACAAGATCAAGCTGAATACGGCACCACCGGCAATAATCAATGCACACACATGAAACCAGGACGCCTGAACCTTACCTTTAGAAAGTATTAAATTCATAATATCATGTAATGTATAGTAACGTGTATTAGAGCATGGAATGTATGATGGTTGGTTATCAATAAAGAGCAGTGTTGATTAAATTCCACTTGTGTCCACCATCATTAAACCACTTGTGAATTCAATAGGTTGTGAACTCGGTACCGAAGGTATCCTGAGCATCCTCACCGAAGCACAAGCTGGTAAAAGCGGGCACCATCTTGACGGGAACCTTCCCAGTGAATGGCATTGAAGCCAATGTGTTATTCGACTCCGGCGCCTCTCACACCTTGTATCACCATCTTTTGTGAAGAGGTTGAAGCTAGATGCGGATGAGCTACCTAATTTCCTAGTTACTCTCCCATCGAAGGAGCGAGTACAGTGCACCAAGTATTACAAATCAGCCACAATCCAATCAGAAATGAAGTGTTTCCCATCTCCTTCATCGAGTTCAATGGGTTGGATTCGACTGATCATCGGAATGAATTGGTTGGAGCGGCACAAGGGTAGAATCCTCTGCGCCGAGCACCGTTTGGTGCTCAAGAGTCCTTCTGGGGTTACAGTATCTTACCGCCAGAGACCTAGAGAGCCTTCGACCACAGTCATATCCGCCATGGCATATGTACGGGAACTCAGGAAGGGTAAGGAAGTATATTGTGTTATGTACAAGACCTGGAGCGAGATCCAGAGTCAGTGATGATGTACCGGTTGTATCTGAGTATCCTGATGTGTTTCCTAAGGAGTTACCCGGCATGCCACCTCATAGACCAGTAGAGTTTGAGATTGATCTTTGCCAGGGTACCGGTCCATTGCTAGGGCACCGTACCGCATGGCACCTGCTGAAATGACAGAGCTGAAAGAGCAGTTGCGTGAGTTACTTGACAAAGGGTTTATACGCCGAGCGTATCACCCTGGGGAGCACCGGTCCTCTTTGTGAAGAAGAAGGACGGTAGCCTCCGCCTTTGTATCGACTACCGCGAGTTGAATGCGGCCACAGTTAAGAATAAATACCCATTGCCACGCATCGACGACCTATTTGATCAGCTGAAAGGAGCCTCAGTCTTCTCCAAGATCGACCTTCGTTCTGGGTATCATCAGATTGCTATCAGAGAGATAGGATATAGAGAAACGGCATTCCGTACCAGATATGGCCACTACGAATCACAGTCATGCCATTCGGTTTGTCAAATGCGCACAGCTAAATTCATGGACCTCATGAATCGACTATTCAGTGAGCAGTTGGATACTTCAGTTGTGGTATTTATTGATGACATCCTTGTGTACTCAAAATCAGCAGAAGAGCATGAATTTCATTTGAGGAAAGTATTGAGACATTGCGCGAGAACCAGCTGTATGCGAAGTTCTCCAAGTGCGAGTTCTGGCTAGATCAGGTATCATTCCTTGGTCATGTCATCTCGAGCGCAGGTATTTCAGTGACCCTTCTAAGATGAAGCTGTACGATCATGGCCTAGGCCCAAGACTGTTACCGACATTAGGAGCTTTCTTGCCTAGCCGGTTACTACCGGAGATTTGTAAAGGACTTCTCAAAAGTTGCTAAGCCCATGACTACACTGATGAAGAAAGATGCACCGTTTGTGTGGACAGACGACTGCGAGTTATCATTTACGAAGCTAAAGGACTCATTGACCTCAGCGCCCATCCTTACTCTTCCAGAGGGCACAGAGGGATTTGAGGTATATGTGATGCATCAGGCAAGGGAATGGGATGCGTGCTCATGCAGCATGGCAAGGTTGTTGTAGCTTATGCCTCCCGCCAGCTGAAAAAGCATGAGGAGAATTACCCGACACCGACTTAGAGTTAGGAGCCATTGTCTTCGCCTTGAAGATATGGCGACACTATCTCTATGGGGTAAGCATCACCATCTACTCCGATCATAAGCGCTACAGTATGTATTCACTCAGAAAGAACTCAACTTGAGACAGAGAAGATGGATGGATTTCTTTCAGATTACGACATCGACTTACAGTATAAGGAAGGGAAGGCAAATTGTAGCCGACGCCCTGAGTCGTCGAGCACACTCGCTCCATTCGCTACTCGCTTCTTCTAGCTTGGTTGACGAGGTGCGAGACGCTCAGTTGAGCGACCCTTACATGACCGAAATCAGACAGAAGATCACAGATGGTACATTTGAGAAGAAGAAATATGATTTCAGTTACATGAAGATGGTCTGATTCGGCTGAATGGCAGGTTATGCGTTCCCCGAAGCAATGCTGAGCTAAGGATCGCATCCTGCGAGAGTCACACAGTTCCACATTATCAGTCCATCCAGGAGCCTCCAAGATGTACAAAGACATGAAGAGGTACTTCTGGTGGTCTGGGATGAAGTCAGATGTGACAGAGTTTGTATTGAGATGCTTGACATGCCAGGAAAGTAAAGTTTGAACATCGTAGACCGGGCGGAATGGTACAATCGATGCCAGTTCCGGAGTGGAAGTTTCATGATATCTCCATGGATTTTGTTGTAGGACTCCCACTGCCAGGGGAGGACTCAACATGATCTGGGTTGTAGTCGACCGCCTTACCAAGGTTGCCAGATTCATACCGATGAAGGACACCTGGAAGGTAGTGAAGCTAGCTGAGCTATTCGACAGGGAGATTATCAGACATCACGGAGTCCCTAAGACTATAGTATCTGATCGCGACACCAGATTTCTTTCGAGATACTGGAGAGCTACACGGGAAGCATTGGGTACAGAATTGAAGCTGAGTACCGCCTTCCATCCTCAGACCGACGGTCAGACAGAGAGGACCATCCAGACACTGGAGGACATGCTTAGGGCATGTGCCTTGGACTTTCAGGGGAGTTGGTTTAGATAAGCTTCATCTTATCGAGTTTTCTATAATATATAGCTATCATGCTTCGATTAAGATGTCGCCGTTCCAAGCTCTATACGGTAGACCTGCCGTACACCTTTGTGTTGGGATGAGTCGAGTGAAGCGGTCATCATCGGACCGGAGTATCTTGAGCAAGTGCAAGCTGAAGTTCAGCAGATTAGAGCGAATATGAAGGCAGCCCAAGATAGACAGAAATCCTATGCGGATGTGAGACGGCGCGACCTTGAGTTCGCCGTGGGCGACCAAGTGTTCTGCGCGTTTCACCTATGAAGGGTGTCTCCGTTTTGGCCAGAAGGGCAAGTTGAGCCCAAAGTTTGTAGGGCCGTATGCTATCACCGAGAGAGTTGGAGCTGTAGCTTACAGGTTAGCATTACCTGAGGACTTGGGACGTGTCCATGATGTATTTCATGTGTCACAACTCAAGAAGTACATTGCTGATCCTTCTCATGTTCTAGAGCCCGAGCACTTATCTATTGAGCCGACCATGAGATATGTTGAGACCCCTGTGAGAATTTTGGATAGGAAGACCAGAGACACTCGCCATAAGTCTATACGAATGGTGAAGGTCCTATGGTCTAACCATGATGTCGAGGAAGCGAATGGGATGGAGTGGAGACCATGAAGGCTAAGTACCCTCAGTTATTTATAGACTAGTTAGTCTAGTATTTAGTATACGGGTACGGGGCGTACCCCTTTTAAGGGGGGTAGAGCCTTTTTGCTTTAGCATTGCTTCGGATTTTGTATGGCACATGTAGTGCAAGTGAATTCGGTATGTATGTGTAATGTGTGTATGGATGCGTATGTACGATGGTGATGTTGTGAATGCGTATTGTGAATTGCTTTGTGTATTGTTGTGTGATGGTATGAATGGGAAATGATGGATGGTGTATGATGCTTGAAGAGTGTATGCTTGCAACGTGGAAAAAGTAAACACCTCATAGGTGTAGTAAGACACATTAGAGCAAGTGTTTGCCTAATGAGTAGAATTACTTAAACTTTAGCCTTGAGCAACTTTGAGGGCAAAGTTTCTTAAGGGGGGTAGATTGAAATACCCCGTAATTAAAAATAGTGATTAATTAGGCTAATAAATATTTTAGAAGCTTATTAAGTCTAAATAATTATAAGGGAATAAATCCCGAAGAAAACGAATCCTTAAATGGATTAAAAATACAAACGAATCCTAAAACGCGCTTTCGAGGAAACCGAGAAAACGCGATTTCAACGGGTTAAATGGACCCGTATAATATAAGTATAAATTGAATAGTCATTAACAAGTATTAATGAAGGTCTAGACTAATAAAATTAATAAACGAGAAAATTCCGAAAAAGGGTACCGATTAGTAAAAACTGTCAAAAACGGGAACTTGTGGGGTAGAAAATAAATAACACAAACTTATGTGTCCAATAATGAAATGAATTTTCAAAACCCACATGGGTCTGTATGCTGTCCGAATGCCTCCCCCTCTCTCACACTATTAACTCCTTTTTCATTTGCAAAGAACAAAAGCAATAAAATAGTATACATACTTACCTTACACTCTCTCTCCCAATTCACTCATTCCTCACAGCACTCACGTAGCCCACTCCCTCATTCTCTGAAACTTTCTTTTTTTCTCCAAACCAGCGACAACCATGGAGAATAAGAAAACAGCACAAAACCTCACCTTCTCTCCCTTGTAACTTCTTCAAAACTCTTCCAAAAATCATAAAAATTACACCATTGTAATCTCCTCATAAAGAGCAACAATTCCCTCTTTCAAAATCCAGAAAAGAGCACTTTCATTTCGGTGGGTATACCCCATTTGGAGCTTCAAGACTACCACTAGGAGGCCCTCCTTCTCCTTGTTCTTAAGGTAAAAATATTCTCAAAAAACTTCATCTTTTTCTAGCCTCAAAGGCAAAACAAATCTGAGATGAAACCCTTGTTTACTCCCTTCTGTTCCAGCCGATTTGGACTCATTGGTGGAGTTGGAACTTTATACTTGAACCACTCCAAGCTTTGTTCGCACTCTTGAGAGGTAAAGGAAATTCTAAACCTAAACCTTATATTCAACCGTAAATAATGTTAGGTTAGTTTGGTATTGAAATTGTGGGTTATGATATTAGACTTGTGAAGTAACCGGTGGAGAAACAAAGGAAGGCAGAAGCAAAGAAGGAAAGGAAAGAAAACAAAACAGAAGCAAAACAAGGTAAAAAAACTTACCTCTGTTCAGCCGTGAGCAAGTGTGTATGTATATGTATATGGTTTAACAAATGAAGAAAACCACTGTAACCGTGTAAACATATGAGCATAAGGGTAGTGTTAACATTAGTTGTGTGATAAGTTGAAATCTGTCAAAACAAAATATGTAAACTGCTGCTGTATAAGTGTGAACTGATGCGCATATATATATGCATAAACCGTCTGCATATATGTATAGTTGAACAGGTTGTGTTCTTTGATGAGTGAACAAACTAGTGTGGTGAAACCTTAAGTTTTTAGGGGATACCATGTCAAAATTTAGAGAGAAAACTATATCACTTAGGAGCTGTTAGCATTGTAGAAGAGAATGAAAATAAATAAGAAGCAGTAGCAGCAACTCGTTGAACTGCAACAGAAAGAAAAGAAAGAGAAATAGTGAAAATGGTGAGATAGCAGTGGGTTGAGAGAATTGATTTTGGTGATGAATCTAGGAGAGTTAGATACTTGGGTAAGTAGTTAAACACATAATATTAAATTAGAAACCATAGGGAAGTGATTAAAGGAAGGAGAGAATGAAACAGAGTGGGGAAATATTCAGTCGTAACAGACCATTGTTGGTCCGGGACCTAGGTCCTACATTAAGGCCCGGACCAACCATGCAAAAAAACCGTGAGTTTTTCAATTACTTCTGGTCCGGGACTTACCTCTGGAGTAAGGACCCGGACCACCTTACAAAAACTAACCGAGATTGAAATACCCTATGGGTCCGGGACTTAACCCAGGAGCAAGGACCCGGACCACTTTACAAAAATCAAATACGAATTCAACCAATTGTGGTCCGGGACTTGGGAGCTGAACAAGGTCCCGGACCAATAATATAAATCACCCGAGAGAATTTTAATGGCTGTAACGTAAGGTATTGTTTGGATATGGTTACATAAGTTACTTAAGACTTAAGTAATCATAAATAAGAGTCATTAGGAGTATAAACAAGCTAGGATAAGAATGTGAAGTAAGTAAATAATGAAAATGAAATTATACAAGTAAGAATTAATAAGTAAGTAAAACGTATGAATTGTATAACCTCGAATTAATAAGTATGAACCGGGGAAAACTTAAGAAACAAGTAAGGTTGGTTAACTTAGCTGATCGCTGTGTAATGTTATGTATGTAATAGGACTTGATTTGTGACACCAGAGGACGTTCGGAAACACGTACAACGGTGAACGGTATGGATTCCTCATGCCCCGGGTGCTATCTTGGTTACTCTGATTTGTGTGTTGTGTGCTAATTGATCACCAAATAAGATAAATGCACGAATCGGAGTTAAGATGCATACTTGTGAATATGTAGTGTTGTATGATGTTGTATACTTTCTTAAATTCTCAGTTTGTATACTTCATGAAAGGTATGAATGATATGAATGTGTGTATGCTATGTTGTACTGTACCGACCGCTATTTATTGTGTTTGGACTTCTAACTTATTCCTAACAAGCTAACCCATCCTACTACTTAAAATGGTATTAAATTGGAATGAGTAGAAGTCCGATATAGTTTCGGCCACGCGTGAGGATGCGGGGTCACGAGAGGTTGGCCCCAATCCTGACTCTTAAACTGGTCCGCGGCCCAAATCCCTTAAGTGGGTAGCATCCCGATTAGTGAGTCAAGTAAATCCCGGATGTGGGATGGTGTAGTCCCCAAGGCCGGAGGTCCCGACGACTTGACTTGAGTATAAGTAAGTAAGTAAGAATGAGTAAGTAAAGTAAAAAGGAAGTAAGTAAGTGTATGCAAGAAGAAGTAAGTATGAGTAAAAGAGTAAAGCATTCCGATTAACCCGGATGCATAATTTGGCTAACCTTGTGAAGGTAAGTAAGATGTGTACTTGTAATGTTGCCTTGAATTGTGTAATGTATTGTATGAGCATGTATGATGTATGAAAAGCATGTATGTATGAATAATGAATGGCATTTTAGTGGACGTCAAATAGTCGGCGTGCCCTAGCTAGCACGCGGTATATGCGGAGTCCATATGCAGCTTTTGCTGAGCCCTTGGGGCACCATTTTACTACACGGCAGTACTCGAGATTGATGAGATGTGAAGATTGACTTTTCATTTCTCTTATCTTCTTTTGGTTGTAAACAATGAATTTGAGATGGGTGTACTAAGTAGTACAGGGCTACAGTTTTTTGATTAGCCGTTGTACCATGGGGTACACCTTTTTGGATTTTGATAGAATGGAGCATTGGTTAAAGGAGTAGGTAATTAAACTCATTCTTTTTGGAACTTAGGGATGAAATGTATTGGACACTTAAAATAATACTCGGTGATCCAGGATGTAAGTATTGGGCATATGTTATTTTGGTAAGTAATCTATAGTCTTCGGTACGTTATGTTCATCAGACCGTTACTTACTGTAAGTATTAGTAGCTTCTAGCCGTATGGGCGGTTAGCGGCATTGTTTCACCCGCCGTAGTAAGTATGTAAATATTTCCGCCGCTAACTCGTAGATTGTAGACGATTAGACGGTAAGCATAGGATTAGCGGTTTGGGGTGTTACACCCCGTAATTAAAAACAGTGATTAATTAAGCTAATTATAATGTTAAAGGCTTAATTACACTTAAATAAATATGAGGGAACAAATCCTGAAGAAAACGGACTCTAAAATGGGTTAAAAGCGTAAACAAACCTTAAAGCGTGTTTTTCGAGGAAACCGGGAAAACGCGACTTTAAGCGGGTCAAATAGACTCGTAACAATTTTGGGTCAACTAAATAGTCACTAATAAATATTAGTGAAGCTTTAGAACCAATAAAATTAATAAAACGAGAAAATTCCGGAAAATGAGCTCCGATTAGTAAAACTGTCAAAACCGAGAATTGTGGGGTGAGAATGCAAATAAACAAACTTAGTGTGTCCACTTTACAAATAAAAATTAAAAATCTGTGTGTGTGTGCATAGGGGGCGGTCAGCCCTCCCCCTCACTCACTCCTTTATTATTTGTAACTCACAAAAGGACAAAGAAATAAAGAAAAAAAAAGAGCTCTCTCTCCTATCCCCACCCTCTCCCTCACGCTTTCTCTCTATTCCCTATTCTCTTTTCTCTTCTCCTTCCTTGCGATGGCTATGGGGATTTGAAGAACCTCACTCAACTCTCTCCTTCTCTCCTCTTGTCCAAGCTCAATCCTTGTCCAAATTCAACAAAAATTGTACCATTAAAATCCCCTCACCAAGGAGAACACTTCCTCCTTTCAAAAATCGAAAACAACCAACTTCATCTCCATGGGTGTGCTGCATTGGATTTGAGTACCACCATTAGAAGCACCTTCACCTCCTTGTCATTTTGAGGTAAAAACATTCATGAAAACCCATCTTTGTCTAGCCCTTCTTGCAAAACGAAAATTCAAAGTGAACCTTGCTTTGTTCCTTGCATTCCAGCCTGATTGTGGCTTCTCTTGTGGGCTAGGAATCTTGCTCCCTTGATAGACAAAGAACTTCATTCATTGGTTGCAAGGTAATACTCTTTTCTAAACCCTAAAACCTAATTCTAGGGTTAGTTAAAATGAATGCTAAATGATTAGTGTGTATTGGTATGGTGGTTGTAGCATTGTGCATGTGTAAGGAAGAACAAGAAGAAGGAAAGAAGGAAAAGAAAGCAAGAAAGAAAAGAAAAACTAGAAACACAAGGTAATCACCCTTACCTTGAACTAGTTTTATGTTAGTAATGTAACAGATTTTAAGTAGTTAAGAATGAGTAATGTATTGAGTAATAAGTAGTAAGTATGTTGTAGTACATTGAGGAATGACATTTAACAGTTTTGAAGCTTTTTGATAATGTTTAAAAGCTTGGGAAAACATTGGGTAGTGAATGTGTATGTGCAAGAATTTGTTGTGTTGTGAGGAGTTGAAATGTGTGTATAATGTATTGGATAAACAGGTTGTGTGAATGAGCATATGTGGACTGAAATAGTGTGTGAGCAAAGTAAGAATTATAGGGGAGACTATGTCCAATTTTACTTAGGAATGAGAGGACTTGGGTTGTTTAAGAAGAGGAAGTAACCTAGGAGTTAACTAGGTGTATTGGGGAGTGTAATGGGAGTGTTTGTAGTTTGAAACAGATTTGGAAATGAGTGTGTTAATGGGATGAAGCTAGATGTGAAGTAATGTATTTAGAATGCTAAGAGTGACATTAGTTGAGAAAGTAATGAGAGGTAGAAGAGAGCTTAAAAATCTGTAGCATTAGAAGAGTAAAAACTGTTGCAAGTGCAGAAATGAAATGAGGAAAAAATGTATAAGTTGAGTAGAAATTGGGTAGTAAGATTGGTGGATGAACTAGGGTGATTTAGAGGGCTTAATTAGTGCTAAATCATGTGGGGAAGTAATGGTAAAGATTGGGGAAACAATGGGCAAAGAAACCAATTGAAAACAGATTTGTAAACTGAAGTACTAGGCCGGACCGACGGACTTGCAAGTTCGGTCGAGCCCAGAATCACAAAGACGGGAGCCTTCTGGAATGGACCGGACTTGCAAGTTCGGTCGAACCAGAAAATTCTCCGTCTGAAACCTTCTGGAATAGACCGGACTTGCGACCGGACATGCAAGTTCGGTCGGACCAGAAAATTTCCCGTCTGAAACCTTCTGGAATAGACCGGACTTGCGACCGGACATGCAAGTTCGGTCGGACCAGAAGATTTTCCCGTAATGTGAGCTACTGGAATGGACCGAACTTGCGACCGGACTTGCAAGTTCGGTCGAGTCAAAAAAAAAATATTTTTATTATATGATTATAGAATCATATGTATATATACTTATATATGTAGTAGTACACTATGAATGAAGTAGTAAAGGTAAGAAAGTAAGTACATGAGTAAAAGCAAGAATAAGAGGCAATGAGAAAAGAATGGTTTAATAATCAAGTATGAATGTAAAGAGTAGTATTATACATTGAAACCATCAATGAAGGAGTAAGATAGATCAATAATAGACCATTGATCATACTACTTCATGTATGTATAGGAGTCAAATAGTTGATCATCCAAGGACCCGGTAGTACGAAAACGACGGTGAACGGTATGATTTCTTCATGCCCTGTATCCTAACTTGGTTACCCCGATTTGTGTGCTTATGTGATCACCAACAAGATAAATGCACGAATCGGACTTATTTGCACATAAACGTGTTTGAACTATTTGTTCTTGTTGTATCTCTTGAACAATTAGTTTGTATAATTCATGAAATGAATGAATGAGAATGAAGTGTATGTGTACATGATGAGTATTGTGTATTGTTTGATGTATGGAAAAGGAGTATTGACTTCTACTAATTCCTAACATTCTAACTCCTAACTTGAGTAATGAGTAAAATGGAATGAGTAGAAGTCCGATATAGTTTCGGCCACGCGTGAGGATAAGGAAACACAAGAGGTTGGATCCGAATCCTGGCTGTTCTTTTCCATGGACCAAATCCCTTGAATGGGTAGCATCCTGGATTAGTGGGCCACCCTAAAGCCCGGTGGTGGGATGTAGTAATCCCTGCCCGGAGGTCATACCGACTTAACTGGAGTAAAGTAAGTAGTAAGAAGTAAGTATTGTATGTGTATCGGTCTTGACTATTGTAAGTCATTGACCTTGAGTAAAAGAGTATTGAACACCCGATTAACCCGGGTGTGTAATGAAGCTAACAAGACCTTTGTATGGTTGGAGAATTGTATCTCCGTAATGCGGTGAGTTTCGGTAAGTAAGAACGGGTGACTTGTAATGTCTTCCTGTATGTATTGAATGTATGTATGTGGCTTGTGAATTGAATGTATTGAATTTGTATTGTATGAAGCATGTATGTATGTATTATGAATGAAACGAACCGCATGTACTCGACCAAATAGTTGGCGTACCCTCGCTAGTACGCGGGGTATGCGGTTATCATATTCAGCGTAAGCTGACCCCCTAGGGGGAATGTTTTTATTCTACAGGTACCCGCGAGGCGTGATGGTAGAGTAAGGACCGGATGTGATTCTTTTTGGTATAGTTAGTAGATTTGGATGGTGTACCGAGTTGTACACGGCTAAGGCCTTTTGAGTAGCCGGTGTACCATGTGGTACACCTTTTTGGATAATGAATTCATGATTGGATAGAAAGGAGTAGGTGTACAAACTCTTGATTTTGGGAAGTAGTATTGGAATGTAATTCGTATAATTTGGATACTCGGTAATCAATTGTAAGTAAGTATTTGGTATTGTAAGTAAGTAGTATGTATTCGGTTATTCTAATCGTCAGACCGTTACTGTAAGTAGTAGTAGCCTTATTAGTCTTGGATGGCTAACGGCATTGTATCACCCGCCGGGAGTAAGTAAGTATTCCGCTGCGAGTAAGGTAATTATGGGATGATTAGAGGATAATGGAAGGATTAGCGGTTGGGGTGTTACAAAAAGTGGTATCAGAGCGAAGTCTCGCTCTGATGATTAGAATACCGAGTGTAGTGATTACCGAGTTAGGTTATAAACCGTTCTACAACGGAGAATTAGAAACCTAACTAGGAATTACCGTTAGCAATAACGGATACCCTTTACGTCTGCAAAGACGATACCATTGCTTGAATCAAGACCATGAGGTCATAGTGTCACTGCACCTAATGTAATTCACACTTGTTCAGATGTCAGGACGAGGTCGAGGCCGACCTAGAGGAGAGACATCTGATGGACCGGCGCGCAGACGATAGCTGAGATCGTCGCCGCCACGGTAGCACAGATGCTACCGCAAGTAATCACCGCTGTACAAGCAACACAGCAAAACCACAACAGCAGCACAGCAGCCCACCCGCCTCAACCCCGTGAAACAAATTGGGTAAAGGCCGTCGCCGACCTTCGACCTCCATGCTTTAGAGGCGAGAGCGACCCCGCCAAGCTCGAGGCCTACCTCTCCGAGATGGAGACGGCATTCGAGACACTTGAGACTCCCGCTGGAGTTCGAGTGAGGATAGCTGCGTACTACCTCAAAGACGCGGCTATGGACTGGTGGAAGCTCATTAAGGCCGAGCACGTAGCCGACCCTGCATTCGGTTGGGAAGCATTCACCTCTCTCCTCCGATCTAAGTACTATCCCGAGCATGTCAAGACCAAGAAACGGCTTGAGCTCGATGCCCTAAAATGACAGAGAAGATGACGGTTGATGAATATTACCGCACCTTCACCTCTCTTCTCAGACTTCTACCCGACCTTGGGTATACCGGCCAAGTCTTGGTCGACCGCTTCTACGGCGGATTGAGCCATCGACTCCGGTATGGCATGGGCTTCACGGGTTTACCTCCCTTCAGGTAAACGTCGTTGAACCCTTAAAAGCCATGAGTAATGTGAATTAGTACCCCCGTATGTAAATGTGTAACCTAATATCTAAGTAATTCAGGAGTGTTACCACGCTGCATCTCGAGTTGAGATCACCTGCCAGCTAAGAGATGAGGAGCAAGCGCTGAAGCGCAAGGTGAGCAGCAAGGGTAACACCTCCGACGACCAAAACCAAGCCAGACCTTGGAAGAAGAAGAAGGGGAAGCATTCCCACCATAAGAACACCTCAGGAGACGGCGGAGCCCATACTGAGAAGGGCAAGGCAGCTGAACCGTTACAGATTGCCTACACCGCACCAGTGGCAGCGAAGCCACTGAGGTCTCAGCCCTACAAGGGTAAGAACCCGAAACCGAATTAGTACACTTGTGAAAACGTATGTATATAGAGTATTGTAAGTATACCGAACCTTGCTAACTTGGAAGCTATAGGTTCCGGATTTGGCCAAGGCAAGAACCAAACTGATGGCCGCAGCTATGTGTGCCGAAACTGCAACAAGGATCATCCCACAGATTGCCAAGGAAGGGAGATCCGCTGCTACACTTGCCAGAAACCGGGGCACCGTGCTAATGCATGCCCAGAGAACTCTAAGCCCAAGGGCAACTACCAGGGCTACAAGCAGCGTGAAGGCAAGGAGGTTGCATCTGGCGATGCTCATGCCCAGCACACCTCACAGGGACAGGGTCCCGAGGTCCGCAGAAGGGCGCACCGCAGAGGCAGCCGGCCTTACACATCATTGACCGTGACGGGACCGGGACTAAGTCCGGCCCAGGTAACTACCGTAACCTTTAATCCTTGAAGAGCATGTCTAAGTCAAAGTAATTGTATGAATGGGAGCATGAATGCGTAAGTACTTGAAGTATGAAATTGAGCATGAGTAAGTAACATGGGAGTATGTATGAGCATGAAATGAATTAGTAAGCCTAGAACTCACACTAGATATAATTTACCACCTTAGGGAAATTCCTTATCTGTTACCCAATACCTTCGAACTCACCTCATGAAGAGACCGACATCGCCACTCACCACTTCGACAACAATCAGTGTCAGGTCATCCGCCCAGGTATGATCTTATTAAAAGGATACCTGACACCCGAAGCACAAGTTTCAATCATCCGACGATGCAACGAGTTAGGAATGGGTCCAGGAGGATTTTATACACCCGAATTCCCCGGTGGAGCTACAATGAAGCTGAAAATGATGTGCTTGGGAAAGGATTGGAACCCTTATACCAAGACATACCAAACGACGCGAGCAAGAGACGGAGCCACACCTCCAACAATACCCCCTGAATTCCAAATGCTTGTCACACAAGCTGTAGAAATTGCACAACAATGTGAAGATGAACCAATCCCTGCACTTGAAGCAGACCTATGTATCGTCAACTTCTATGAGAAAGAAGGACGACTTGGCTTACACCAAGATAAGGACGAGACAGCGGAATCTCTTGAATTAGGAGTGCCCGTAGTGTCTTGGTCCATTGGTGATGACGCCGTATTTTTGTATAGCGAGCAGAAGCGTGTGGACCTCGCAGAGAAATTGGTATTGAGATCAGGAGATGTCCTAATCATGGGTGGAAAATCAAGGTTGCTGTATCACGGGATCCAGAAGATCAAGTTGAACACGGCACCACCGGCAATAATCAATGCCACACACATGAAACCAGGACGCCTGAACCTTACCTTTAGAAAGTATTAATCTTGTAGTAGCATGTAATCCAGTAGTAACGTGTATTAGAGACACAGTATGTATGATGGTTGGTTATTCAATAAAAGCAGTGTTGGTTATTAAATTCCACTTGCGTTCCACCATCGTTACTTATCATCTTATGAATCAATAGGTTGTGGACTCGGTACCGAAGGTAACCTGAGTATCCTCACCGAAGAGCAAGCCGGCAAAAGCGGCACCATTCTAACGGGAACATTCCCAGTAAACGGCATCGAAGCCTCGGTATTATTCGACTCCGGCGCCTCTCACACCTTTGTATCGCCATCATTCGCTACAAGGTTGGGGCTAGACGCAGATGAGCTACCAAATTTCTTGGTTACTCTCCCGTCGAAGGAGCGGGTAAAGTGTACTAAGTATTACCACACCGCCACAATTCAAATCAAAGGCGAAGCGTTTCCCATTCCCATTCATTGAATTCAACGGGTTGGGATTCGACTTGATAATTGGAATGAACTGGTTGGAGCGGCACAAGGGGAGAATCCTATGCGCCGAGCATCGCTTGCTGCTCAAGAGTCCATCTGGGGTCACTGTTTCATACCGCCAGAGACCGAGAGAGCCTTCAACTACAGTCATCTCCGCTATGGCAATGTACCGGGAGCTCAGAAAAGGACACGAAGTGTATTTATGCCATGTGCAAGATCTGGAGAGAGATCCAGAATTCAGTGATGATGTAGTAGTAGTCTCAGAATTTCCTGATGTATTCCGAAAGAGCTACCTGGTATGCCACCACAGAGAGCAGTAGAGTTCGAAATCGACCTTGTACCTGGTACTGGTCCCATTGCTAGGGCACCATACCGTATGGCACCAGCAGAAATGACAGAGTTGAAAGAGCAACTACGTGAACTACTCGACAAAGGTTTATACGCCCGAGCGTATCACCCTGGGGAGCACCGTCCTCTTTGTTAAGAAGAAGGACGGTAGTCTCCGCCTCTGCATCGACTACCGCGAATTAAATGCGGTCACCGTAAAGAACAAATATCCATTGCCACGCATCGACGACCTGTTCGATCAGTTGAAGGGAGCTTCGGTCTTTTCTAAGATTGATCTCCGATCCGGATACCACCAAATTGCTATCAAAGAGCAAGATATCGAGAAAACAGCATTCCGAACAAGATATGGCCACTACGAATTCACGGTGATGCCATTCGGTTTGTCTAACGCACCAGCCAAATTCATGGACCTAATGAATCATTATTCAGTGATCAGCTGGACACTTCAGTAGTAGTATTCATCGACGACATCCTTGTGTATTCGAAGTCACCAGAAGAACATGAAAACCATTGAGAAGAGTACTTGAGACACCTGCGCGAGAACCAGCTGTATGCGAAGTTCTCCAAATGCGAGTTTTGGCTAGATCAGGTATCATTCCTCGGTCATGTCATCTCGAGCGCGGGTATTTCAGTAGATCCATCCAAAATCGAAGCAGTGCGATCATGGCCTAGACCTAAGACTGTTACCGACATCCGGAGCTTTCTTGGTTTAGCCGGTTATTACCGGAGGTTTGTAAAGGACTTCTCAAAAGTCGCTAAGCCCATGACGTCATTGATGAAGAAAGATGCACCGTTTGTGTGGACAAACGAGTGCGAGGTATCCTTCCAGAGCCTAAAAGACTCATTGACCTCAGCGCCAATTCTCACACTTCCAGAGGGCACAGAGGGATTTGAGGTGTATTGTGATGCATCGGGCAAGGGCATGGGATGCGTACTCATGCAGCATGGCAAGGTGGTAGCCTACGCCTCCCGCCAGCTGAAAAAGCATGAGGAGAATTACCCGACACATGATCTAGAGTTAGGAGCCATTGTCTTCGCCTTGAAGATATGGCGACACTATCTCTATGGGGTAAGCATCACCATCTACTCCGACCACAAAAGTTTGCAGTATGTATTCACCAGAAAGAATTGAACTTAAGACAGAGGAGGTGGATGGAGTTCCTCTCAGATTACAACATCAACCTCCAGTATAAAGAAGGGAAGGCAAACGTTGTAGCCGACGCCCTGAGTCGTCGAGCACACTCGCTCCATTCGCTACTCGCTTCTTCTAGCTTGGTTGACGAGGTGCGAGACGCTTTTGAGCGACCCTTACTTCACAGAGATCAGACAGAAATCACAGAGGGTACCTTCGAGAACCGAAAGTACGACTTCAAATTGCATGAAGATGGTCTGATCCGATTGAATGGCAGATTATGCGTCCCCCGAAGCAATGCTGAGCTAAGGGATCGCATTCTGCGAGAGTCACATTGTTCGACATTGCATGTCCATCCGGGAGCCTCTAAAATGTACAAAGACATGAAGAGGTACTTCTGGTGGTCAGGAATGAAATCAGACGTGACTGAGTATGTTCTGAGGTGTCTCACATGCCAGAAGGTGAAGTTCGAGCACCGAAGACCGGGAGGAATGGTGCAATCCATGCCCATTCCGGAGTGGAAATTCCACGATATCTCTATGGATTTTGTTGTTGGACTCCCACCTGCTAGGGGAGGACTCAACATGATCTGGGTAGTAGTCGATCGTCTCACCAAGGTTGCCCGATTCATACCGATGAAGGACACCTGGAAGGTGGCGAAGCTCGCGGAGCTATTCGACAAGGAGATCATCCGACACCACGGAGTCCCGAAAACCATTGTATCTGACCGCGACACCAGATTTCTTTCGAGATACTGGAGAGCAACACGGGAAGCGCTTGGTACTGAGTTGAAGCTTAGCACCGCCTTCCATCCACAGACCGACGGTCAGACAGAAAGGACCATCCAGACACTAGAGGATATGCTTAGGGCATGTGCCTTAGACTTCCAGGGAGCTGGATTGACAAGCTTCATCTTATCGAGTTTTCGTATAACAATAGCTATCATGCTTCGATTAGGATGTCGCCTTTCCAAGCTTTGTATGGTAGACCTTGCCGTACCCCGTTGTGTTGGGATGAGTCAAGTGAAGCGGTCATCATAGGACCGGAGTATTTAGAGCAAGTACAAGCTGAAGTACAACAAATCCGAGCAAACATGAAAGCAGCCCAAGATAGGCAGAAATCCTATGTGGATGTGCGACGACGCGACCTTGAGTTCGCCGTGGGCGACCAAGTGTTCTTGCGTGTCTCACCTATGAAGGGTGTCTTTCGATTTGGCCAGAAGGGCAAGCTGAGCCCAAAATTCGTAGGCCGTATACCATTACCGAGAGGATTGGAGCCGTGGCTTATAGGCTAGCGTTGCCTGAAGAATTGGGGCGTGTTCATGATGTCTTTCATGTATCACAACTCAAGAAATACATAGCCGATCCCTCTCATGTATTAGAACCCGAACATCTATCCCTAGAGCCGACGATGAGATATGTCGAGACTCCATTGCGAATCCTTGATACAAAGACAAGAGACACTCGCCATAAATTGTACGAATGGTGAAGGTCTTGTGGTCTAACCACGACGTCGAGGAAGCGACTTGGGAATTAGAGGACGCCATGAAGGCGAAGTACCCGAACATATTTGTAGACTAGATGTCTAGTATCCGTATAGCACGGAGGGTACGGGGCGTACCCCTTTTTAAGGGGGGTAGAGCCTTTTTGCTTTTGCATTGCTTCGGGTTAGCATTGCATGGTATGTATGTATTGTAATTGTATTTTGTTGGCACATGTAGTGCTAATTGTATTTTATTGGCACAAGGTAGTGCTAGTAGTATTCAGTATGTAGTACAATAGTATGGTATGTGTATGGTATGTGTGTAATGAGTAATGCATTTGTGTTGTACGGTATATGACACGAATGACATTGTGAAGTGTATTGTGAATGTATTGTGGAATGTGCGAATTGGATGAGTATTGTGTATGTATTTGAATTGAGTATTATGTATGGTATTTGAATATATTGTGTATGGTATTTGAATTGAGTATTGTGTATGGTATCTGATTATGTATGCATGTAGTGTATGAATTGTGACACCTGTAAGGTGGTAGTAGAATGCATTATGGCAATTGGTATGCCAAATGAGTAGCAATAGTAAACCGTAAACCTTGAGCAACTTTGAGGGCAAAGTTCCTTAAGGGGGTAGATTGAAATACCCCGTAATTAAAAACAGTGATTAATTAAGCTAATTATAATTTTAAAGGCTTAATTACACTTAAATAAATATGAGGGAACAAATCCCGAAGAAAACGGACTCTTAAAATGGGTTAAAAGCGTAAACAAACCTTAAAGCGCGTTTTTCGAGGAAACCGGGAAAACGCGACTTTAAGCGGGTCAAATAGACTCGTAACAATTTTGGTCAACTAAATAGTCACTAATAAATATTAGTGAAGCTTTAGAACCAATAAAATTAATTAAACGAGAAAATTCCGGAAAACGAGTTCCGGTTAGTAAAACTGTAAAAACGAGAAGTTGTGGGGTGAGAATGCAAATAAACAAACTTAGTGTGTCCACTTTACAAATAAAATTAAAAATTTGTGTGTGTGTGCATAGGGGGTGGGCCGGTCAGCCCTCCCCTCTCACTCACTCCCTTTATTATTTGTAACTCACAAAAGGACAAAGAAATAAGAAAGAAAAAGAGACTCTCTCTCCTATCCCCCTCCTCTCCCTCATTTTCTCTCTCCTTCCCTATTCTCTTCTCCTTCCTTGCGATGGCTATGGGGATTTGAAGAACCTCACTCAACTCTCTCCTTCTCTCCTCTTGTCCAAGCTCAATCTTGTCCAAATCAACAAAAATTGTACCATTGAAATCCCCTCACCAAGGAGAACACTTTTCTCCTTTCAAAAATCCAAAAACCCAACTTCATCTCCATGGGTGTGCTGCATTGGGAGCTTGAGTACCACCATTAGAAGCACCTTCACCTCCTTGTCATTTTGAGGTAAAAAACATTCATGAAAACCCATCTTTGTCTAGCCCTTACTTGCAAAATGAAATTCAAAGTGAACCTTGTTTTGTTCCTTGCATTCAAGCCGATTGTGGCTTCTCTTGTGGGCTAGGAATCTTGCTCCCTTGCTAGACAAGAACTTCATTCATTGGTTGCAAGGTAATACTCTTTTCTAAACCCTAAAACCTAAATTCTAGGGTTAGTTAAAATGAATGCTAAATGATTAGTGTGTATGGGTATGGTGGCTGTAGCATTGTGCATGGTGTGAGGAAGAACAAGGGAAGAAAGAAGGAAGAAGAAAGCAAGAAAGAAAGAAAACTAGAAACACAAGGTAATCACCCTTACCTTGAACTAGTTTTATTGTAGTAATGTAACAGATTTAAGTAGTTAAGAATGAGTAATGTATTGAGTAATAGCAGTAAGTATGTTGTAGTACATTGAGGAACGACAATGTAACAGTTTTGAAGCTTTTTGATAATGTTTAAAAGCTTGGGAAAACATTGGGTAGTGAATGGGTATGTGCAGGAATTTGTTGTTTGTAGAGGAGTTGAAATGTGGTGTATAATGTATTGGATAAACAGGTTGGTGAATGAGCATATGTGGACTGAAATAGTGTGTGAGCAAAGTAAGAATTATAGGGGAGACTATGTCCAATTTACTTAGGAATGAGAGGACTGGGTTGTTTAAGAAGAGGAAGTAACCTAGGAGATAACTAGGTGTATTTGGGGAGTGTAATGGGAGTGTTTTTGTAGTTTGAAACAGATTTGGAAATGAGTGTGTTAATGGGATGAAGCTAGATGTGAAGTAATGTATTTATAATGCTAAGAGTGACATTAGTTGAGAAAGTAATGAGAGGTAGAAGAGAGCTTAAGAATCTGTAGCATTAGAAGAGTAAAAACTGTTGCAAGTGCAGAAATGAAATGAGGAAAATTGTATAAGTTGAGTAGAATTGGGTAGTAAGATTGGTGGATGAACTAGGGTGATTTAGAGGGCTTAATTAGTGCTAAATCATGTGGGGAAGTAATGGTAAAGATTGGGGAAACAATGGGCAAAGAAACCAATGAAAACAGATTTGTAAACTGAAGTACTGGGCCGGACCGGACTTGCGACCGGACTTGCAAGTTCGGTCGAGCCCAGAATCACAAAGACGGGAGCCTTCTGGAATGGACCGGACTTGCGACCGGACTTGCAAGTTCGGTCGAACCAGAAAATTCTCCCGTCTGAAACCTTCTGGAATAGACCGGACTTGCGACCGGACATGCAAGTTCGGTCGGACCAGAAAAATTTCCCGTCTGAAACCTTCTGGAATAGACCGGACTTGCGACCGGACATGCAAGTTCGGTCGGACCAGAAGATTTTCCCGTAATGTGAGCTACTGGAATGGACCGAACTTGCGACCGGACTTGCAAGTTCGGTCGAGTCAAAAAAAAATATTTTATTATATGATTATGTAATCATAGTATAGTAATATATATATATATATATATATATATATATATATATATATATATGCCTATCATATATGCATATATATGTAGTAGTACACTATGAATGAAGTAGTAAAGGTAAGAAAGTAAGTACATGAGTAAGAAAGCAAGAATAAGAGGCAATGAGAAAAGAATGGTTTAATAATCAAGTATGAATGTAATGGAGTAGTAATTATACATTGAAACCATCAATGAAGGAGTAAGATAGATCAATAATAGACCATTGATCATACTACTTCATGTATGTATAGGAGTCAAATAGTTGATCATCCAAGGACCGAGTAGTACGAAAACGACGGTGAACGGTATGATTTCTTCATGCCCTGTATCCTAACTTGGTTACCCCGATTTGTGTGCTTATGTGATCACCAACAAGATAAATGCACGAATCGGACTTATATTGCACATAATATGTGTTGAACTATTTGTTCTTGTTGTATCTCTTGAACAATTAGTTTGTATATTCATGAAATGAATGAATGAGAATGAAGTGTATGTGTACATGATGAGTATTTGTGTATTGTTTTGATGCATGGAAAAGAGTATTGACTTCTACTAATTCCTAACATTCTAACTCCTAACTTGAGTAATGAGTAAAATGGAATGAGTAGAAGTCCATATAGTTTCGGCCACGCGTGAGGATAAGGAAACACAAGAGGTTGGATCCGAATCCTAGCTGTAATCTTTTCCATGGACCAAATCCCTTGAATGGGTAGCATCCTGGATTAGTGGGCCACCCTAAAGCCGGTGGTGGGATGTAGTAATCCCTGCCCGGAGGTCATACCGACTTAACTGGAGTAAAGTAAGTAAGAAGTAAGTATTGTATGTGTATCGGTCTTGACTATTGTAAGTCATTGACCTTGAGTAAAAGAGTATTGAACACCCGATTAACCCGGGTGTGTAATGAAGCTAACAAGACTTTGTATGTATTGGAGAATTGTATCTCCGTAATGCGGTGAATATTCGGTAAGTAAGAACGGGTGACTTGTAACGTCTTCCATGTATGTATTGAATGTATGTATGTGTGCCTTGTGCATTGAATGTATTGAATTTGTATTGTATGAAGCATGTATGTATGTATGTATGAATGAAACGAACCGCATGTACTCGACCAAATAGTTGGCGTACCCTCGCTAGTACGCGGGGTATGCGGTTATCATATTCAGCCGTAAGCTGACCCCCTAGGGGGAATGTTTTTATTCTACAGGTACCCGCGAGGCGGCGTGATGTAGAGAAGGACCGGATGTGATTCTTTTTGGTATAGTTAGTAGATTTGGATGGTGTACCGAGTTGTACACGGCTAAGGCCTTTTTGAGTAGCCGGTGTACCATGTGGTACACCTTTTTGGATAATGAATTCATGATTGGATAGAAAGGAGTAGGTGTACAAACTCTTGATTTTGGGAAGTAGTATTGGAATGTAATTCATATAATATGGATACTCGGTAATCATTGTAAGTAAGTATTTGGTATTGTAAGTAAGTAGTATGTATTCGGTTATTCTAATCGTCAGACCGTTGACTGTAAGTAGTAGTAGCCTTATTAGTCTCGGATGGCTAACGGCATTGTATCACCCGCCGGGAGTAAGTAAGTATTCCGCTGCGAGTAAGGTAATTATGGGAATGATTAGAGGATAATGGAAGGATTAGCGGTAGGGGTGTTACATTGACTAATAAACCCTTGAAGATGATTTGGAAGATTATTGCGATTATTAGATGATCTGAAATATTATTTTAAACTACTCAAGTGTGTTACACCTGAGTGTAGCTTGTTAATATAATTGATATGATAAAATGAACATATAATTCGTATCAGTCATAAAATGAATGGATAATAATCATAAGATAAATTTTTATAACAGTTAAGGAAATACAAATACAACAATCGAGAGATACAGATATATATATATATATATCGATCGCAGATAAAATCAACAGTGCAATAAATTTACAACAAAGCTGGTTAATAAGGTGTTGAATTCTTTGAATGTGGCATTTGAAATAAACATCAAGTAATTAAGGAAACAGAAACTAAATGTTTGGTAGTCTAATATGGTCCATGCATGTTGTTGTGATTGGTTTTGAAACAACCTTATTGGATAGTGTGTTCTGAGTGAAGTACCCATATCTTTTCGCATGATGTTCTCCTATCTTTCTGTGGTTCTCGTTAGTAGCGGTACGAGGGCGTATCTTAGCTCTTTTAAGGGGGATATACTGGCATACTCTTCCTTCGTCACCTCATCCAGATTATGCCATGTTGCCTTATTAGCAGAATGAGTGGTGTTTGTATGTACTTGGTTTTTACATTATGACACAGTATGTGACTGTTGATTTTCATCATGCTATGTCTTGGTATATCTTGGTTCATTTTGATTTTGAGTAATCTCGAGTGGAATGTTGTTATGGAAATGGATGGAAATAAAGGATTGGATTGGTATGGAATTTCATTGAATTATTATTGTCTCAGCACACCCGAAGCGGTGTGAGTGCCTATTAGTTGATTTTTAAACTTCGAGGCGAAGTTTCTTTTAAGGGGGATATACTGAAATACCCCTAAATTAATTTAAATTAATTTAGGGGATTTCTTTTATTAAACCTTTAATAATACTATTAAGTATTAAATTATTATATGGAATTATGGAAATTAATTTAGGGGATTCCTCCTATTTAACTCTAAAGAATACAATTAAATATTTAATTATATATATTACTATATAGTATTATGAATTTAATAACAAGATTTATAAGTCAATAAATCTTGGAAAAATTCCTAGACACTCCAATTATAATATAAAGATTTTAGAAATATTGGGAGCATTGATTTGGAACATAAAAGTCAATATAAAATCCTAGAAACCTTAAAGCTTATTAAGCCTTGCTAGGGTTGACTTTTTGAGAATGGTCAAACTAGCACATGAAACCTATACCAATAAATAGGTTATGGAAAACCATGAAGATCGATTAAAGAACATCAAAAACGGATCATCCAAGCCAAAGTTATGCTAGATTGAAGTTTAGAGTCAAAACTTTGAAATCTGCCACATGTCAGTCAGTCACAGGCCGCCCAACACTTAGTCGATTTCTCCTTGTTTTCGCCAACAGCCATCCGATTTTTTCCCTAACTTTGGATGCGGATAACTCACTCATCTCTCAGTATTTTTCAATGTTGTCTTCTTCATTCTCTTCTGCAAAACGTCCTCTTTCCAACCATTACTCACACATACCCTAATTCATTATACATCAGCCGCAAATCGATCTAAAGTTGCCTACTTGCGAAACCTGTACCCAGTTTTGCAGTTTCTCACCGAATTCAGGTAACTTTCGTTCGATCAGAACTTCTTCGTCTCTCAACCAAAATTTGATTTCTTTAGCTTGTTTTGAAGATCTTTAATCCCTCTACAATTTTCATGTTTATGCCAAGTCTGATTCGTAACCGTTTGGAGGATATGTTGCCTAAAGTTTCCGATTCAACATCACAAGAAATCATAGAAAACTGCAAGGTATAAACTCGTACTTTCAACTTTCACTTTAATTTCTCTCTGTGTGTTGCGAGTTAGAGTTAGTTCTTGTTATCAATATGTAGAGGTAAGTTTACTCTTTCATTAAGCCCTTACACATAGCCTAACTCGATCTGTACTGCAAGTTATAGATCCTCAAAGTCGACCTCGTGAACTGCTCGAAAGTTAGAAACCTTTCCAGAATTCCGAATTCGAATTCCTCCGTTTTTGCAACTCCGGTGAGTTTCCGATCAAATTGCTCCGTTATTGTCATTCGTAATCACATTACTGGTCTAACCCATGTCTCAATTTCATCAATTACGTGTTAGATTAGGAGAATTTGTCAAATCAAGCTTCGAACTGAATTAGGAACCCTAACTTCGAACCCAGATTCGATTTGCGGAATACCGCATCATAAGTGATGAAATCAGTGTCATTAGAACCATAATTTAATTTCAAACGAATGGAGGAAGAATCACTCAATTTGGTTCTGTAGATTGTGAGAAATTGGTGAATTAGTACTCGAATCGGGATGGGAATCGCTGAAGAACTCGGCTTTCAGCAGCCGTCCGATTGCAGTTATAAGAAACGGACGGCTGAGATTAGATCGTTTCAAATTAAAAGTATAAGTTTTTATTATAATTTCAGAAATAAACCCTAACTTGTTGAATGTGTTTAAATGCCTTCCCGAATGTATTTTGTCACGAAATTTTAACCGTAGATTCCTTAAAAATCTAGTTTATTTTGATGTAAATTAATATGGTTTTGGAGTTGTTAACGTAAGTTATGATTTTTGCCAAGTTACGGGTTTTCTGGAATTATTTTGCTAATTTAAAAAGATATTTTTATGAAATAAAATTTTATAATATGTCTAAAATGTTATAGTTATTATATATTAAATATGGGAATTTTTGGACACGGGTAAAATGGGTTAAAAATTATGTTTATGAATTTCATAAGAATAACCAATAATATGGTTTTAATATAACAAAAATAAAGTATGGTTTGTTAATAAGCTTTTTAGGTTGTGGAAAATAATAAAACCTAAATTAATATTTTATACCTGTATGTTTATAAATATTTTGGGTATTATCTTTTAAGTGAAGTAAAAATTGTTTACTATATATATATATATACTTATATGAGAGTAGTAAAATAGAAACTTCTATTAAATCATAGAATTAAACTAGTCTACATTTTATTTAGTATATAATGTGGAAGTTAATATACTTAATTAAAGCTTGAGGAAATACCTTATTTTTAACCATATATCAGATGTTAATATGTGTAAAAGTGAATAGAAATAATTAAATACAATAAAACTACATAAATAATGTTTTGAACAAATCCTAGTATATATAAATATATACACATTAAACATAAATAAAACAAATTAAATACGTTATAGGAAATATAATACGAAGGGATTAATAAGTTAAACTAAACCTCTACATATACTAATAGAAGAGTATTATATGAGGTGGTATTAAATTATAGTTATGTATTAGGCTTAAAGAGTTACCTTTGAATTTCCAAGGTTTATATATAAACCATATTAAAATACATGTATAGTATTATTTGTCAATGACCAGAATGTAAATCTAAAATTGGGATTAAGTATTAATAAGTTAAAACTTAGGAAAAATTGTGATTAGATTTCATAAAATGTTACACAAATAGATCTTATTCTATAATTAATGATAAACAAATGTAATACGTTTACATCTAAATGATCTTAATATAAATACAATAATTAAATAAATAAAATACTTTTACATCTAAATGTGAGGTAGGTTAGTAAGTCTAGATTTAATCATTTCTTAACATTTATGGTATTGAAATATAACTTAATGTTTTAAGATAAAATCATTGGAAGGATTATGATGTTAAACTATATTAAACTATGATTTGGAAATTTATCTAAATAATAATCCTTAAGTTTCTTGGCATTAGATAAGCCATATGAAATACATTTATAACATTTATTACCAATACTTAGGATGTGAGTTTACAATTAAGTGAGGTATTCAGTAGTTAGAACTTATGAAAGGTTTGTAAATTGGAATCAGATACTTAAAACCTATAGTTAGATGAAACTAGGTTATATAAGAGATCATATTGAACTACTTTACAACATTGAAAATATTAATATAGAATTTGAATATAAGGTATGGGGATTTTTCAGAATATATTATCTTATTACATAATTAACAATTTCACTTAAGAATCAGAGTTTAACTCTTAGATAAATTTTACCTTATGTTAATATGTAATGCTTATCCTAAAACATAATAAAGGGAATTAATTTATTAAGTTATTCCTTTGAAACCTTAGGTTGTAAAACAATTTAAACCGTATTTAAGACTTAAGTTTATTGAAGTTTAGTATAAAAGGATTGTACATAGACTATGGGGGGAATGTGTGTAAAAAATAAGACATTTAGGAAATTAATGTAAGTAAGGATACATAAAAGGTTTATACTAAACACCTTATTGTATAGGTAATAATAAAACATATAATATACCTTGTGAATACTAAATGTAGGATTAATTCGTTAAATCTAAGTTAACAATAGTATAGTTATTCAGGATGAGAAGCAATTTAACATCTTATGACAAGTTTATTAGATGGTTGTAATTAAAAGTCATTCTGAACTAAGAGGAGATAGTTGAGTTTAGCAGTTCAATTAAGTTATAATTAAACGCGTCTACGACACTACGATTCCAATATACAGGATGTAGATCTTAATTAAGTTAAGGGAAAGACTTAATCATAATGGGTTATCTAGTAGGTATTGTTTAAATACATAATCTTTACATTGTGAGATAATAGTATTGTATTCTGAGAGGAATCCATCATAGGTCATAATACAATGTTTATTCTAAATTAAGAATAAAGGTATTGAGCTTAAGATTATTATTGAAATTCTTAGATTTAATTATATAATATAAACACATGTATGATATTAAGGTCTCAAAAGTCTTGAGTGTGAGGATTGTGGTTAGATATGAATAAAGTGGGTAGGAGTGGACAGTTAGTAGGTGTTAATAAAGTACATTCCTTGATCCTACAACCTCGGGCTATACAACCTTCTAAAATAAGTCAAAGGTTATACATAACATTTAGTGAGGGCTTATAAGATAATTGAGATTTGGAAATAAGAGAGAGGGGTTTATTTAAGTTTAACTTAGGGTGCAGGTTATTGATAGTAAATTATCTTCAATGTTCCTCAGAGAATTGTTGAATGTTTGCACGAGTTTACTAGAACTGCTACGGCGTTGACCAGGTACGATTTCTCGTACTCTGTTACTTTTGCTGATTGACTTATGCGACGTTTTCGAAAAACACTAACTGAGTTTAAGAGGATTTCTAAAAGGAAATGGTTGTGTGACTAACTCAGCTTGTGTGACTAACTGAGCCTTGAATGTGAAACTCACTTGGGTATTGGTTCCTTCTATTTGGTTGTTCCATTAGACATTGACTGCTTAAGGTTTTACGCTTCTGCACTCTGTAGGACTGAGTGTTTGGTATTGCTCCGGGTAGTTAGTGATCTGGTGGGAATGTGGAAAGGTCAATTTTGGTAAATTCTTCTTTTGACTCGGGATTTCGTTTCATCCATGAGCTGGTTCTTGAGGTTTCGACGTGCGCGCGTCTTCAATGGTAACAGTGAGGGGCTGTATATCCCCTGTCCCAAAAGGGACGTAGTAGACAGAGAGGGTTGTATATCCCCTGTCCTTAGTGGACGTAGTTAACAGAGAGGGGTTGTATATCCTCTGTCCTTAGTGGACATAGTTAACAGTGAGGGGCTGTATATCCCCTATCCTTAGTGAACGTAGTAAACAGTGAGGGGGCTGTATATCCCCTGTCCTAAAAGGACGTACTTGGTAGTGGGCCATCTCTCCCAGTTGAATTTATTCCACTCTTGAGTATATTTTGTCTAGGGATTCAGCTTTCTGAATTGGTGGGACATAAACTGTCTACCACCATGGGTTTGGGTATTCATATCATTCCAAGTCCTTTGTGACTACCTGAGTCTTTCTATTCTTAACCAGAATTGGTTCTAACGTCAATAATGGATGCTTACTAACTATATGGTGTGACTTCTTAAGTGGTTGACTTGGTTTTTAAGTTCTTTGTCTCTATCCTTACCTTGTTCCCTCTTCTCTATGATTGATTGTTATGAAGTGCCTCCTTTCCCTGTTTTACTTTCAAGAATTTGATTTCAAGTTACTGCTTATTTTGAAGAGTTATGTTTTATAAGTTTGTTTGTGGAGAATTGTACCAGTTCCATTCCAGGGAACTGACTCACCCCTCTCGGGGTGGGCTGCTTGGTTTCATCTTGTATGTACAAATTGATTTACAGGTGGCCACGAAGTGCATGAGTGATTGGGATGGGATTAAGTTTATGGAGAGTGAATGTATTTTATTATTGTTATGTTTATGTTAAGTTTTCTCGAAGTTCAGACCGTAACTTAGTTACTTGTAATGGTTGTAATTGGTGAGGTTGGTACCGGGTGTTTGGAGCCCGATGGTCTGTAGCACCTTTAGTTTATTTTCCGCTGCTGTTTTATTATTATAGGGGTGTTACATGGAGCCAGGGCTGCTCTAAATCTCTGGGGACTCCCACTTCTTCTTCCTCATCTTGGCCTTCTTTACTGGAGGCTGAGTACTGCCTGAAGCAATCTCCTTTCCCACCCGTCGGGTAGAATGGTGGGGTGACGCGACCTCAGGTGCAGCCTGTTATACCCGAAATTTCAACCCCCTCGGTAGTAGTCTCTAAGGCATACGTGTTACAAAGGGCAAAATGGTCAAAATGCACCAATGCAGGATTTTCCAAGGACATTCTCGGGATTTTCTATTTTTATATGACTTGTTAATCATCTCCAAACACTTCCAAATATCATAGTCATTATGAAAGGTATTTCATGATTTTCTGATAATATTTATTCTGGAAATTAAGCTTTTAATAAGCTAGTTTCTTTAATAATTAACACATGAAATAGCCTCAAAATAAAAATTAAAAGGTTTTCAAAATTAAAATAAAATTGTCATGGTTAGCATGACTACTACAGTCATAAACCTGAAATCTTTTATTTGGAACCTTAGCCCAAAATTTAAAAGAGAAATTCAATCATTTTTGCAATTTTCTCTCTCCTTTGGAAATACCAAAATCAAAACAAAATGTCATGAAATTTTAAAACAAGATAGAGGATTATTTTTAGAGACTAATGCCGTTGGAATTTAGTTATTTCGATTTCCAAAAATAAGTTATGAATTATGGGAGATTCCAGATTGTGAGATTTTTATCTAATCGGCTATTTATCTAAATAACCTGATTCCAACTCTCGAAATTCTTAAAAATCATTATTTATCTTAAGTTAAATTTTCATAATTTTTCGCGGCCTGCAGCATATTCTAAAAAATCAGATTCCCTTAGAGAACAAAATTAGTGTTTTAGATAAAGATCTTGTTCTATCAACATGGCCTTGCTTCTTCTATAAAGGGACCTTCCAAAAACGACCTAGGGCAGAGGAGAACATTCCCATAGTCAGAAAACACAGCCGTCTACTTGCCTCCCACGTTTTCAGCACTCCCAACACCGAAACTCTACCGAAATCATCCTCAAATCACCTAAAACACATTCTTTCTTCTCCCATTGAACTTCCAAGCATCAAAACACCACAAATACAGAACCAAAAAGTGCTTAACAACACAAGGAAGAAGAGGTCAGAAGCTCGGGTCAAAGTCGAACCAGATCGGGCACCAACGAAGCTTTCAGAGATTCCCGACGTGAAGGAACAACAAATTTTTGAAATCAAAACAGGGCAAAAACCAAATTCTCTAACCCTTCTGGTCTAAATACATTCTGGTTGAAATTTCTAACCGAATTGATTTTTCCTTGCTTCTGAATTAAGGTTTGTTTGTGTTTCTGTCTTCTAACTTGTTAGCTAAGTTTCGTATTATTTCTGACTTCAAAGTGAATTCTTTCAATTACTAAGGTTTATAATCTTTCAGCTACAAACCCATAAAATTTAAGCCAAAAAAACCACCGGGAACCGCCCAAACGCCGCCATCCGAGGGCGGTCTGCACCCACGGACGCTATGTCCGGGGTCCCGGACGCCCTGTCCGTAAGCCCGGACGCCCCCGGACGGTGCAGGTTTTTTAATTTTTTTGATTTTTCAAATTTTAGGGTTTCTGACAATACATGTCGGGCCCACGGACACCCTGTCCGTGGCCCCGGACTTTCCAAGTTTGCGTTTTTATTTTAGTTTTGTTTTCGTAATCATGTAATTCAATTGGGGTCCGTGGTCTCGGACATTAGGTCCGTGGCTACGGACGTAATTAAAATTTGACCTAATTCTGCCTCCGAAACCCTAGTTTAGGTTGTTTTAATTTCACTTTAATTTTCTGTCAAAAAGTATTAAAAAATACAAAAAAAATCAGAAGCGCGCACTTAGGTTAAAAATGACTCGTAATAAGCCGTAATTAAACTAAGTAGAGGAAAAACGACTTCTAGGGGTAATGAAAGTAATTGAACCCTAATTAAGTCGAATACCAAGCCCCCGAACCCGAACTCTCCTTTCCTAATTTGATCTAGGTTAAAATTAGGTGGCGACTCATAATAGGTTCCAGTGAGCTAACTTAGGTTTTAATAATTATTGTTATATGACATAGTTATTAATCTTAGGTTATAAGTGGACCTAAAACCCAGTTAGATCCTAATTAGCTTTAATCAACATAGGATAGGGTTTAAAATCGAGGCTCACAGACTGGCGACTCTGCTGGGGACCACTTCTTAATTTTAACTTGTTTAATTTTAAGAAAGATGGCTTAACTTGAAAAATGTTTATTTATGGCTTTATTATATTGTTTGTTTACTTTTTGTGCTCAATTTAAATTTATGTACCTTTGCATCATATGAGAGCGAGGGTCCACGTAAACCAATTTCACCCCGGGACCCGTTTGAGGGTCCCCTGTCAGGGACTCACACCTTCTAGGTGATGTGAATAATTGGGGGAAAAGAGGAGGGTGTTGTCTAACCACACCCCCTTAATACCTGGGTTTTAGCCCCATGCATTTTCCTGGCAGTACCCTTACCTAGCCCATTGTTTGGTCAGTCAAAGACCCGACCGTAGATGCACACCTTTAGGTGATGTGAAAAAAGTGGGGAAGCCCAAAGAGAATAGTGTGCAAGCCCTATTCCTTTGTGGTGACCTGGGCCTGCGCCCCAAGCACCTCTCCGGATCGATCCATACCTGTTGGATTTAATCGTCAAGCGAGGACATGTTGAATTTGTGTGGGCCCTAATTGTTTGTATGATCAACCCACTACCAAGCCTAGGAACTGATAGGAATCTTTCCTACACCAGACTCGGCCCAACTCAAATTCGTAACCTTGTTGTTTATGGCCCAACGGCCCTTTGTTTGAGTATGTAAGTCGCTTATTTGGGCTTTATCCCAAAAGCTCGGGTTAGGTAATTCTTCTATCGGCCCAATTGAATTGCCCACTTACTTCCAGGCCCACATGAAAGAAATTCACTAGGACTATGGAGTGATCCACAAGATTAGAAAACCACTTAGGCCGTAGCGCTTCTCTACAGTCCTTAAAGTTTTGTGAACCACGTAATATCACAATATTCGAGACATGTACTTTCATTTCCGACTCACAATTTCGGCTATGTTCCTTTCTGATAAATGACATTGTGAAAAAAGGCTGACCGTCATCACAAACATGGAGGGCAAAGGCAGGCCAGATGGTGTAGAAGATAGGATGGCAGAAATAGAGCTTAGGCTGAAAGCCATGACAAAAGATTTGGAAGGCTTGAGAGACAAGATCAATTCTCAAGGTGCAGATTTGCATGTCCCAAGAAGGGCCACTGATGCCAGAACTAAACTTGAAGCCATGATGGCTGCCATGGAACGAAGACATAATAGTGTCAGGGATGCCATGGAATCCAACTATATTGCTGTAATTGAAGAATTGAAGGCAAAGGTTCTCTCCCTGGAGGCCGAACGTCAAGCTCAGGACGAACTAGTGGGCAGGCTTCTTAACTCTCTTCATGATCGTATAGAAGCTGGCCCCATCTGGGCCCAGGGTTCATAGGGAAATGTCGAGGAACTTGTTGCAAAATTCAGAAAGCTATTAAGCAGCCGGAAGTGGTCAACCAGGCAGCAACTTGCATTCAAGGTTGCACCCGAAAAAGGACTAGACAGTATGAAGAAGGCGTCAGTGGGTGGATAGGAGGACCACGTTAGGACGTTAGAGCAATAGAGTCACCACAACAGAACTCTGATCTGAGACAATTTACTAATATGGCCAGACACTAAGTCAAGCGCTTGAGGAACTTCGAAGGAGAAGTCTGCTACAACCAAAGGCCCCGAAGGCAGGACTTGCTCGATTAGGGAAAGATCTGAACCAATTTTGTCACTACCATCAGCTTCCCGGTCATGACACTGACCATTGCAGGGCCTTGCAGCATAAGATCCAAGACTTTATTGACCAGGGATTTCAGTTCTCGAAGCGCGACAACATTTTCGGAAGTTCCGTGCCAGAGCATCGCTAGGAGTTATTTTTATTTTGGTTTCCCTACTTGTTCCCTTAGTCATTCGATGTAGTTCCTTTTTCCTTAGTTAGCCTAGTTGGTCGTTGCTTTTTTTTGAAATAGTCTAAACAATAAGGGATTTTGTTGTCGCACTTGTCTGCTATTAATAAGAGAAAGTTTGTTTTGCTTTCATGAAAAGTCCAAATTGGTATTTATACATTCATTCTCGCATCTTTCGAAAAAAAAAGCACGATGTCTCATGGAACCCACCTGTAAGTGTTATAAGGTAGAACCCTTGTTTTCACCAATTCCTCTGTACAAAGCCACCACTCCGCATACAGACACCACTTTCATCATATACATCCCATGTGTCTCACCACTCCACTTTCTCAACATTTCACTAAATATGTAAGGCCAAAAATTTGTTGTCACAAAATCACCCATCACCTCCCCACAGGATCACCTCATCACCACTTACCATTACACACACAGCCATCCACCACAAATAACCTGGGTACCCAAAGGGCTCATCACAAAACCCCACAGCAATACCGGGGGGCAATCTGAGTTAAGGAACGATAATGTTTATTTCTTTTGTTTAAATGTGCAAACAAGTCTCTAAGTGTACACTTCGCGAGAGTGCCTTGAGCGGTAAAACCAAGAGCGAAAGAGCGTGTCATTCTTACACTACTCTAGAGAGATCACATTCAAAGGAAAGGTAAACGGCATGACTCCGACCGAAGGAGATAATTTGTAAGTTTATGCTTAAACCTGTGAAAAGTAACAAAGAACGGATACACAACTATTAGGATGACGAAGCACCTAGGTACAGCACCACACAGCCAAAAAGCTTGTGAACCCTGAATTACACCCTAGGCACTCCGCTGAGCTTTCCGCACACGTCCTCTTTTACAACACTACAAACTCCACAAACAAGCCAACCAATGATGAATAATCGACCTAGTGACCAAAGGAGGCAAGGAGCCCGACTTTTGAACAGCAACTTCACAAGTTCAAAGAAGCAAAACTGCTGCCAGCACAACGAAACGATCCGCAAATGGTCCCAAAGTTACACAGGATCCAAATGAGCTCACATCAAAAACAGCTCTCAAAGTTCAAAACCGGGAAACACAAGAACCCCGAAGAAAAAGAGATTCAAAGAATGGCAAACCTGAAAAGCCTCGAAGAAATCCAAAATTGGAAGAAAGAGAGAAGGTGCAAGGAATAACCCAAAAGTGCCAAGTTCCAAAGCTCACAAGCAAAGTCATCACGAAGTAGCTAAACGACTTCAAGACAAAGAAGACAAGTCCAAGAGAAGGTGCAAGTTGTAGCTTTGGTCACCCTTATAGCTCCACATATCCTAAACATTCCTCCATCGTCCCATTGTCCTTCATTACACCCCATAGCCACGTTATAAGCTCAAAAGACTTCCGACTTTGTAGTTGTGTATCCAATAATGTGAAAGTAATAGGTTGAATGCGTAAATCTAGCAAATGTCAAATTCAACGGTTGAGATGTTTTGACCAGAAGGAGAGCACGAGTGCAAGCATCAAACACTTTGAGTGTAGGATAGAAAAACCACATCAAGATAAACCCGACCTTTTATTGATACTTGTTTTCTGACAGGAAAGGTATAGAAAATACTGGGGGCAATCGATCGTTCCGATCGATTGCCATAAAATCCTAAAAAAAACTCAGATTGCCTTAAGGAAAAATACTGGGGGCAATTGTTGGTCCCAACACTTGCAACAACGACAGCGATTGGGGCCCAAAAACCCTAAACCTTAAGGAGCAAACCCTCCTCATATCACACAGGCCCATCCTAAGCCCTACCTCCACGTCAAATTTCCTCAGGCCCGTCTTAAGCCCTATCTCTACATTCAAAGCCCTACCTCCATCCCAAATTTCCTCAAGCCCGTCCTAAGCTCTACCTTCACATTCAAACATCCACAGGCCCGTCTTGAGCCCTACCATTTCTCCAAGTTTGACATAAACCCTAATCCTTCCACATTCATTTAGACCCATCATACATTTTACTCACTTTCATTAGATACTACCTTTAGGCTCGTCACAAGACCTAGATCCAACCTTTAAGCTCGTCATAAGACCTAGAACCATCTTTGCTCGTCATAAGACCTAGTTGCATACCTTTAGGCTCGTGATAAGACCTAGATCCAACCTTTAGGCTCGTCATAAGACCTAGATCCAACCTTTAGGCTTGTCATAAGACCTAAACCATCCTTTAGGCTCGTCATAAGACCTAGTTGCATACCTTTAGGCTCGTCATAAGACCTAGATCCAACCTTTAGGCTCGTCATAAGACGTAGATCTAACCTTTAGGCTCGTCATAGACCTAGAACCATCCTTTAGGCTATCATAAGACCTAGTTGCATACCTTTAGGCTCGTCATAAGACCTAGATCCAACCTTTAGGCTCGTCATAAGACCTAGATTCAACCTTTAGGCTCGTCATAAGACCTAGAACCAATATTTAGGCGTCATAAGACCTAGTTCCAACCTTTAGGCTCGTCATAAGACCTAGAACCATCCCTTAGGCTCGCCATAAGACCTAGAACCATCCTTTAGGCTCTTCATAAGACTAGTTGCATTCCTTAGGTCGTAATAAGATCTTTAGCTTACCCACTCTCATCAAACACATTGCATCATCTCATTCATATAGGCTCATCATAAGACCTAGTTGCATTATCCAAGCGCGTCACAAGACTTGGCGACAGAAAAGTTGGCGAGGTGATGAAATAAATCCATCCGTATTTTATGTCAGCTTACTTTGGGATCAACGATGGTGAGCAAAGGCAATAGTCCCCAGGGTTTTACCAGGAGTTATCCCTACACACCGGCTAGGGGGGCGATGGCAATAAGTCCACATTGGGTCCAGCCAGGAGCATTGGCACGAGTTTCGTTCCCTAGAAGCATCCGAGCATCATCAACATCATCGGCATCATCAACATCATTAGCATCATTAGCATCGCTAGCATATCAGCATTCCTGCATCTACACATTATTTCATTTTCAGGTAGTCAACACCTTAGAATAGCTTGATATCATTTCGTTTATCATAGGTAGTTAACGCCTTAGAATAGCTTGACATTACTTCATTTGACTTTAGGTAGTCAACGCTTTAGAATAGCTTGACATCATTTCATTTATTATAGGTAGTCAACGCCTTAGAATAGCTTGACGTCACTCCATTTCACTTTAGGTAGTCAACGCTTTAGAATAGCTTGACATCATTTCATTTATTATAGGTAGTCAACGCCTTAGAATAGCTTGACATAATTTTCATCACTTTAGGTAGTCAATGCCTTAGAATAGCTTGACATCATTTTCATCACTTTAGGTAGTCAACGCCTTAGAATAGCTCGACAACATATCATCATTTCAGGTAGTTGGCGCCTTTGAATAGTTCAACAACATCTCCTTCTCATTTAGGTAGTCAGCGCCTTCAAATAGCTCGACACAACCCAATAGATTTCAAATGGCATACGAGGTCTTTTAGGATCCAAAATTTTGGGGTATCACTCAAGCATCAACTAGACTTTTCATCTTCATTACAAAGTCTAGTTGACGGGGGGCAATCTGTTATACCCAAAATTTCAACCCCCCTCGGAGTAGTCTCTAAGGCATACGTGTTACAAAGGGCAAAATGGTCAAAATGCACCAATGCAGGATTTTCCAAGGACATTCTCGGGATTTTCTATTTTTATATGACTTGTTCATCATCTCCAAACACTTCCAAATATCATAGTCATTATGAAAAGTATTTCATGATTTTCTGATAATATTTATTCTGGAAATTAAGCTTTTAATAAGCTAGTTTCTTTAATAATTAACATGAAATAGCCTCAAAATAAAAATAAGAAGGTTTTCAAAATTAAAATAAAATTGTCACATGGTTAGCATGACTACATACAGTCATAAACCTAAAATTCTTTTATTTGGAACCTTAGCCCAAAATTTAAAAGAGAAATTCAATCATTTTTGCAATTTTCTCTCTCCTTTGGAAAATACCGAAATCAAAACAAAATGTCATGAAATTTTAACACAAGATAGAGGATTATTTAAGAGACTAATGCTGTTGGAATTTCGTTATTTCGATTTTCCAATAATAGGTTATGAATTATGGGAGATTCCAGATTGTGAGATTTTTATCTAATCGGTTATTTATCTAAATAACCTGATTCCAACTCTAAAAATTCCTAAAAATCATTTTTTATCTTCAGTTAGAGTTTCATAATTTTTTGCGGCCTGCAGCATATTCTAAAAAATCAGATTCCCTTAGAGCTTAAAATCAGTGTTTTAGATAAAGATCTTATTCTATCAACATGGCCTTGCTTCTTCTATAAAAGGACCTTCCAAAAACGACCTAGGACAGAGGAGAACATTCCCATAGTCAAAAAACACAGCCGTCTACTTGCCTCCCACGTTTTCAACACTCCCAACACCGAAACTCTACCGAAATCATCCCAAAATCACCAAAAATACATTCTTTCTTCTCCCATTGAACTTCCAAGCATCAAAGCACCAAAAATACAGAACCAAAACGTGCTTAACAACACAAGGAAGAAGAGGTCAGAAGCTCGGGTCAAAGTCGAACCAGATCAGCCACCAACGAAGCTTTCAAAGATTCCCGACGTGAAGGAACAACAAATTTTTGAAATCAAAACAGGGCAAAAACCAAATTCTCTCTGGTCTAAATACACTTCTGGTTGAAATTTCTAACCGAATTGATTTTTCCTTGCTTCTGAATTAAGGTTTGTTTGTTTTCTGCCTTCTAACTTGTTAGCTAAGTTTCGTATTATTTCTGACTTCAAAGTGAATTCTTTCAATTACTAACGTGTTTATAATCTTTCAGGCTACAAACCCATAAATTTTGAGCCAAAAACACCACCGGGAACCGCCCAAACGCCGCCGTCGAGGGCGGTCCGCACCCACGGACGATATGTCCAGGGTCCCGGACGCCCTGTCCGTACGCCCGGACGCCCCCGGACGGTGGCGAGTTTTTTAATTTTTTTAATTTTTCAAATTTTAGGGTTTCTGACAATACATGTCCGGGCCCACGGACACCCTGTCCGTGGCCCCGGACTTTTCAAGTTTGCGTTTTTATTTTAGTTCTGTTTTCATAATCATGTAATTCAATTGGGATCCGTGGTCTCAGACATTAGGTTCGTGGCTACGGACGTAATTAAAATTTGACCTAATTCTGCCTCCGAAACCCTACTTTAGGTAGTTTTAATTTCACTTTAATTTTCTGTCAAAAAATATTAAAAAATACAAAAAAAATCAGAAGTGCGCACTTAGGTTAAAAACAACTCGTAATAAGCCATAATTAAACTAAGTAGAGGAAAAACGACTTCTAGGGTAATGAAAGTAATTGAACCCTAATTAAGTCGAATACCAAGCCCCCGAACCCGAACTCTCCTTTCCTAATTTGATCTAGGTTAAAATTAGGTGGCGACTCATAATAGGTTCCAGTGAGCTAGCTTAGGTTTTAATCATTATTGTTATATGACATAGTTATTAATCTTAGGTTATAAGTGGATCTAAAACCCGGTTAGATCCTAATTAGCTTTAATCAACATAGGATAGGGTTTAAAATCGAGGCTCACACAGCCTCATCCTTTCCTGATGCATCCTCCATAATTGCATCAAGCTGATCAAACAACTCTTTCTCCTCAGAGTCAAAGGCAGAAGAACATGGAGAAGTGTTGGACTTTGTGTGACCCATCTATAAAGGAGATGAAAAGAATACCACGAATACAAGTCAGAAGAACAACCAGAAGGATGTGCCGGACACAATGCCGGACAGAAGTTACCCGGCACATTCAATCTTTACCATACCTGGGCCGGATGTGTGACACCTGGCACATTCATCCGACACAGTTTAGTAAACCACTTCCAACCCAAATATCCAGAAACATAGAAATCATATAGAACACCACATAAATAACTTTGCAACTCTCAAATCAGTTACCTACGTTCCCTAATTCCATTATGTAGCTACCTAAATTGTAGAAGCCTTCAACTGCTGAAAAATTCAAAATTGCAGAAAACAAAAAAAATGAAGAACGCAAGTAGATAGAGAGGGAGTAGAGTGGAATGTTTGTGATTTACGAAAAAGAAAACCCATGAATTTAGGAGTTTGGAGAAGTGAAGGTGAAGTTTGTTTGTGGTGTTTTGAAGAGGAGCGGCGCCTGGTGTTGTAGTGGGGTTCGAAAGTTTTGTTTATGTAAGTATAATAGAGTAAAAGAAATGTACCCGGTATAATTTTTTTTTTGAATTTTACGAAATGCTGGATGTGATGCCGGGTATCTCGTATCCGGCACATTGAGTGTAAGGAGGCTGGATATAGCCCACCTGACTTTATGCACGTCACTTTGAAATTTTCTTGCCTCGCACCTGCAGCAGTTCAATTACAAATCCAAGAAAAATAAAGCAACATATATAAACATTTCCCGACGTCGGACTTTCTCCGAATATGCCGGATTACTATTCCCTACATTATGCTCGCCATATATAAATGAATTTAGAAAAGAATGAAAAAATCAACGAATAAAGAATATGCACTTTGAATGTAAAAAATGAATCAAAACAAATCAATGAATAAAGAATAGGGCAATCATCAATTTTAGGACTTGGATTAATTCCAAGTCCCCGGCAACAACACCATTTTGCTAAGGAGGAATTTGGTAGGGAAAAGAATATACAAAATGAATAAAAGAATCCTACAAACTCTACTACGGGTAGCAAAAATCCAGGTTGGAATAAAGTGTAAGTAAATTACGACCAAGAGTATCGAACCCAAGGGACTTAATAGAAAATTAGTCCTAATCCTAGTAATTGCCTAATTCTAACAAGGGGGGAAATGAACATTAATTTAAATTAAAACAACTATCTAATAATCTAACTAAATAGAGTATTTACAATGAACTATCCTTGATTCGGGATAATAGTCAACCTAAGAACAAGTATGATCACAAAGTCAAATTAGCAAGTCTCAAATTAATCAAACATATGAACGCGCCAGATGTCATGCCGGTCATTAGACGCACGACACATTCAAGGACTTTGAATGCGCCAAACGCCAGACACTCGATAGTCCACCCGGTAGGATTAATATGTTAATATTGTTTTCCAGTGTCAGATTCGAAACAATACACTCACAATCCATTATCGAATCCAGCAAAACTTATGCCGATAAATGAACAAGATAGTGGAGAATAAATAGATTAATTCCAAATCTTAAGTCTTGTTGCCTAATCTATAGAAAACAAAGTTAAAGACCACTAAGATTCCACAACCTATTCTACTCTTGTTTAATAAACTTGAATATAATTTTAAATGAGAAGAACAAGTGGTGCACCCATTATTTAACTTACACAGTAAACCAAAATCTTAGTTGAAACTTGCAAAAATATATTAAGTGATCATAATTGTTTTACAAAAAAGATCATCCCTAACTAAGGATAACCGAGGAATTCTACTTAACCATTCATGAAAATACAAGAAGAAATACAAAGAAGAGAAGGGAATTTGATATAGCCTTAACCTGACAGAAATCTCTTCTTCTTCTTCATGGATGGATGCGTAGAACTTCCTTGGTAGAATTGACACCAACACTTGGGATGGATGCGGAGTGGAGTATGAGTGGAGTGTATGTATGTGTTGAAGTCTTAGCCCTTCGGCCTATTTATAGACTTCAATTTCTTATGTGTGCGGGAGTCATGCCGGATCAGTAGTACCCGGCACCACGAGCAAAACGTGTTGTTTAACGGTCAATTAAACCGCCAAATCAGCGAGAAGATACTTGTGCCTGCCGGACAGGGAATGTCCGGCACCATACCCGGCATCGGTTGATTTGTTAACGTAAATAAATGCTATCTTTTGATGAACCGAGGTGACTCTTCACCGATGCCGGCTAAGGGATACCCGGCTCTGCGTCCGACAATACCTCTGCTCTGCTCCATACTGCTACCGTGAGTTGAACTCCCGGAATCACTTGGTCCTTTGATTAGAAATATATTCCTTGCATGAAAAACATACCAACATAAGTCTAAACTTATATAATAGACTTTATATGCAAGATAATATAAAAACTAGCAATTTTAACCTTATTTTGCTAAATAATCTTATAATTCTAACTACTAAAATATGATAAGTCTGAGGCTTATCAGTCTTGTAATCAAAAAGAAGATTTTTTTTGTCGTTTTTTAGTTAAGGTAGCTTGAGCTTCATAGTGAAATTTTTTTTTGTCGTTTTTTGAATGTCTCTATTTTGTCGATCGACTCCATCCATTAATTGAAAGAGTCAAAATGTCTCAACGACTTACATTTTGGGCACTTTTAAGTCAGCCATCGATCCTACAATCAGTGATTACCAGTTTCTTCTATCAACTTCTGTATACTCTTGCAGTCACGTCTAAGGGCTTAATTCCCAACATTAAGTCTAGTCCTAAAACCGACATGAACGCTTTGATCAGAAAAAGAAGAAGAGCGACTTTATCATCATCCTCTCTCGTAGCCATAAATCCACTTGTGATTATGTTCAAGGAAAAGAAGACATGTCTGACTAAGGAAAAGGACAGATGATGGTGAGGATTTTGTTGGTGGGGGAACCAGGTTTACGTATGGTAGTGATGAGCTTGAGATGGGATCTGGACTTGTTTTATTGGTTGTCTACTATGGTCCACATGGGTGTTGGTCATCCGGTAACAATCAATGGAAGTACGCTTAGCAGGCGGCTTTGGGGTTGAATCAGAGCTGCAGAAGAGGATGATGGCTTGGCCCTTAATTGCATGGGATGGAACACTACTCATGCAATTAAGTGTCTTGAGAACCCTGTGTTCAACCCAGTGTCCTCTTTGATCTTTTCCTATCTGGGTTTTTTGCTAGTTTGCCTTATATTTTAAGTAGCAATTTCCTAGTTGTTATCTATCGACTTAAGCTTTGTTTTGGCTTGTTTAGTTTTAGGTGGTTTAGTTGCGATGCTTTTGTGCTGATAGTGGTCTTGATCTGTGATTTATTGAGTTAGTCGTCGAACTGGGACTATGGTGGGTGTGGATGTGTTCCAAGATTGATCACGCAGAGGCTTGATCTTGCCTTTAGTCTTTTGAACTCACAGACTCTTCAAAGAGTTCCCCTTACAAATGGAGGACGTGGTTGTTTTTGAATAGGTTGCTCTCGGTTATGACGGGTTGTTCTGGGGTGGTAATTGATCAAAGATTGGGTGATGTGGCTAAGGGTTTTGTTTTTTACTTTTATGATCTTTACCCTTGTATTGTTAGCTAATCAAGATAGTTGGATATTAAGTTTATACTTATCAATTTAATCAAATATAGCTAATTTTACAAAAAAAAATATGAATATGTAACTGGACCACAAAGATAAAAACTTGTTGATACTAAATGATAAAATGTAATCGTATACTATTATTTACGTATAAGTATTTTTCCATTAATACATCATGTCTTACTCTTACATGAAAGGTACCATTCAAATTATCATTATGTCTTTTTTAGAAACTATCATTATCAATATATATTAATAGTAAAATAACTAGGCCCACTTTATATTGTCGGCCATGTCAATAATTAATAATGTCAACTATATATAGCGTGGAAGACTGCATTGCACGTGAACGTGATGTACTGAAATGAAGCAAACAAATTGTACTCAATTTGATTAATACACATGCATCCTCCGGTGGTGATTTATGTTAGATGTGTTTTGAAAAACAATCAGTCATGGCTACATCTTAATGGTGGCCACGGTCCGGTTCCACCGGTTCCGGTTCCGGTTTCCACCGTTCCGGTTCCAGAAAATGTGTATTCGTATTCGGAACCGGTCTGGGCGGTTCCGGTTACGGTTCCGGTTCCGGTTCTGAAATCTGGATTCGCTTCGGATTCGGTCAAAAAACCGGTTCCGGCCGGTTCCAGCCGGTTCCGGTTTCGGTTCTGATCGGTTCCGACCGGTTTCGGAAAGATTCGATCGGCTCCAGTTGCTTCGTTTTAGCTCCGATTTGAGATCCGTTTGAGTGCACACGTTGCTCTTTTCATCCACTTTAGGTTATTTTTCAAGTTTATAATCTTAAATGTGTAAGAAACAAAGACTTAGGGATTTTTTATTGAATTTACAAAAAATAAGGAACAAAGAGAATTTTATTATATGATTCACTGCCTCATTAAAACCTTATTAGTAAAATCCATTGGGAAAACCATAATAAGGAAAAAGAGTACAGCTACTAAGAGGTTACATTTTAAAAACCCAACGGTAACTTCAACCGGTTCCGGGGCGGTTCCGGTTCCGAATCCGATGACGGTTCCAGGCGGTTCCAGGCGGTTCCGGTTCCGGTTCGGGCCCGAATCTCAAAACATGTATTCGTATTCGGAACCGGCTGAGGCGGTTCGGTTCCGTTCCGATTCCCACCGGTTCCCGGCCGGTTCCGATTCCAATCGGTTCCGGGTAGAACCGCCGGTTCCGGGTAGAACCGGACCCGATGGCCACCATTACTACATCTGATGTATCCCCGCGCTGCGTCGGGGTTTTTTTTTTTTCGCGAATTCATATATGGCGCAAGCACTATGCTGCAGGGTGGCGATGGCCACTTTGGTCTTTTTGCACATATTAATACTCTATTGCAGATCAAATAAAGAAAAGGGAAAATTCACGAGATACCCCTGTTTTCTTTTGTAATTCACAATATACCCCTGTGATTTTAGTAATTTAACTTTAAACATGCTTAAATGTTGTCCAAAATTGATGAAACTTTACATGGACGATGTTAAAGTGTTATATTTTGGTCCAATATCAATTTTGAAGCTTTTTAAGCTCACATGTGACCAGTGGAACCCAATGAATATGTGACTGCTCATTGGGTCCCACAGGTCACATGTGAGCTTAAAAAACTTCAAATTTGATATAGACCAAATATAACACTTTAGCATCGTCCATGTAAAGTTTCATCAATTTTGGACAACATTTAAGCATGTTTAAAGTTAAATTACGAAAATCACAGGGGTATATTGTGAATTACGAAAGAAAACAGGGGTATCTCATGAATTTTCCCTAAAGAAAAAAAAAGAATAAGATGGAACAACAGACGCGCGTACAGGAGGGAGTATGTGAGGAGGAGAGAGAAAATCTTGTTTTTTTTAAATGTCATAACTTATAAATCTAAGTGCAAAAATAAAACAAATTATATCATTGTTCATCATTTTTCGTGTTCTTCAAAATAAGACCAAACATGAATATCTTTGATAAATTTTAAATTTTTTATTTTTCGTATGTACATATTTTTCAAGATTCATTGTGAATCTTCAGTTTAAGAAAAGTGAATCAATGGGTGTTACAAAGTGAATCAAAGGTTGTTAAAAATGAATCAGATAGTTGCTTAAAAGTAAAAAAGATGTTTAAAAAAACGAATCTCATAAACAGAGATTGTTTGACTAGTGTGAATCAGAGTTTTTATAAAAGTGAATCAAGGTTGTTAAAAGTGAATCAAAGGTTGTTAAAAGTGAATCACAAGTTGTTACAAAGTGAATCAGAGTATAAGAGTGAATCTCGTAAGCATAGATTAAGAGGTTTATGAAATGTGAATCAGAGGTTTTTATAAAGTGAATCATGCGTTTAAAGCAAAGTGACCCTAAACCCTGCACTACAAACCATAAAAACGCCTTCGACGTTTTTATCATTCCTAGGGTGGTTTTGAGGGTGTTTGGGGGTAGGGTAATCTTTTTGGCATTAGTTCTACACTTTATATTGTCGTCACTGACTCGACACTTTTTTTTAGGATTTGTGGTTTGTTGTAGGTATAAACGCACTCAAACCATAAAAAATGCCTTCGACGTTTTTAACTTTACTATGGTGGTTTTTAGAGTGTTTGAGGTAAGATTCATTTTGTTAATGAATAAGGTTCTTTTATTATTAGAAAGATTCATTTTGCTAATGAATAAGATTCACTTTAAAAATACCTAATATACTCATTCTAAAAATATAAAATTTTATGTTTTACCAAAACATATCCATGATACATCTTGTTTTTGAAGACCACGAAAATGATGAATAATGATATAATATTTTTTATTTTTGCACTTATATTTTGTAGTTTAACATTTTAAAAAAAAATTCTCTCCCCTACACTCCCCTTGCACGCGTGCGTCTACGCACATCTTTTCCATTTTTTCATTCTTTTTTTTTCTGGAACACAGCATTATACCAAAAATTTCTATTTATTTTTTTCCACCCAACTACTATGCACCCCGTTCTATTTTTTCCATTTTTTTTCTCCCTACCATATGCTTACACGTGAATCGACGCCACCTTCTACCATGGCTCCTTCGCAGGGTCCCGTTCCGTTTTTTTTAACACCCCAGTACCCTTTGTTTTTTGTTTTGTTTTATTTTTCTTTTAACATAAAACTTTAAATTATTATAACTTTTAACATATAAGTCTAAAATAAAAAATAATTATGTCATTGTTCATCTAAATTCAAGGTTTACAAACCAAGACCAGTCATGAATATATTTTGACAAGTTTAAAAAATATATTTTTACATGTATGGAGCATAGAACGTAACAGAAAACTTATACAGATGATCATACAAACCTGTACAAATGTTCACTAAAACATGTACAACCTCACGTGAAGACATGTACATTCTCGCATTAAAAACATATAGATAGTCATATAAACGTGTACAAATTATTAAATATGTACATCCTTAAATTAAAACATGTACATATAAGGAAGAACACTTGTACAGACGGTCATACAAACATGTACATATGACCATACAAACATGTACAGATGTTCATTAAAGAACATGTACATTCTCACATTTAAACATGTACATCGTCACATTAAAACATGTACATTCTCACATCATTCTCACATTAAAATATGTACATACATCCTCACATTAAAATATCATGGTATACATGTAAAAATATTTTTAAAAAAGTTGTCAAAACATATTCATGACTGATCTTGTTTTGAAGCTCGAATTAGATGAACAATGATATAATTTTTTTTCATTTTGGACTTATATATTAAAAGTTATAACAATTTAAAGTTTTTAAAATGAAGAAAAAGAATAATTTTTTTTTAAAAAAAAAAACAAAACCGACACTGCCGCGCTTAAAAAAAAAAAGTGACGCGCGCGTGCTCCTCCTCTGGATGTAGCCAAATGGCTACAGTAGGTTGTAGGCAGAAAATGCCTTTTGAAAATTATATCCCCATCCATGACGTTTGACGAAATTACACACCCCACCTATAAGGAACAAAAATATTTTGTCCACCCTTATGGTTTCCTCTATTTTACATCCGACAACTTTTCTTACATTTGATCAACTTAAAAGATGCTTAAATATTGTCCAAAATTGATGAAACTTTACACGAATGATGCCAAGGTGTTATATTTTGGTCTAGCGTAAAATTCAAAGTTTTTTAAGCTCATATATGATTTGTGGAACCCAATGAAACATGTGAGATGTCAATGTGGTTTCATTGGGTCCCACAAGTCATATATGAGCTTTAAAAACTTTGGATTTGGCGTTGAACTAAAATATAACACCTTAACTTAAGCATCTTTTAAGTTGATCAAATATTAGAAAAGTTGCCGGATGTAATATAGAGGAAACCACATGGATGGACAAAGTAAATTTTGAAACCTCGTGGTGAGGTGTGTAATTTCACCAAACATCATGGATGGAGATTTAATTTTCCCTAAATATTTTTATCAATTTTTTAAAAATATAAAATAATATAATATTTTAAAATTGTTAAGGTTTTTTACCCATACAAAATTAAGGATCTGCGCCACTCGAGGTCTTTATTTAGTATTTGATGAATTAGTAATACCGAAAGCATAACGACACGTTTCGGGTATAATAGTAGGCGTCACAAAATTATATATGATGTGTGCTTTTTAAAGAAAATAAGAGCGTATTATTATATAAGAGCGGATACATCAATATACTAGCAACAACTAATTAAAGTCTAAACCACCATTAAGCCATAACAACTGTAGCCAAAACTTTACCAAACAACCGCACCAAACTTAGCAAAATAACCGGTGGGGAGTTGGTGACGGAACCATAATTTCGTCAGTGACAGACTCAAATCCCACCATTGATAGATTTTATGATATTTTAATCTCACGGATAAGAATGAAAAAAATAATGTGTTTGTAAGTGATGACCGGTTGTCTTTTTCAATGACTAAAGATGACTATGATGCCGGTAGTTATTATTCAACGTGAACATATACATGAGATACATATATACATGAATGGATGAAATAACTAAGTAGCTGTCACGTGATCAATCAATTTTTTTAATTTTAAAATTCTTTTTATAATTCAAAATGCTGATGTGATTTAATAATATTTAATATAAAAATAAAGTAATAAATTTTTAGCATCATTCTAATGACTATTAGATATAAATTTAAAGGTACCATTTCTTACATAAATTCCTTTTAGTAAAAAATGATAATAAAGAATAATGCAAAACATTATTAATAATTTGGCTTAATTAAAATAATTAATATGTGCTCTATAAATTATAAGTTTTAAATCTTAAAAGTTGGTTATATATGATTAAAGTTTTAAAAATAGTATAGCAAAAATAAAATAGGAGTTCTACAATAAATAATAATAAATCTATAAAATGAGCTTAATATTGTACTAAATATAGGTGTTTGGTTCAAAGGGGAAACAGAATGGAATCAGGAAAGGGAATGGAGAGGAATGAAAAGAATTCCCTTTGATTTTCCTGGTTGTTTGTTTGAGCTGGGGGAAATGAAATAAATAACCGGTCAATGGCCACCGGTCAATGGTCAACGGCTGCCGGCTGCCGGTCAACGGCCATTAATTACCAGTCAACATTCACTAGTCACCGGTCAATGGTCATTAGTGATCGGTCAATGGTCATATGTTGCCGGTCAAAGTGTACTGGGGAAGGGAATCCCATTCCCTAGTAGGGGGTGGGGAATCAGGAAAACGGGTTTTGGGGTAATCCCATTCCCTTTCCTTTTCCTGAAAATTGGAAAAACTGGCAAAACAAACAGCAGGAAAGAGAATCATTCCGATTCCCTTTCCTGATTACCCCAAAAACAAACGCCGAGTATAATCTCTAATGAAAATATTATGTACTATTTTTTTTTTAGGTTTCAAACCACTAAGTGATGCACAAAAAGTTGAGTTTTATACACTTTGAATATTGAAGGACATTTTTAATACTCTCTTAGATACAATATTTTAGTTTTCGGTAACATTTAACTACTATCATGGATATGCTTTAAATACCAAGGTGAAATATTTATCAACTATCATGTCTACGTTAACTACTTATGGAAAAATTTATAAATGATCATGTACATTTTAGCACTAAGAAAGTATCGATAATCGATTATGGATGCATCTTTAGCTATCGATGGATACGTTTGTAGACAACTATGATACATTTTGTAACTTTGATAGAAACATTCATCAACCGTCACGGTACATAATTTTAAGCTACTATTGAAAACATTTATCAAATATCATCTGCACATTTTAAGCTATTGTTGGAAACATTATCAACTAGCATTTGTACATTTTACGCAACTGATGGAAACATTTATAAATGGTCATGTATACATTTTTACACAATTGATGAAGATATAATACGCAGTTATGGATGCATCTTTAGCTATTGATGGATACGTTTATACATAATGATGAATACATTTTGATCTTCTATGGAAGCATTTATCAATTTGCATGGATAAATTTTAAACCTGGTGAAGGAAATGTTATCAACTATCATGTGTACATTTTAAAACTATTGATGGTAACATTTATAAATGATCATGTGTAATGCACTACAGATTATAATACGCAGCCATGGAAGCATCTTTAGCTATTGATTGATACGTTTGCACATAGTGATGGATAATACATTTTAAAACTTCTATGGAAACATTTATCAATTTGCATGGATACCTTTTTAACCTAGTGTTGGAAATCTTATCAACTATCATGTGTACATTTTAAGCTATTGATGATAACATTTATAAATTATCATGTGTATGTTTTTTGCACTACTGATGAACATATAATACACAGTCATGGATGCATCTTTAGCTATCAACGGATACATTTGTATACAGTTATAGATACTTTTGTATACAGTGTAGAATATGTTTGTATACAGTGATGGATACGCTTGTAGACGGTGATGGATACGTTTGTAGATAGTAATGGATACGTTTGTAAACAGTGATGGATATGTAACACCCCTAATCCTAAACCTGTAACGACGTCTCAATTCATAGCATAATAGATAATAACTCGCAGCGGAAAATAAAACTAACTACCTTGGTGTTACACGCCGTTACTCACCTTGTGAGTAACAAGGCATCCATCCAACAACCTTAACTCTACACGCTGTGATGAACAGATACAGAGTACTCTAATTATTACAAACCAAAACCAACTAAATGAGCAACTATCTGAATACATCAACAACCTTATTACAATATTAATTAAAACCAACGGTGTTTGTTGAAAACACTTCAGCTACCCTCGTGTCCCGCACTCCGGCTTGAGTCTTCTTCAATAACCTGAAATGTTTGGCCCATTGAAGGGCTCAGCAATCAAAATGCTGGTATGCTAAATGTAGTCTTAAATCATTTGGATTCCTTAAGTCGTTTTAGCCATCTTGATATCAGATTCATTACATAAAATACCGTTTTACAATGATAACAATAATAACTGTAAGCAGTCAACAATCACATAACAACTTCCCTGTAAACAACAGTGTATGATAGCACACGACACCAACAACCACACAACAATAACTCATAGTCACACATTAATAGTCCATAACTGTAACACCCCATCCAACAACATACACATAACATCATTCTGCAGCGGAAAGTATACTACTTCACATAACTTAACTCGTTGGTGTTACACGCCGTTAACCACCCACGTGGCTAACAAGGCTATTACATTTACATTGTACCGGTCTGATGGACTAGATTCCCGAGCAACTGTACATTACTATACCCTTTTCATTGACAACAACCAACATACAAAAGCCTTCCAACTGTACCGAGTATTTACAAATTGATGTCGATAACAGTTTCGGTCTTACTACACCTACTGTATAATTCAACTTAAATGATTACCCATGTACAACGACTACCCCGTCCTACTCTCGAACGGCTTCCAGCTCCTTGAACCTGAAATAGGAAAAAGAAGAGAAAGGGTGGCCCCCAAGGGGCTCAGCACCTTTGCTGGTATGGTAATCCCGCAGCCCACATACTACCGGGCCACGCACAACTAATTGTCGTCTTAGCATGCGGTTGATTATTTAAATCATGCATGTTACTATTAACACACAACACATAACATTTCGCCTCGAGGGGCTCAACAAACAGATAACACATCCCCATTGATAAGTCACTCATGGTATCATTACCCCTAGAGTGTTTCTCCTCTAATGGAGCTACTTCCTTAATAGACGACAACTACCCATTAATCGGGTTATCCTTAAACGCCTCTTATCACAAACTGGGATTCATATCCATGATCCACATACTTCACAATTTACAACGTATAACATACATCACATAACAACACATAACAACACTTTTCACGTTTCAACGTGCACATAACAATATCGCAATAGAATTGCATTACATCAACAACACATAACATAACGGGTGTGGTTCTCTTAGGAACCGACCCAAACATAGTTAATTCACTGGTGAGCCTAGAGAATGATGTCACCCCCATGGTAAGATCGTTATACAACACTCATTACCGTCCTAATAGTCGGACGAGTAACTTAAGTTAAGATGGTTCGGGTTTTGTGGCCCGAACACACCACACAAACACATGTTCCCCCTAAACCGATCATAAGTCAGAATAGCTAAGCTTTGGAATAAGCTAATGGGAGATCATAACCCGTGAGGGAAACAACCATAACAGAGAGAAGGGTAAGGCTAAGAAGGATACCCACTCCCAAACAACGCGCGACCGGCCAAACCGGATTCCTCACCAATGTTAGTACATACTTACTTTTAGATATTAGTTAGAACCCCACTATGGAGTCTACCACATCTACACACCATACAGTATTACAACTGGGTTAAACACACAAGGGAGATCCCTACATTCACATACACATATCACACAATTAACACACGCATAGCCGTGGTTAGAACGTCCCATGGTTCGGGTCGTTTAATCCGAATACCAAACTCTCATGTGATCCTAGACTCAGTTAACTAAGGTTAACACTTCCGAGGTTAAATGGTATTGGAACTAGACACGTCACATATATGAATTGCTGTAAACTCATTACATGTTTTATCTTACAACGTGGCAAACATACAGAAAAACACATTGGCATACAAGCCGGTGTAATCCGGTAGGACACAGGTTGCAAGAAAACCATACCTGTCACCGGAGTTCACTTTATCGTGTCCACTTATGTTCCTCGAGCAATTCTCGAACAACTGTTAACATTACATGTATTTTATTAACATCGGGGTATCATGATCGTTTAAAGTCTAATGCTTATAACTTATCCCCGTTAACTTAGTTATATAACCTCACATTTTAACTTGTTTTACTTTTACATTTAATACAATTTTTCACCTACTTGATTGTCATTATAACCCACCTAATATGTCTTAAACAACCTATAACATCACCTAATAATCCCCTCATTACATTTCATTTTATAACCTTAAACATTTAAATCATCTTACTTAACTTAATCTCTTAAGTCCTTTTATAATTATTTTTTCTAATCACCAATACTCTCTTAATGGCATACCACTAATACCACTTAACATTCTTAAAATTATTTTTTTTTTAGGTCCGACCGACCCACCGACCGACCACCCCCTGGGTAGGTCGGCTGCAGAGAACATCCAACTTCACAGTTTCAGCCCGACCGACCCAGACTGGGGTCGGTCCCCTGGGTAGGTCGGCTACAGAAACTTCCCATACATTGTCAAACTATTCTCCAAATTTTTCCTCAAGCCTCCTAATGTGTTCTAACATCATTTGGCACATCAAACACACCTTTAGCCATGTACTAAACTCTTTAAATCACACACCAAAACCATCTTATCATTCACAAATTCCTTACAAAATTCCTAGCACTTGGAATGTTTTCTCCTTAAGATTTCTAGGTGGTATTTCACCTATAATGACCACTATACCAAGGTGTTTCCTCTACACCTTAACATCATCTCTCAAACTTCTTTTCTTACTAACTAAATCTCCTTTTCACATCTTACCTAAACATCATTTCTTCCTTGTACATCAACATTCTCAAAACACACATTGAATTCCTAGAACTTCCAAGATAATACCTAAATCCTTGTATCACTCTAAATCACCTTAGTACATGTTTTCTTCCCTAGTAAAACATTTGTTCACCTTTACACTTCCTGGTTCACCAAAACTTATTTAAAACACTTAGAACTTCTTACACATTTTCCAAATTTTGCCATAGCTTCTCTTATATTCTCACATCCAAACACTTAGGTTTTTACCTTATTCCATTCAAGAACACCTAAAATCTATCAAGAACTTCCTCACACACAAAACTTCACCAAATTTACACTACATCACAATATAGTGCATAAACTTAAATTGCTTGGCACTTAGGCCCTTAAATAACATGGCTTAGGCCCTTAAATTGCATAAACCTGAAACACTGAATTTCCACATAAATAATGCCTTTGACCTGCAATTACACCCAAGAATACATATGCCCTTAATAAACTCCTTGAGAGCATTTCACTAGCTCATTTACCATTGGCTCCTTAGGTATTTATTAAGCAAATCAAGCTCATTTTCCTAAGGCATTTAAACCACATTAGGTTAACACATTTACCTCTTTTCTTTCAAGACTTCCCACTTGTTTTTCTTTGTTCTTCCTTGATAGAAAATCGGCAAGGGCTTTTATCACTGTCAATCTTCTAATCAATACACATATAAGGGTAATGAGCATTAAGTTAATACTCCAACTCATAGTTAAACCCTAGGTTTACATAAGTGTCTTAAAAACACTAAAATTGATGTTTACCTTTGGAATTTGAAAGAGAACTTGAACAAGTGGCAAGATAGGACTCCTCCTAGCCTTTGAAGTTTGGATTAAGCTAAGAAGATAGCAAGGTAATGCACCATTGTAAGGTGAATTTTCGGTTATACAAGAAAATGAAAGGAAACTTAGATTTTCTTTGGTTTTCCTTACCTTGAAGCAAAGGAGAATGACAAGGCATGAAAATATGAGCTCAAGCTCCTTCAATGGTGAATCTCCATGGCACTGAAATGAAGCTTTTGATGATTTGAAAAGATAGAAGTGAAGAGCTTGGTCTAACTAAGAAAATATGGTCTTAGAATTTGATTTGGAGCATTAATGAACATTTGGTGAGCAATTGAAGTTAGAGAAGAGAGGGGCTGTAGCAAGCTCGGTTCTGGTTGGGAGAATAGAGGAAGAACACGGTGGGAAGGCAAGGAAATGAAGAGGAGAGGTGAGAGGTCTCACTTTTGCAAGATATTAAGCTTAAAAGCAATAGTAACTTTACTTTATTTCTTTTCTTTTCTTTAGTTGGATGACTAGGTTGGTGACTCCCCACCTTAAAAACCGTGGCCCCTTCAATATATAACATATATGGCCTTTGTTGACCAATTAAACATCTTATGTTGACTTATAACTTAAACTAGCACTATTGAGCACTATTCACAAAACAAGGCACATATTTGTGAAATTTTTGATATCCATTGATTTAGACTTCCTAATGTGATACTAAGTAGTACGCATATTAATTAAAGAGTAATGATGGTCATTTAGCCACTCAAAACTCATTTACAAGACAATTTTTCAAAAATGTGCTTTAAGACTCCTTAAAGCACATTTTGTTTTAACTTTTTTTCAAGCTTGGTTTTCTTTATTAATTGATTTACCATGTTCATTAGCATGTTTATAAGGTCTAAGAATGCCTTTAGGTATTATACAAGGTTACACCAAGTCTAGAGCAAGTATTTGCTTAAATTGACTTTAAGGTGTTTCCTTGAGTTTTGTTTGGTTTAATTGTCCACCAACGTTCCCTAAGGACTTATTTAGCCTTATTAAATCATAATTGAATATTATTAAGTCTTTTTAGGCTTTGGGTCCTAACCAAGTTCACTTCCAAGCTTAGAGCATGTTTTGCTCAAACTGTGTCTTAGTGTTTTATTGTGTTTTACTATGGTTTAAATTGTTCACTGATGTTTCTAATGCACTTTTTAGCCTTACATACCATAGTTTAATATTTAAACCACATATCAAGGTTTGGGGTATTCAATCTACCCCTCTTAAAAGAACTTCATCCTCGAAGTTTACACTTCCCACACATCTTGGATTAGAATACGGGGATTACTTATAGAAATAAAACTTCCATAACCAAACACACTTTACATCACAACCTCGGACTTAATGGTCCGGGTAACACATTCACATCCATACATAACATAACATATTCACAAGATAACCTCGGACTCAATGGTCCGGGTATCTTAACAACACTTACACATACATAACAACCCTTAGACTCTCTGGTCTTGGGTAACATAACAACATTTAGACACATAGGTCTTGTAACATAACAGCCTTTAGACACATAGGTCTATGTAACACAACACATTTAGACTCATAGGTCTTAACAGCATACACTTTAGGAGATCAAAGTCAAAATAACATTTATTACACATACACACACAACATGTATAGCATGTATAGCAATCAAAAATATCTTTGATATACACGTGATCCCGCAGAACCCGGTCGCGATGGACACCTTCCGTCCCTGTGCCTTTGGGAGATCAAAATGATCACTTAAATTTAAAATTTCCTTGTGAGGTTAAGTAAGAGACTTTAATTATGTAAAGTATCTATCGACGTTTTATAAGTACCAATTGAAAATCCTTTTGAAAAACACACACAACTCCAAGTCCCAACTTATGCTTTTGCTTCTTTTCTTAGCGTAGTTATTTGTGACCACTTATAGGGAGCTTCAAGAATCATCCAATCCTGATGTGATCAGCATCAGTGTTGAACTATCCTTCCACCCCAATTTGTGTTCGGCTTCCCTTGATCGCATGCAAATCAAGTTCCACTTCCCACTTCATTTTCAAGCATCAAATAAACCACTCATTTCCAATTTTCTATCTTTTAAATCATTCTAGTCATGATCATAACATCTCCAAGGGATAGAACTTCGTCTATCAGTTATTTCCATTCACTTTAATGTTGTTACATAGGGAATCTTATTCTCACTAGGTTCTATGTCGGTATCATGCCCTTTCATGAATCACTATATATATATATATTACACATATATTTTATCAAAATACAACACACAGTTTCACATTTATACACTGTCGGGGGTTTTGTTCCCCGGGAGTTTCTCTACTCCCCACACTTGTACTATCACACACAACTGTTAATAAATCAACACACTTATCACAATGGTATTCGCATCATCTGTGCGCAATTACCACAATTAAACCATGAATGGATGCGTATGTTTACATAACACACACACCAATCATCAAACAAATTATTTTGTGCTATGCACCACATAAATCACGTACACTTGTACGGTAATACACACTAAGTGGTTTTGCGCTCTACACCCCCCTTAAAAAGGGATTATGCCCACGTAATCAATCACTAAACACTGACTTAAAATGTTCTGCCGTCGTGAAGTGTTTTAACTTCAACGCGGTCTATTACACAATGGATTCTGATTAGAGGGTCTTAAACCATATTGGCGGTTTAGTTCCTAACCAAGAATTCTCATCGGAGTTTGTTTAAACTCTAGTTGGTTTCGATTCTGGCCTGTTAGGCTTCTAGGCGTTAATAATTAGCTATTCACTCATGTTCACCATGTACATTCAACACTTGAATCACTGGCTCACTAGTTTCTGCTGCAAAACTCCAATAACTGTAGAGCTTAATTGCCCCATTTGCTATTCTTACTGTATTGTACATCTCCCATATATCACCTTTATCTTGGTAATAATGATTTCTCAAACCGACGCGTGGTATCTCTTACCGTTAGCGAATTCGGTGAGTTATAAACTTTCTATCCACTTCCATAATAATTTACTGTGTATACAGCTATGTATTTCACAATGATTGACTTGTTTCCCTTCCGACTTACTGTCGGTTGAGATTGAGCTACTACCTAGTGTGTAGTGCTCTCTCAGTTTTACCCAACATTTTGGGTATATTCTATACCAATATTTGGTATTCAGTGCTACTGTAGTCCCTTATTCTTAATCATGCCTCCACATTTGGTTTTGTAAAGTACCCTTTCCTGGTATGTCTTTGCATTTCCTATGCATCAATCATTATGGCGTTATAAGCCGTTTTCTGTTTCCACCACAATTAACGTTCAAACCCCTTCCAAACCCCTCCATCGCACTCGATCATTACTGTTCAAATGCAATACCAAACACTCAGTCATACAGAGTGCAGAGGCGTAAACTCTTGACAGTAAATCTCTTATGCAATTCGCCATGGAATTCACACTGTGTTTTCATTGAGATTCCGATCTCGTAATACTGGCTACTGGGCTTACTGCTCTGCCTAGTTTGTTTGGTATCACTTATCGGTTAACAAATACTTATACAACGGTCGCTTGCTGCGCACCGTGCCCCTACTCATTGCATAACACTAACTTGCATGTCTATTTACTGTCACATTAACTTCCACACATATATTTACATCCTTTGTATTATGGTTCGTCATTTATTTGGATGACTACCGAGCTCCTTAGCGTTGCTCACTCAAGTCTCAAACCGACGTTATTTAGCTCGGTGCTTCACCTTATACACACATATTACTAAACTAATTGCTCTCAAATAATAATAATATTGTCCGTCCTTAACATATTTCTTGAGCTTGGTTCACATAACTACCGCTCCAGCGGTTTCACAGCATCGAGAGGTATCCCCACTCTTAGTGCAGTGGTTCGTTCTCCACTCTATTCACTTATATAACATAACTTCTGCAATCAATCTAATTTACATAACACATTTTATTTGTGGCTTATAAGCCTTACTGCCTTGAGCCCGCTCATTGTAGGCTGTCCACATACATGTACTTCTTTGTACAACATTACACGGCTTGGCTATTATATTGAGCTCCATGACAAGGTCGTTGCATTCTGTTTCCTTTCATGGGATGCCCCTTAGGATTGTCAGTCCGTCTCCTGACTACTTATGTCTAAACTGGGTGTTAGTTTCAACTCTCGTATTCCTATCACGTCATCTTGTTCAATTATCGTTGATGCAAACACCCTTCAAGGATCGCTCCTGGGTGTTGCTAAGTTATGCCTTTACCTCTAGTTCACACTTATTGGTACATTCCGTTAGTCTCGCCGTTCGCGTTCTTAACTGGTTATTATCTTCTTCAGTGAAGATCAACATTTCCTGATAGTGTAGGTACTTATTCTGGGAGTTTCATCCCGTTCATTGCACATTAATGTGTCCACATTAGGCATCTGCTTGCCATGTACAGGCTGGGTCACCGTTCCAGCTAACATGTTTATCCCTGAGGATCTTTAAGACGCATACGATGTCTTTACATTACAGTTAGTGCACTTCGCACCTCTTGACTCTTAAACATTTCCTTGAAAGGAATTCACTAATTCCTTTAGTCTCGTTAACTTAACTGAGTTCCTTAACTTCAACCATTCATGGTAATCCTTAGCTCTTGTTTGATTTATACTGCTGACCGTAGTACGGAGTCGACTACTTCCCGTGTTTCGGACTCTACTTGTATACATATGTGGGGTACCATACTGATACATTACTACTTACCCAACTAACCCATAAATAGGTCTGTCAGGCCCACAAGCTCCTATCAGAGTGCAGTCGTCCCACAATTCAGTTGGTACACTCGTAGTGTCCGTCACACGCCTAGGTGAAGTATTCTGTTGTCAACTATCTCCCTTATATTGTCCCGTGACCATATTCATTCCATGCTTCCCGAACTTAATCGAGGGAAAGTTTATCCATTGTTGAATTCTTATCAACTGCCCTTGGTTTTACTGGTTTGGTTTAGAAGAAGGTTAGAAAGAAGTATTGGTTTGAAAGAAAATCTGGTTTTGAAAGGAAAGAGTTTGAAGAAATCTGGGTTGAAAGAAAAATTCTCATGGTTTCACAACATCTTCTTCTTACCTTAACCAAGTCTAGCTTCTTGCTGACTGGTGTACTTACAAATACAGAGGTTAGGCTAACAGGCCCTTCCACTGTTATGACGATCACTCTTAACTTTATGGTACTTTACCAAGTACTTTGTATTTGTTAAAATTTCCCCGAACAGCCCTGTTATAGCAGCACTTGATATGGCAAGTGTGCCATGCTAACTGGCTATCGGTTTAACACATACCGGTTGTGGTATTGTTTTTACCCGCACTGTCATCAGTGGCCTTGTTGGCCCTCACGATCTTACTGTCTTGATAATAACTCCTCTAGGTGACTTCTCACTGTCTTCACATGATAATCATCAACTAGGATGTTTCCCATTCTGGGAGACCCCCTTTTTCTTTTGTATTGTTTCCTCTTTGTAGCCCGTTCTACGTATTTGTCGTGGTTACTGAGACTTGTCTTTTGTTTGGGCACTACGTTGTAGTTCCTTTGTCGGTTGGTATACCGTTGGTGTATTATTTATCAACTGTGGTCCCGTAGACACTCGTCTCGGGTTTCATTAATCCATTTCTTGCCCGTTGCACTGCTGGTTGTTCTCGACTGCTCGGCATGTCGACCCAGGTTGCCGGAAATTACATTCTTCTATACACGGATTCTTCACTCTTCGCTATGAAATGCGGTTAACACTGTTTAGATGGAAACCGTCTCCGGGATTCCCAGTTTTCGGGATCTACCGTATGACAGGTTCACCGTACCTCTAGAGGTACTTAATAACAGCCAGATCGGGTATTCCCGAGTAAGAGAGGACCTTCATCTCTCTGGCGTTGTTTCCCAAGTTATAAAACAGGGATTGTGGAGGGCAGGAAGGATATAGTAGGTTTCCAGTAGTCACTGGTAGATCCTAACTAGCATATCTCTCACGCTATCACTTAACCCTTAACCCAAAGTACTAAAATCCTAACTCGGTACTTCCTAAGCTCGGTAATTCAGTCATCAGAGCGATACTTCGCTCTGATACCACTTTTTGTAACACCCCATCCAACAACATACACATAACAACATTCTGCAGCGGAAAGTATACTACTTCACATAACTTAACTCGTTGGTGTTACACGCCGTTAACCACCCACGTGGCTAACAAGGCTATTACATTTACATTGTACCGGTCTGATGGACTAGATTCCCGAGCAACTGTACATTACTATACCCTTTTCATTAACAACAACCAACATACAAAAGCCTTCCAACTGTACCGAGTATTTACAAATTGATGCCGATAACAGTTTCGGTCTTACTACACCTACTGTATATATACAACTTAAATGATTACCCATGTACAACGACTACCCCGTCCTACTCTCGAACGGCTTCCAGCTCCTTGAACCTGAAATAGGAAAAAGAAGAGAAAGGGTGGCCCCCAAGGGGCTCAGCACCTTTGCTGGTATGGTAATCCCGCAGCCCACATGCTACCGGGCCACGCACAACTAATTGTCGTCTTAGCATGCGGTTGATTATATTTAAATCATGCATGTTACTATAAACACACACATAACATTTCGCCTCGAGGGGCTCAACAAACAGATAACACATCCCCATTGATAAGTCACTCATGGTATTCATTACCCCTAGAGTGTTTCTCCTCTAATGGAGCTACTTCCTTAATAGACGACAACTACCCATTAATCGGGTTATCCTTAAACGCCTCTTATCACAAACTGGGATTCATATCCATGATCCACATAGTCCACAATTTACAACGTAACATACATCACATAACAACACATAACAACACTTTTCACGTTTCAACGTGCACATAACAATATCGCAATAGAAATTGCATTACATCAACAACACATAACATAACGGGTGCGGTTCTCTTAGGAACCGACCCAAACATAGTTAATTCACTGGTGAGCCTAGAGAATGATGTCACCCCCATGGTAAGCTCGTTATACAACACTCATTACCGTCCTAATAGTCGGACGAGTAACTTAAGTTAAGATGGTTCGGGTTTTGTGGCCCGAACACACCACACAAACACATGTTCCCCCTAAACCGATCATAAGTCAGAATAGCTAAGCTTTGGAATAAGCTAATGGGAGATCATAACCCGTGAGGGAAACAACCATAACAGAGAGAAGGGTAAGGCTAAGAAGGATACCCACTCCCAAACAACGCGCGACCGGCCAAACCGGATTCCTCACCACTGTTAGTACATACTTACTTTTAGATATTAGTTAGAACCCCACTATGGAGTCTATCACATCTACACACCATACAGTATTACAACTGGGTTAAACACACAAGGGAGATCCCTACATTCACATACACATATCACACAATTAACACACACATAGCCGTGGTTAGAACGTCCCATGGTTCGGGTCGTTTAATCCGAATACCAAACTCTCATGTGATCCTAGACTCAGTTAACTAAGGTTAACACTTCCGAGGTTAAATGGTATTGGAACTAGACACGTCACATATATGAATTGCTGTAAACTCATTACATGTTTTATCTTACAACGTGGCAAACATACAGAAAAACACATTGGCATACAAGCCGGTGTAATCCGGTAGGACACAGGTTGCAAGAAAACCATACCTGTCACCGGAGTTCACTTTATCGTGTCCACTTATGTTCCTCGAGCAATTCTCGAACAACTGTTAACATTACATGTATTTTTATTAACATCGGGGTATCATGATCGTTTAAAGTCTAATGCTTATAACTTATCCCCGTTAACTTAGTTATATAACCTCACATTTTAACTTGTTTTACTTTTACATTTTAATACAATTTTTCACCTACTTGATTGTCATTATAACCCACCTAATATGTCTTAAACAACCTTATAACATCATTACCTAATAATCCCCTCATTACATTTCATTTTATAACCTTAAACATTTAAATCATCTTACTTAACTTAATCTCTTAAGTCCTTTTATAATTATTTTTTCTAATCACCAATACTCTCTAATGGCATACCACTAATACCACTTAACATTCTTAAAATTAATTTTTTTAGGTCCCCGACCCACCGACCGACCCACCCCCTGGGTAGGTCGGCTGCAGAGAACATCCAACTTCACAGTTTCAGCCCGACCGACCCAGACTGGGGTCGGTCCCCTGGGTAGGTCGGCTGCAGAAACTTCCCATACATTGTCAAACTTTCTCCAAATTTTTCCTCAAGCCTCCTAATGTGTTCTAACATCATTTGGCACATCAAACACACCTTTAGCCATGTACTAAACTCTTTAAATCACACACAAAACCATCTTATCATTCACAAATTCCTTACAAAATTCCTAGCACTTGGAATGTTTTCTCCTTAAGATTTCTAGGTGGTATTTCACCTATAATGACCACTATACCAAGGTGTTTCCTCTACACCTTAACATCATCTCTCAAACTTCTTTTCTTACTAACTAAATCTCCTTTTCACATCTTACCTAAACATCATTTCTTCCTTGTACATCAACATTCTCAAAAACACACATTGAATTCCTAGAACTTCCAAGATAATACCTAAATCCTTGTATCACTCTAAATCACCTTAGTACATGTTTTCTTCCCTAGTAAAACATTTGTTCACCTTTAACACTTCCTGGTTCACCAAAACTTATTTAAAACACTTAGAACTTCTTACACATTTTCCAAATTTTGCCATAGCTTCTCTTATATATTCTCACATCCAAACACTTAGGTTTTTACCTTATTCCATTCAAGAACACCTAAAATCCATCAAGAACTTCCTCACACACAAAACTTCACCAAATTTACACTACATCACAATATAGTGCATAAACTTAAATTGCTTGGCACTTAGGCCCTTAAATAACATGGCTCTTAGGCCCTTAAATTGCATAAACCTTAAACACTGAATTTCCACATAAATAATGCCTTTGACCTGCAATTACACCCAAGAATACATATGCCCTTAATAAACTCCTTGAGAGCATTTCACTAGCTCATTTACCATTGGCTCCTTAGGTATTTTATTAAGCAAATCAAGCTCATTTTCCTAAGGCATTTAAACCACATTAGGTTAACACATTTACCTCTTTTCTTTCAAGACTTCCCACTTGTTTTTCTTTGTTCTTCCTTGATAGAAAATCGGCAAGGGCTTTTATCACTTGTCAATCTTCTAATCAATACACATATAAGGGTAATGAGCATTAAGTATAATACTCCAACTCATAGTTAAACCCTAGGTTTACATAAGTGTCTTAAAACACTAAAATTGATGTTTACCTTTGGAATTTGAAAGAGAACTGAACAAGTGGCAAGATAGGACTCCTCCTAGCCCTTTGAAGTTTGGATTAAGCTAAGAAGATAGCAAGGTAATGCACCATTGTAAGGTGAATTTTCGGTTATACAAGAAAATGAAAGGAAACTTAGATTTTCTTTGGTTTCCTTACCTTGAAGCAAAGGAGAATGACAAGGCATGAAAATATGAGCTCAAGCTCCTTCAATGGTGAATCTCCATGGCACCGAAATGAAGCTTTTGATGATTTGAAAAGATAGAAGTGAAGAGCTTGGTCTAACTAAGACAAATATGGTCTTAGAATTTGATTTGGAGCATTAATGAACATTTGGTGAGTTGAAGTTAGAGAAGAGAGGGGCTGTAGCAAGCTCGGTTCTGGTTGGGAGAATAGAGGAACACACGGTGGGAAGGCAAGGAAATGAAGAGGAGAGGTGAGAGGTCTCACTTTTGCAAGATATTTAAGCTTAAAAGCAAATAGTAACTTTACTTTATTTCTTTTTCTTTTCTTTAGTTGGATGACTAGGTTGGTGACTCCCCACCTTAAAAACCGTGGCCCCTTCAATATATAACATATATATGGCCTTGTTGACCAATTAAACATCTTATGTTGACTTATAACTTAAACTAGCACTATTTGAGCACTATTCACAAACAAGGCACATATTTGTGAAATTTTTGATATCCCATTGATTTAGACTTCCTAATGTGATACTAAGTAGTACGCATATTAATTAAAGAGTAATGATGATCATTTAGCCACTCAAAACTCATTTACAAGACAATTTTTCAAAAATGTGCTTTAAGACTCCTTAAAGCACATTTTGTGTTTTAACTTGTTTTCAAGCTTGGTTTTCTTTATTAATTGATTTAACATGTTCATTAGCATGTTTATAAGGTCTAAGAATGACCTTTAGGTATTATACAAGGTTACACCAAGTCTAGAGCAAGTATTTGCTTAAATTGACTTTAAGGTGTTTCCTTGTGTTTTGTTTGGTTTAATTGTCCACCAACGTTCTCTAAGGACTTATTTAGCCTTATTAAATCATAATTGAATATTATTAAGTCTTTTTAGGCTCTTTGGGTCATAACCAAGTTCACTTCCAAGCTTAGAGCATGTTTTTGCTCAAACTGTGTCTTAGTGTTTTATTGTGTTTTACTATGGTTTAAATTGTTCACTGATGTTTCTAAGGCACTCTTTAGCCTTTACATACCATAGTTTAATATTTAAACCACATATCAAGGTTTGGGGTATTTCAATAACGATAACCAATAATCACATATTAATAATCCATAACGATCACCAAACAAGATACGCGTAATAAATTGTACTTGTTAGTTATCCACCTGACCTTTATCCTTTAAACCAAACGTTTAACCTTTTCCAATTAATTTCCCCTCAAGTGTCATGTTAAGTCAACCCTTAATAACTTATTAATGGACAGTAGTCCCTGTGTTCCATTGAAACTGTTACCAGTGACCCTAGGCCCTGGTTATTTGACGATCCGGTCGAACCTGTGCACCAACGGCAGTGCCCTCCGCCATCCCCGAATGTGGCTGACGGATTTCCTTGAGTGACTCTCCATTACAGTCTCTCGTAGTGATCACAATGCACAACCAGAAAGTCGAAACGATCTGGATTCCTCTCTTATAAGTTAGCCCTTTTGTCAGTGACATAATAACCAATCCTTGAGTTAAGACTATAACAGTTGACCATCAGTTAGGTTCAACAATACCTTTAGGTCAGTTAGTCTTGTTCCAGTTTAGATGTAGAAACTTCCAGTCATAAGACGTTCGCGTATAAATAAAACACAACAGAGTTGAGCAACACAGTTGAGCAACACAGTAAATAATATCATTCACATAAAATCTCAGATATCGCTCTTAAACAATTAACACATAATGTCTGGACCTTAGGATAATCCTTAGGACATTCAGACCACACAATTAACATACCGTTCACCAAGTAACTACTAGCTTGACAAACTCCTGTACAGTAGTCCCTCCCCGTACGCTGTTATTTAAACATGCAATACCGGGTAATATTAATATAACTATTCATTAAATATTACATTACTGTCACTGTACCGTTTATACTCGTTGTATAATAACTCTGTATGTTATTTATTTCCCCTGTTATTTAAACAGTGGTTCTAGATAACCTAGCAGTTCATTATTTTATGCGGAGTTCACATGTGATAATGAATTTCCATTATACGGTATATCCTTCTCATTATTATATACTCATAATTATTCCCACTTATCATTTATATCATATCATTTAGTTATTTATGTTATAACCACCTTTATTTCATAAACTTAATATTATTTCATAATATACCATAATACATTATATTACCTAGTTTTACTTCCTTTCCCTATTAAATTACAAAAACCAATCTTATTATTTCGGTATTCATTTTATACCCAACAACTTTATAATTTCTAGATAACCACATATAATTTTCCGGTAATCATAATTTGAACCCATTAACTTTTACAATTTTCTAAACAACCATATACTTTTATAATTTATTAAATACCCATATTTATTTTCGGAAATTGTAAAACAATTATATTAACTTCTATAAATGCCAATTAACCTTATAACTTTATAATTCACTAACTTTTATAATTTATTAAACCACCATATTTATTTTCGGAAATTGTAAAACAATTATATTAACTTCTATAAATTGCCAATTAAACCTTATAACTTTTATAATTCACTAACTATCCACATTAACCTTGTAATTATTAATTAACCGTCTTACTTTACAATTTACCAAATACTCTTACCAACTTTCGGTAATTACAATTAAGCTCACCAATTTTTATAACACTAATTAAACCCATAAGCTTTTCGGTTTCAACATATAGTTTTCTATATTTATACTTTAACTCCAACTTTATATAAGTTACATATTAACTTATAACTATAGTTTTAATATTTAATTCACTAAAATAACCAAACAATCCATAACTTTCTCAATTTACATTTCTGCCCCATATTAAATTCTAGTTCTCATATATACTTCCCTAAATTACATATTCACCCCAAAACTTTTACAAACTTAATATTTTATGTCCTAAATCATTTTAACCCAAAGTTTTTGGTCAACACTTTGACCAAGACTTAATTTCATAATTAATACTTTAATAAACCCATAAAATCATAAGTAATTCTCGGCCACATTCTATACTTTCCAAAAATTGTAAAATAGTCCCAAAACTTTACAATTTGTTATTTTAACACTTAAACACTTATTTTGAAATACCCCAAACTTAAATATAGTGATTAAGATAATTCTAATCCGTATTTAAGAGCCTAATAATGCTTGAGTAATATTGGTAAGGAAAAATAAATCCAAAAGAAATAAATAAACGTTTAAGAACTGGAAAACGCTAAATAAGCGTTAAATAACCATAGGAGGTATGAGACCTCGGTTAGAGTATTATATGGATTCTAAAGGTTTAATAAGACCTAAATAATATATGGGAACAAACCCCGAAGAAAACGGATCCTTAAAATGGATTAAAAACACTAACGAACCTTAAAGCGCGTTTTTCGAGGTAATCGGGAAAACGTGACTTTAAGCGGGTCAAATAGACTCGTAACAATTTTGGTCAACTAAATAATCATTAATAAATATTAGTGAAGCTTATAACCAATAAAATCAATAAAACGAGAAATTAGTAAAAACTGTCAAAAACGGGAAGTTGTGGGGCAAAAACATAAATAACCAAAACTTATGTGTCCAATATTGTAAAAAGAATTTTTACAACCCATATGGCTGTGTGTGTGTCCGATTGGAGCCCCACTCACACCCCCTCTTTATTCCCTTCTCATTTACAAAAGACAAAGAAGTTAAAAAAACAATAAAGTAACTATTACCACTTACACTTACACTCTCTCTCCTCTACCCATTCTATTCACTCACGTAGCAGCCCTTCCCCCTCACTCTCTGATTTTTCTCCTCCTTCCCTGCGACAACAATGGAGTCTTGAAGCAACCCACAAAATACTCTCTTCTCTCCTCTTGTTGAGTGCCCAAACTTGCTCCAAAAATTATAAAAATACCACCATTGTCTTCCTCTCATCAAGAGGAACATTTCCCTCTTTTCAAAATCCGAAAAGGAGCATTTTTGTTTTCATGGGTATGGAGCATTTGGAGTTTCAAGACTACCACTAGAACCACCTTCTTCTCCTTGTTATTTTGAGGTAAAAATCTTCTTGAAACCTCATGGTTTTTCTAGCCTTATGGGCAAAACGAAATTTAGACTAAACTCTTGTTTGGTTCCTTTGTACTCTAGCCGATTTTGGCACTCTTGGAGGGTGAGAAATATTGTTCTTGAGCTATTCCAAGCATTACCTACACCCTTGCAAGGTAATGAAATATCTAAACCCTAAAACTTACATTAAGCTTTAAAGGTTGAAAAGGGTTAGTAGTTTAATTGCATTTGTCCACATAACCGATTTTGAGGCAAGAAAGGAAGAAGGATGAAAAATGAGGAAAGAAGGAAGTATAAGCTCAAGGTAAGGGCTCCTTCCTAATGTTAAATTCTATTGCAATGGAGTAATGGGAATGGGAAAAATATTTAAAGAACCCAAAACCTTGTACTAGTATTGAGGATTGTGAAGTTTGAGTATTTAAGAGCAAGTATTTGAATTGTGGGCTTTGGAGCCAAATGCAATGTATATGTGTATTGGAATTGTGGATTGAGAAAGTATTGAGGAATTTATATTTGAATGTGTGCTGGTAGGACCCTTGTATGGGTGTGGCTAGAATAGGAATGATTTTGGTGATAATGGGAATGTGTGGATAAGTGAGAATTGTAGGTGAACTATGGCAAAATTTTGGTAGGAAATGTACATTTATGGGTGACTTGGTGAATGGGAGAACCAAGGTGAGTATTGGAGCTAGTAGGCATGTCTAGTAGTGATGAAGAGGTAGTAGTAGTATGAGAAATAAGAAGTGCAAAATCTGTAGCAAAGTGTATTAACATGCATTGGAGAAGTTAGGAAAAATTAATGCGCAAGAATGGTAAAAGAGAGTGTTGGACTTGGGTATAGATATTGTAGATGCTTGGATATGAATTGGAATGGTAAAATGAAGTTAGAGCAAAGTGCTAAATGCAAAGAGAGGTGTAGGAATGCACAAGTGTGCAAAGTATGAAAATGTGAATGGAAATTTGTGGAATTTGAGCAAGAAGTTGAGTAGGTATTCGACCATGGATTTAAGGAGTTTAAGTGAGTGTTTAAGTGTGTTTAATTATGTACAAAACATGTGGAAAGATTATGGAATGATTGGAGGTGGATTAAGGGTTGATTTGGGGTTGAAAATCATCCTAGTAGCAGTTTTTAGCAGGGTCCGGGACCTAGGTTATGTACCAAGTCCCGGACCGCACCTAAAATTAATTCGAGAGTCACACCAGCAGGTGGTCCGGGACCTATGTCCAGGACCAAGTCCTGGACCAATAACAAAAATAGGCCGAGAGTTCATTCTGTGTATGGTCCGGGACCTTGGGTCCGGACCAAGTCCCGGACCAGCCCGAAATTGTTATAGAATGTGATTTTTAAGGTTCTGAACATGGGGAATTGATTGGTAATGGTTTTAGAAGTTGTTAAGGCCTTGTTTGGTGACCTTTAAAGGCCCTAAGAAGTGTAAACAAGTTTGAGAAGTAATTAAGAAAGTTGTAAGTATATGAACATTAAGTTAAACCGAAACGACGGGACAACGGGGTAAGTACGGGAGTAGTAACTATGTATGTATTGTAATGCTTAGTATTAATTGAACCATTTGGCATGTAGTCATTGGTTCAAGAATAAGACTCAAGAGACAAGTAAGGACTAAGGAACGAGGAGACACCGGTAAAGTAGATCTCGGGGAAAGGTATGATTTCTTCATACCCTGTATCCTAATCTGGTTACCCCGATTTGTGTGCTTATTTGATCACCTAATAAGATAAATGCATGAATCGGACTATATTGCACCTACTTGTGCTTGTTTACATTGTTCTTGATATTTGTCTTGAACAATAGTTTGTATAATTCATGAAACATATGAGTGATGATGAAGTGTATTGTATTTTGTAGTGTACTTGTATATTGTAATGTATTTGTATGTAAGGGTATATGGGTATTGTAGTATTGTGGCTTGAATGTTGACTTCTGCTAATTCCTAACTAACTCCTAACTTAAGTGAGTAAACCGGAATGAGTAGAAGTCCAATATAGCTTCGGCCACGCGTGAGGATGCGGAGTCACAAGAGGTTGGCTGCAATTCCTGACTCTTAAACTGGTCCGCGACCCAAATCCCTTAAATGGGTAGCATCCCGGATTGGTGAGTCAAGTAAATCCCGGAGGTGGGATGGTGTAGTCCCCAGGGCCGGAGGTCCTGACGACTTAACTTGAGTAAGAGTAAGAGTAAGTAAGTATGGATCCGTAAGTATGTATGAGTATGTATGCGTATGTATGAAGTAACGAGTAAAAGAGTAATCTCCACCCGATTAACCCGGGTGGACCAACGAAGCTAACAAGAACTGTACTTTGTGTATGTAATAAGTATGTGTATTCGGAAGAAGGTAAGTAAGTATTGAATGGTTATATCGTATTCCTTGTATGTAATGAATTGTATGTATGTTTGTGTAAGTATTATTGTATGTGTGTAACAGCATGTATGCATGTATGTTTGTATGAAAACGAACCGCATGTATTCGACTAAGTGGTCGGCGTACCCTCACTAGTACGCGGGTATGCGGTTATCATGTTCGGCAAAGCTGACCCCTTCGGGGGACATTTTTTAGTGTGCAGGTACCCGAAGCGAATATGGTCAAGGAAGAGACCGGAGGCACACTCTTGTACTTAGAAAGTAAGTAGTTGTGAGAAAATGGGTAGACGTAGACTCCTAGAGAGCATGTATGAACTTGGAAGTGACATTATAAATGTATAAGGATCCTAGTAGACTCGGTGAAGTATATTGTATTGTATGGATTGAAGAGGAGTAAGTATTGAATGGAGCATTGTTGTAATTGATTGATGAATGGAGTATGTATTATAGATGTGTAGTACTCGGGATTCCGGTCCATCAGACCGATGCTGTAAGCAGTAGCAGTAGCCTTGTTAGCCACGTGGGTGGTTAACGGCATTGTATCACCCATTGTATGTAAGTAAGTATCCGCTGCGTGTATCTGACGTGTAAGGAGATTGGACGGTAAGCATGTATTAATGGTTGGGGTGTTACAAAAAGTGGTATCAGAGCGAAGTATCGCTCTGATGACTGGAAATACCGAGCTTAGGAAATACCGAGTTAGGAATTAGAAGCTTAGGGCTAAGGGCTGAGTGTTAGTATTAGAGATATGCTAGTTAGGAACTACCGGTGAGTACCGGATACCTACAATACCAGTCCCGCCCGCCGCAAACTCCACTGTATAACTTGGGAAGGGACGCCAGAGGGAAGAAAAGTCTTCTCATACTCGGGGAAACCCGATCTGGCAGTTGTGAAGCAATCACATAATAAACAAGAACCGACACATGGTAGATTCCAAGAACTGGAAGTCCCGGAGATGGATCCCGGTTGAACCATAACACCGCACGTAATAGCGGTAGGATGGACACTCCAACCACGAGGAGGCTACAACATGCAACAGCATGGGGCAACGTGCTTAGTAGTCGCGAAACCTAGCTAGTCAACCAATAGCAGGACAGAAGCACTAACTGTGCAACGGAATGAAAAAGGGAGCAGTAACGGAACCCGAGACACAAGTTACGGGATAGTAATACTTGAATAATGCCACTAACGGTATGCTAGCCGACTAAGGACATAGTCGGAAGCAGTTAACTCCAGAATTACAACGCCACTAAGGTTGCAATACCTGGCCAATATAGCTCAGACAACTACAAGGACAACCATGAGATACAATCCAATAGGACTACAAGCGTAGTACCTAAACGAGGAAGGCTCAGCAACCACCACAAAGGTGTGGGAACGGGCCACAAGGAACGACACTAAACCAAATAGAACGGGAACCTCCAAGAGTGGAGGAGTACCCAGATCTACGACAGCCATGTCTAGACCACCAAGCGACCTAAAGGAGCGAGTATACCAATTATAGATCAATAAGATCGAGGGAAGCGTCAACAAGACTAACAAACACAAATGGAAACCATACCGTGATCGGTATAGGATTACTCAAAAACCACCAGTACCACGCACTTGCCACGGCAAGTGCAGTAAGGACAGGAACACGCGGAGAAACCCCAACATGTCACAAGCACATAGGAACGTGTGTGACTGTAATGAGGCGACTACAGGAATAAATATCCCAAACAGGAGGATTGAAACCATGGGAAGGCCTGACGGCCCGACCACTGTATTTAGAACATACCAGTCAGCGAGAAGCTGGACTTGGTCAAAATTTCGAAACATGGCTATGCCATGAGGAACTTTTTTTAACACCGAACCATAGTTTTCAAACCAAGTTTTCTTTCAAAACCACAAACCTTCTTTTAAAACCTTGGATTTTAAAACCAGACCAACAACATCACGGTGAGTATCAAAAAATGATACAAGAGGAGTTGACAATAGAATACTTCACCTAGGCGTGTGACGAACACTACGAGTGTACCCGTTACGTGATGTGGGACAACCGCACTCTGAAGGAGCTTGTGGGCCCGACATATAGTTGGGTAAGTGGTAACGTATCAACATGGTACCCCACGTATGTATACATGTAGTGTACGACACACGGGAAGTAGTCAACTCCGTTCTACGGACCATCAGTAAGTTCAACCCAGGACAGCTGGACACCTCAGAGGATCAAGCATAAAGGAACTCAGAGAATCCATCTGAAGATGAGGAATAAGAACTAGGAAGTGCAAAGAGCACATGCTAGTAAGTATAGACATTGGATATGTCTCAAATAATCCAAGCAATTACCTGACAGCTGGATGGAATGCCCAGCCTAAACACATTAAGGCGAATGCCTAACGTGAACCTAACAATACTCAACAGACGGGGCGGAATTCCCAAGAGCAATCACAAAATTACTACGAAGCACAATCCATAATCGGAGAGGATATTCAAACCTAGTCTCAAGTACTAGGAACAAGTATAAACAGTCTACCCAAGGACGGGAGACGTCATGACCCAAAAAGGGACAACTCAAGTACAATACCACAAGACGGTACAGTGGACAACATATCGTAAACATTAGCCGGATGTAACGGCATAACTACCACAGCACCCAGGAGCGATCCTTGAAGGGTGTCTGCGTTAACAACAGTTGAACAAGCATAATGATATGAGCACGGGAGCTAAAACGAACACTCGGTTAGGACACCGAAGGGATTTCACTTAACAGGGAATGCCCTAAAATACTGAGAGGCACCTACTAACACCAGATTGCCTGAAGGGTCTCCTATGAACGGAAGCGTGACGCCACGACTTACCATGGAGCCCAATAATATCTCAACCTATGACGGTATACATGGGGTGGAGACATGTATAAACAGCTTGCAAGGGGCATAGCTTGCGGCAATACGGCTCAGAAGCCGTAAACCAAATACGCTATACGAACTCAAACGGTTGCAAAACCCACACCATTGGTAACAAGACTTGCAAGAGGGATTGCCTCATACGACAAGAAATCAACAACTGGACCATAAATTCAACCCAACATCCTAAGTGGCTTGGAGTAATGGCCAACTCAATGTCACTGTCACTAGGGCATCAGCCTAGTATACAGTTGACGGAGTTCTTAGTTACCGCCATGCCTTCTGTAGCAATGGTAGCACAGAAGCATAAGAATCATGATAATGCCAACATTGGCCGAGTCCACACCTGGACACTACGAGAAACCCAAGGGAAGGTACCCCTCGTTAACCGAAGACCACCAATGCGTGATGATGTGAACCTTAGAAAAGGCTTCCATCTACTATAACAATAAAACTACGCAATAGATATTGCCAAGGGGCGATGGAATAAGGAAATGGATTTCCGAACTATTACGACTTAAAGGAGTAAGCATACTCCATAAACACCCCATGTGGTGGACCATTGTGTGAACACCAACATAGCAAACCTTGTCATTAGACCCATGAGTGGAGACAACCCCTCAACGAGAACTTTCATTTATCAATGACAGAGTACTCTTCAATTGGAGAACGGGACCAGAAAACCCTTGAAGCTTCATGGGATGTCCCGGTGATGTACATACAAGAGTAAAACCGCACAGTTAGAGCCTATAACCAATGCTCAGCTTTGAAAGGACAGTAATTGTCAAAAACAATCTATGTGAATACACATTGAACACCACGAATGACTAACGCTCAAGAGAGCTTATAACCCGAGGAGTTTTCTCACCCTTGGTCAACCAAGATACTTGGTAAACCGTATCATAAATGATGATGGAATGTGAGGTAAGCTAACCTACACATGAAACCTAAAATGGGAGAACATCTCCACATTGGGAAGATATTAAGATTGCCGTATACTATGACAACCGTCATACACACAGACACAGGAAACTCCTAGTACATTTACACCATAAGGAAATGGTGCCAATGACAATGTCACTAAGCAAAAAGGAACTACCATAGTAACAGAAACAGTAAACGCAATGTTGTACAATGAGTAAGAATACGGTGCGCAACAGGCGACCGCTATGAGGGAGTAGTTAAGCAATAACACGGAGTATAAGTATGAGATGACACACAGAAATATTCTTTCCTATCGCATAAGTGACTTACTGTCAAGCGTTTACGCCTCTGCACTCTGTATGACTGAGTGTTTTGGCATTGCACTTGTTCAGCTAATGATCTAATGAGATGGTTAGGGATATGGAGAATGTAAACCGTAGTAAATCTTTCCTTTCACCACAAACATGGCATAAGCCAGTTAAGCAAGCTTAGCAACAAACCGTGCGGCCTAAGGCCAAAGAAGCACGAAGTGTGTAACACACACTAACAATCACAAGATGTGAATTCCATCGGAATAAAAGGTGAAAGAAGATGTAAGGAAGTCACTAGGACCGACGCATATCAATGCAAGGTCATACAAGTGAAGAACACTTATACTGAACCAGAAGAACTGGTATAAATTAGAAGCTAGTGGCAACAGAGGAAGCACTACAGTTAAGTGGTGACTTAACCTCGCCTGACAATAAGTCGGAGGAACTTAACGAATAATCGTGGGAGCACGAACAGCATGTGCAGAAGATTACCAGAGAGCTGGCTACAAATTTTAAACTCATTGAGTTCAAACACGGTAAAAGAATACCGCATTTCTCTAGTAAACCTTATTTCCATAATAGACAGATAAAAAGGTGATGTATAGCACATTAATGATAACAAGAAGGGTGGATAACCCAAATTATCAGGGTCGCGCAGCAGAAGCTAGTGGGCCCTAGCTAGGAGATTAATGTACCTAGTGAGCATAATACAATGGCTATTAATGCCTTGAAGCCTAAAAGGCTAGAACCGAATTAATGATGAGTTAAATAAACTCATATAGGAACTCTTGATGCAAAGACTAAACCGTTGGTATGGTTAAGACCCTTTGACCAGAGCATATTCTATAGTATACCGTAGTGAAGCTAAACGCTTCAGTTTGCCCAAACTGATTAAACCAATGTTTAATAATAATAACATATGGTAGATTACGTGGGCGTAATCCCTTTTAAGGGGGGTAGAGCGAAAACCGCTTAATGTAAGTTTTGTGAATAAAACACATGAACCACAATGTGCATAGCACAAATGAGAACCAAACTGATGATTGATACTATGTTAAATAAACATAAGTACTCATTCACATTGTAATTATGGTAATTAGGCATTAGACATGCAAATACCATAGGAGGAGTATACCCATCTTGTAACACCAATGTAAGAGTATTAGTAAAAGAAAAGTAATGAGTAGTGGACGGAGCTCCACAAGTATTGTAACCTTTGAAGTAGTACGAAATGAATGAGGATAGTAGATGAATGAAGTGTATGGGTAGTGGAGTCGTAAGTAAAATATTTGAAACAATTGAAGTCAACTAAATCTTATAAGTGTAGTATCCCTTAGTTAGAATATAGGAGATGATGGTGAGTAATGGATGGAAGTAGTGAAGGTTGATGAAATGAGCATTAGGATTGAACCATGGAGTAAAGCATTTGGGAAGTAGAGTGAGGATGATTGATGGATTGATTCCATCCTTTGGAGATGTATGAATTTGTAATCACGACTAGAAAGAATAAAAAGATAGAAAATGAAAACAATTAAATTATTTGTTTGGTTGAATCTGATGTGGGAAGTCGAACTTGATCCTGATCAGATCAAGGGAAACCGAACACAAATTGGAGTGGAAAGATAGTTCAACACTGATGCTGATCACATCAGGGTCGAATGATTCTTGAAGCTCCCCTCAAGTGGTCACAAGAATCACCTAGGATAGAAGTAATGAATATAATTGGAATTTGGAGTTGTATGTTTTAGAAAATTTTAATTGGTAGTGGTGAAAGAATTTCCTTTAGTATGGAGAATGAAGAATTGTTAGAAACTTATACCGGAGAAGGTAGTAGTGTAGCATGTTGTATTATTCCAAAGGCAGCGGGACATAGAGTAGTCCTGTGTCGAGATGACCGGAGCGCCTGCGGGACTGTATGTGTATTGCATTGCTTTGGGAATAGCCTTGCATTGTATGTATGTATAAATTGGTAATGAGGAACCGGATGGTCGGTAGTAATGTGGATTGGAGTGATTATTGTGCATTAGTACGGCATGGTATGGTATAGTATGTAGGACAGTGAGTAGTGGATTTGGGAATTGTAAGGAGGAAGAATGTGTGACTTTGGTATTAGACATGTAAGAATGAGTAAGCATTGTAAACCTATAACCTCGAACAACTTTGAGGACAAAGTTCTTAAGGGGGGTAAATTGAAATACCCCAAACTTAAATATAGTGATTAAGATAATTCTAATCCGTATTTAAGAGCCTAATAATGCTTGAGTAATATTGGTAAGGAAAAATAAATCCAAAAGAAATAATAAACGCTTAAGAACTGGAAAACGCTAAATAAGCGTTAAATAACCATAGGAGGTATGAGACCTCGGTTAGAGTATTATATGGATTCTAAAGGTTTAATAAGACCTAAATAATATATGGGAACAAACCCCGAAGAAAACGGATCCTTAAAATGGATTAAAAACACTAACGAACCTTAAAGCGCGTTTTTCGAGGTAACCGGGAAAACGTGACTTTAAGCGGGTCAAATAGACTCGTAACAATTTTGGTCAACTAAATAATCATTAATAAATATTAGTGAAGCTTTATAACCAATAAAATCAATAAAACGAGAAATTAGTAAAAACTGTCAAAAACGGGAAGTTGTGGGGCAAAAACATAAATAACCAAAACTTATGTGTCCAATAATGTAAAAAGAATTTTTACAACCCATATGGCTGTGTGTGTGTCCGATTGGAGCCCCACTCACACCCCCTCTTTATTCCCTTCTCATTTACAAAAGACAAAGAAGTTAAAAAAAGCAATAAAGTAACTATTACCACTCACACTCTCTGTCTCCTCTACCCATTCTATTCACTCACGTAGCAGCCCTTCCCCCTCACTCTCTGATTTTTCTCCTCCTTCCCTGCGACAACAATGGAGTCTTGAATCAACCCACAAAATACTCTCTTCTCTCCTCTTGTTGAGTGCCCAAACTTGCTCCAAAAATTATAAAAATACCACCATTGTCTTCCTCTCATCAAGAGGAACATTTCCCTCTTTTCAAAATCCGAAAAGGAGCATTTTCGTTTTCATGGGTATGGAGCATTTGGAGTTTCAAGACTACCACTAGAACCACCTTCTTCTCCTTGTTATTTTGAGGTAAAAATCTTCTTGAAACCTCATTGTTTTTCTAGCCTTATGGGCAAAACGAAATTTAGACTAAACTCTTGTTTGGTTCCTTTGTACTCTAGCCGATTTTGGCACTCTTGGAGGGTGAGAAATATTGTTCTTGAGCTATTCCAAGCATTACCTACACCCTTGCAAGGTAATGAAATTTCTAAACCCTAAAACTTACATTAAGCTTTAAAGGTTGAAAAGGGTTAGTAGTTTAATTGCATTTGTCCACATAACCGATTTTGAGGCAAGAAAGGAAGAAGGATGAAAAATGAGGAAGAAAGAAGGAAGTATAAGCTCAAGGTAAGGGCTCCTTCCTAATGTTAAATTCTATTGCAATGCAATAATGGGAATGGGAAAATATTTAAAGAACCCAAAACCTTGTACTAGTATTGAGGATTGTGAAGTTTGAGTATTTAAGAGCAAGTATTTGAATTGTGGGCTTTGGAGCCAAATGCGATGTATATGTGTATCGGAATTGTGGATTGAGAAAGTATTGAGGAATTTATATTTGAATGTGTGCTGGTAGGAACCTTGTATGGGTGTGGCTAGAATAGGAATGATTTTGGTGATAATGGGAATGTGTGGATAAGTGAGAATTGTAGGTGAACTATGACAAAATTTGGTAGGAAATGTACATTTAGGGGTGACTTGGTGAATGGGAGAACCAAGGTGAGTATTGGAGCTAGTAGGTATGTCTAGTAGTGATGAAGAGGTAGTAGTAGTATGAGAAATAAGAAGTGCAAAATCTGTAGCAAAGTGTATTAAATGCATTGGAGAATTAGGAAAAATTAATGCGCAAGAATGGTAAAAGAGAGTGTTGGACTTGGGTATAGATATTGTAGATGCTTGGATATGAATTGGAATGGTAAAAGAAGTTAGAGCAAAGTGCTAAATGCAAGAGAGGTGTAGGAATGCACAAGTGTGCAAAGTATGAAAATGTGAATGGAAATTTGTGGAATTTGAGCAGAAGTTGAGTAGGTATTGGACCATGGATTTAAGGAGTTTTAGTGAGTGTTTAAGTGTGTTTAATTATGTACAAAAACATGTGGAAAGATTATGGAAAGATTTGAGGTGGATTAAGGGTTGATTTGGGGTTGAAAAATCATCCTAGTAGCAGTTTTTAGCAGGGTCCGGGACCTAGGTTATGTACCAAGTCCCGGACCGCACCTAAAATTAATTCGAGAGTCACACCAGCAGGTGGTCCGGGACCTATGTCCAGGACCAAGTCCCGGACCAATAACAAATAGGCCGAGAGTTCATTCTGTTATGGTCCGGGACCTTGGGTCCGGACCAAGTCCCGGACCAGCCCGAAATGTTATAGAATGTGATTTTTAAGGTTCTGAACATGGGGAATTGATTGGTATGGTTTTAGAAGTTGTTAAGGCCTTGTTTGGTGACCTTTAAAGGCCCTTAGAAGTGTAAACAAGTTTGAGAAGTAATTAAGAAAGTTGTAAGTATATGAACATTAAGTTAAACCGAAACGACGGGACAACGGGGTAAGTACGGGAGTAGTAACTATGTATGTATTGTAATGCTTAGTATTAATTGAACCATTTGGCATGTAGTCATTGGTTCAAAATACGACTCAAGAGACAAGTAAGGACTAAGGAACGAGGAGACACCGGTAAAGTAGATCTCGGGGAAAGGTGAAATCCCCAAACCTTGATATGTGGTTTAAATATCAAATTATGGTATGTAAAGGCTAAAAAGTGCCTTAGTAACATCAGTGAACAATTTAAACCATAATAAATGCAATAAAGCATTAAGACACAGTTGAGCAAAACATGCTCTAAGCTATGAGTGAACTTGGTTAGGACCCAAAGAGCCTACCAAGACTTGATAACATTTAATTATGATTTAATAAGGCTAAATAAGTCCTTAAGAAACCTTGGTAGACAATGAAACCAAATAAAAATAAGAAAATACCTTAAAGTCAATGTGAGCAAAATGTGCTCTAAGCTTGGGATGAATGTGTATAAGACCTAATGGTCATACTCTACCTTATTTGTTAATGAACATATTAAACCAATTACTAAAGAAACCAAGCTTGAAAACAAGTTAAAACACAAAATGTGCTTTAAGGAGTCTTAAAGCACGTTTTTGAAAAATTATCTTGTAAATGAGTTTTGAATGGCTAAATGTCCATCATTACTCTTTAATTAACATGTGTACTATATAGTATCACATTTGGGTGGCCATATTAGTGGGGAAATCAAAAATTTCACTTCTATGTGCCTTGTATTTGTGAATAGTAATTTTTACAAGCTAGTATAACATATGTTATGTTAAGTAATTAAATTGACAAACAAAGACTAAAATACCTTGTTATATTAAAGGGGGGCCGGTTTTTGTAGTGAGGAGTCACCAGTATGTTAACTTGTTAAGTAAATAAATGTGACTCATAGTTACTATTTGCTTTAGACTTAAATATCTTCAAAAAGTAAGTTCTACTTCTCATTCTCCCTTCCTTTCCTTGATTTCCCACGGTTCCAAACACCACCACCAACCTCTCTTCTTCATTCTCTCTCGGTAATACCACTACCTCCATTAGAACTCAAGCTTTGAACTCTTGTCAATCTTGCTCTCTTGTCCAAATCAAAACAACACACACCATTCTCTTAGTTAAGCCAAGCTCTACAATCTTGTCTCTTCAAAACTTCAAAAACCTCCATTTCGTGCCAAGAGAAACCACCATGGGAGGAGCTTGAGCTAATCTTTTCACATATTCTTGTTCTCCTTTGCTTCAAGGTAAGGAAACTCAAAGAAAATCCATGTTTCCTCCATGTTTTTGTTGTTGTCCGAAAATTCACCATTAATGGAGCTCTTATATTGCCTTGTTCTAGCTTATTTGAATCTTCCAAGGGCTAGGAGGAGTCCTCTCTTGATACTTTTCAAGTTCTCTTCCAATTCCAAGGTAAAACAATTACCTTAATGTGTTAAACAATATATGTAACTAGGGTTTACAATGAGATGAAGCTTAAAGCTTGAATACTCATTATGTTGTTTGTACTGTATAGAACTTGACAAGGAATCAAGTACCCCACCGGTTTGTAAGGAAACAAGAAAGAAGTTGTGAGGAAAAGAGGTAAACAACTATCTCAATGTAGTTTAAATGCTAGGAAAATGAGCTTGATTTGCTTAATAAAATACCTAAGGAGCCAATGGCAAATGATCTAGTAAAGTGTTCTCAAGGAGACTAGTAAAAGAACATATGTTTTGGTTTATGTATTGCAGGTCAAAGGCATTATTTAGGGAAATTCAGTTGTTTAAGGTTATGTTATTTAAGGGCCTAAGTGCCAAGCAATTTAAGTTATGCACATTTGTGATGTAGTGGCTTAATGTGTGAAGTTTGTGTATACAATGTGTTTGATGATTTAGGTGTTTTGAATGAAATAAGGTAAAAACTAAGTGTTTGGATGGATATATGCAGAGAAGCTATGGCCAAATTTGGAAAAATGTGTGAGAAGTTCTATGTTTTAAGTGGTTTTTGGTGAACTAGGAAGTGTTATAGGTGAATAAATGTTTACTGAGAAGAAAACATGTGTTAAGGTGAGTTTAGAGTGATGCAAGGATTTAGGTGGTCCTTGAAGTTCTAGGAATTCAATGTGTGTTTTGGAATGTGTTAAAGTCATGGAGAAGTGTTTAAGGTTTGGTAAGGTTGGTGTTCAAGGAACAAGTGATGTTTTAGGTATGATGTAAAAAGGAGATTTAGTTAGTAAGAAAAGATTAAGAGGTGATGATAAGGTGATGAGGAAACACCTTGGTATGTGGTCATTATAGGTGAATGCCACCTAGAAATCATAAGGAGAAAACATTGTAAGTGTTGGGAATTTTGTGGAGATATAAGTAAAGGTTTAAGGAATTAGGAAAAATAGTTTTCTGAGTGTTTAAGAATATCTTAAGGTGTGCTTTGAAGTGCCAAATGATGTTAGAACACATTAAGAGGCCTTAGTAGAAGTTTGGTGAAGAATTGGTAAAGTTTGGTAGTTTAGAAGGCGACCGACCCAGGGGCCGACCCAGTTTTTGGGTCGTCGACCTCTGTTAGATTTGGAATTGTTTTCGGTAATGGTCCGACCCAAAGGGTGGGTCGGACATGGTCGGTCGGTCAAGTTTCAAAGGAGGAAAATGTTCGCACATGGACCGACCCAGAATGGTGGGTCGGAGTGGGTCGACTGGCATGTTTGTAAGGAAGTAAAGGGTTCTGTAATGGACCGACCCAGCTGTGGGTCGGTCGGTGGTCGGTCGGCCAAAAACAGGGTTTAAGGTTATGAAATGATATGTGATGATGGGGATTGGTAGGTAATGATGTTATAAGGATGTAAGGACATGTTAGGAGAGTTTAATGACAATTAAGTGGGTTAAAAGTTGTATTAACATGTGAGAGTAAACAAGTTAAAAATGTAAAGTTATGTAACAAAGTTAACGGGGAAAGTGAAGCATTAGACACTAAATAAACAAACATGTTACCCCAATGTTAATGAAAACAATGTGATGTTAACAGTTGTTCGAGAATTGCTCGAGGTACATAAATGGACGTGATTAAGTGGACTCCGGTGACAGGTATGGTTTCTTGCAACCTGTGTCCTACCGGATTACACCGGCTTGTATGCCAATGTGTTTTTCTGTATGTTTGCCACGTTATGAGATAAATCATGAAACGAGTTTACAGTCGTTAATGTTATGTATGTTACGTGCCGATACCGGTAACCTCAAATACGCTTGAAGGGCTAGTTAACCACTGTTAGGTGAACGTAAGAGAACGGTATCCGGTAACAACGTTTCCGACTTAAGGAACGTTCTAACCACGGCTATGCGTGAGTTGGTTATGTGATGTTTGTGTGTGATGTTTGTATGTGAATGTATGACTCTCTCTTCCCTTGTGTATGTCTAACAAGACTTAACCAATGTTTGTGATTGTTTAATAAGTTCAAAGTTGAACTTCTAATAAGTGCTAACGGGGGAGTGAGGAGTCCGGTCTGTTCCGGCCACGCGTGTGAGTATGGGGGTCGTTGTCATAGCAGGTTCGATCCTCTCTGTATGTTATGGTTTTTTCCAATTTGGTTCCCAACCTTCCCTTTAGCTTAACCAAGGCTATTACTGACTCACGTCGGGCCACAGGGGCATACTATTGTTATGTTTGTTTCGGTGTGCTTGGATCACTATATCCGAGACACCTTGTGTTAAGTTAACCGTTCATTTAACGAGACGGTAACGAGTTATGTAACGAGCTTATCATGAGACTGGCAACAATCTCTAGGCTCACCAGTGTGTTAGTGATGTTTGGGTCGGTTCCTAAGAGAACCATTCCCGTTATGTTATGTGTTTTGTTGTGATGCAATATCCATTGCGGTGTTATGTTGTGCACATGGAAACGTGCAAAGTGTTGTTAAGTGTTGTTATGTAGTGTATGTTATACGTTGTAAAATATGAAGTGTGTGGATCATGGATATGATTCCCAGTTTGTGATAAGAGACGTTTAAGGGTAACCCGATTTAAGGGTATGTGTCGTCTATTAAGGAAGTAGCTCCATCAGAGGAGGAACCCTCTAGGGATGATGAATACCTTGAGTGACTTATTAAGTAAGGATATATTATCAGTTGTTGAGCCCGTTGAGGCGAAGTTATGTGATGTGTTTCGTTGTTATATGTATGATTTAAATATAATCATCCACATGCTTAGACGACAAGTAGTTGTGCGTGGCCCGGTAGCATGTGGGCTGCGGGATTACCATACCAGCAAGGTGCTGAGCCCCTTGGGGCCACCCTTTCTCTTCTTTTCCTATTTCAGGTACGAAGTGCTGGAAGCCGTTCGAGAGTAGGACGGGTAGTCATTGTACATGGGTAAACATTTAAGTATATATACAGTAGGTGTAGTAAGACCGATATTGTTGTCGGCACCAGTTATAAATACTCGGTATAGTTGATAAGGTGTATGTTGTTGTTTTTGTTAATGGAAAGTGATACTAATGTATAGTTGCTCGGGAATTTAGCCCATCAGACCGGTACATTGTGTACGTATTAGCCTTGTTAGCCACGTGGGTGGCTAACGGCGTGTAACACCAACAAGTTAAGTAATGTGATGAGGTTGTTCTTCCGCTGCAGTTTGTTGTAAGTATGTTAATGTTGGATGGGTGTTACAAAAAGTGGTATCAGAGCGAAGTATCGCTCTGATGACTGAATTACCGAGCCTAGGAAGTACCGAGTTAGGATTTAAGTATTTTGGGTTAAGGGTTGAGTGATAGCGTGAGAGATACGCTAGTTAGGAACTACCAGTGAATACTGGAAACCTACAATATCCATCCCACCCTCCACAATCCCTGTATATAACTTGGGAAACCACGCCAGAGAGATGGAAGTCCTCTCTTACTCGGGAATACCCGATCTGGCTGCTATTATATACCTTTAGGGTACGGAGAACCTGTCACACGGTAGATCCCGAAAACTGGGAATCCCGGAGACGGTCTCCATCTAAAAAAAAAATGTTAACCGCATTCCATAGCGACGAATGAAGGATCTTGTGCATCGGAGAATAGAATTTCCGGCAACCTGGGTCGACATGCTAAGCAGTCGAGAATAACCAACTTGCAACGCACCAACCGTGCAACAGGCGAGAAGTGGATTAGTAAAACCGAGACAAGTGTCTACGGGACCGCAATTGTTAAGTGATACACCAACGGTATACCAACCGATAAGGGAACTACAATGTAGTGCCCAAACACGTGGAACGGGCTACAAAGAGAATACGATGTTAAGAAAAGGGGTCTCCCAGAATGGGAAACACCCTAGTTGATGATCGTCATGTGAAGACAGTAAGAAGTCACCTAGACGAGTTATTATCAAGACAGTAAGATCAGTGAGGGCCAACAAGGCCACTGATGACAGTGCGGGTAAAAAACAATACCACAACCGGTATGTGTTAAACTGATAGCCAGTTAGCATGGCGCACTTGCCATAGCAAGTGCTGCTATAATAGGGCTGTTCGGGAAATTTATAACCACTACGAAGTACTTGGAAAAGTACAATAAAGTTAAATGTGATTGTCACAACAGTGGAAGGACCTGTTAGCCCAACCTCTGTAATTGTAAGTACACCAGTCAGCAAGAAGCTAGACTTGGTTAAGGTAAGAAGATGTTGTGAAACCATGAAAATTTTCTTTCAACCCAGATTTATACAAACCCTTTTCTTTTTAAAACCAGATTTTCTTTCAAACCAACACTTCTTTCCAACCTTCTTTTAAACCAATCCAGTAAAAACCAAGAGCAGTTGATAAGATACAACAATGGATAAACCTTCCCTCGATTAAGTTCGGAAGTAAGGAATGAATATTGTCACGGGACAATATAAGGGAGTTGACAACAGAATACTTCACCTAGGCGTGTGACGGACACTACAAGTGTACCAACTGTGTTGTGGGACGACCGCACTCCGATAGGAGCATGTGGGCCTGACAGACCTACTTATGGGTTAGTTGGGTAAGTAGCAATGTATCAGTAAGATACCCCATATATGTATACGAGTAGAGTCCGAAACACGGGAAGTAGTCGACTCCGTCTACGGTCAGCAGTATAAATCAAACAAGAGCTAGAGATTACAAGGAATAGTTGAAGTTAAGGAATTCAGTTAAGTTAGCAAGACTAAAAGGATTAGTGAACTCCTTTCAAGGAAATGTTTAAGAGTTAGGAAGTGCGATGGGCACAAACTGTTATGTAAAGACACCACATATGTCTTAAGGATCCTTAGGGATAAACGTTATAGCTGGAATGGTGACCCAGCCTGTACATGGCAAGCAGATGCCTAATGTGGACACATTAATGTGCAATGAACGGATAAACTCCCAGAATGAGTACCTACACTACCAGGAAATGTTGATCTTCACAGAAGAAGATAATAACCAGTAAAGAACGCGAAAGGCGTAGCTAACGGAATGTACCAATAAGTGTGAGCCAAATGTAAAGGCATAACTTAACAACACCCAGGAGCAATCCTTGAAGGGTGTTCGCATCAACAATTGTTGAATGAAATGCATGACAGAAGCACAAGGGTTGAAATTAACACCCAGTTTAGACATAAGTTGTCAGGAGACGGACTGACAATCTTAAGGGGCATCCCATGAAAGGAAACGTGATACAACGACCTTGTAATATTGTACAGAGAAGTACATGTGTGTGGACAGCCTATAATGAGCCCAGCTCAAGGCAAATAAGACTTATAATCCAAAAGCAGGATATATCATATAAATCTGATTGATGGTAGAAGTTTATGTTGTATAAGTGGATAGAGTGGTAAACGAACCACTGCATTAAGAGTGGGGATACCTCTCGATGTTGTGAGACCGCAGGAGCGGTAGTTATGTGAATCAAGTTCAAGAAATATTAGGGATTGACCATGTTATATTGAAAGAGAGCAATTAGCTTAGTAGTGTGTGCGTATAAAGTGAAGCACCTGGCTGAATAACGCCGGCTTGTGACTCGAATGATCGATGCTCAAGGAGCATTCAGTGGTCATCCAAATGAGGGATGAACCATAATACGAATAATGTAAGTTTATGTGTGGAAGTTAATGTGACAGTAAATACTATGTGAGTTAGTGTTATACAATAAGTGAGAGCACGGTGCGCAGTAAGCGACCGTTGTATAAGTGTTGTTAATGATAATATGGTAGGTCGAACCAGTTACGAGATAAGAGTCTCAGTGAAGGACAGTGTGAATTCCATGGCGAATCGCATAAGAGATTTACTGTCAAGAGTTTACGCCTCTGCACTCTGTATGACTGAGTGTTTTGGTATTGCACTTGTGCAGTAATGATCGAATGAGATAGCTAGGAATTGGAAACATGTTGATTGTGGACAGATAATGTTATAATGGCCGATGCATAGGAAATGCAAGGCCGCACCAATAAAAGGTACTTGTACAAAACCAAATGTGGAGATATGATTAACGGTAAGTGACTACAGTAGCACTAGCTGCCAAATATCGGTATGGAATATACCACAAATGTTGGAAATAGCTGAGAGAGCACTACACACTAGGTAGTAGCTCAAACTCAACCGACAGTAAGTCGGAGGGAAAAAGTCAATCATTGTGAAATACATAACTGTATACACAGTAAATGGTTATGGAAGTGGATAGAAAGTTTATAACTCGCCGAATTCGCTAACGGTAAAAGATACCGTGCGTCGGTTGAGAAACCATTGTTACCAAGATGAAGGTGACAATTGGGGATGTACAATACAGTAAGAATAACAAAAGGGAGCAATTAAGCTCTACAGTTATTAGAGTTTCGCAGCAGAAACTAGTGAACCAGTGATTCAAGTGCTGAATGTACATGGTGAACACGAGTGAATGGCTAATTGTTAATGCCTAGAAGCCTGACAGGCCAGAATCGAAACCAACTAAGAGTTATAACTCCAATGCGAATTCTTGGTTTAGGGACTAAACCGCCAATATGGTTAAGATCCTCTAATCAGAATCCATTGTGTAATAGACCGCGTGGAAGTTAAAACACTTCACGACGGCAGAACATTTAAGCCAATGTTTAGTGATTAATTACGTGGGCGTAATCCCTTTTAAGGGGGGTAGAGCGCAAAACCACTTGGTGTATATTACCGTACAAGTGTACGTAGTGTATGTGACTCATATTGTGCATAGCACAAAATTATTGTTTGTTTTGATGATTGGTGTGTGTTACGTAAACATACACATTCATTCATGGATTAATTGTGGTAATTGCGCACAGATGATGCGAATACCATTGTGATAAGTGTGTGTGTTTGTTAACAGTTGTGTGTGATTGTATAAGTGTGGGGAGTAGATAAACTCCCGGGGGAACAAAAGCCCCGACAGTGTATAAATGTAAAACCAGGTGTAGTATTTTGGATAAAATATGTGTATATATATATATATATACTTTATAGTGATGCATGAAAGGGCATGATACCGACATAGAACCTAGTGAGAATAAGATTCCCTAGGCAACAGGATTAAAAGTGAATGGAGGTAACTGATAGACGGAGTTCTATCCTTTGGAGATGTTGTGATCATGACTAGAATGATTCGAAAGATAGAAAATTGGAAATGAGTGACTTATTTGATGCTTGAAAATGAAGTGGGAGGTGGAACTTGATTTGCATGTGATCAAGGGAAGCCGAACACAAATTGGGGTGGAAGGATAGTTCAACACTGATGCTGATCACATCAGGGTTGGATGACTCTTGGAACTCCCTATAAGTGGTCACGAATAACCACGCTAATAAAAGAAGCAAAGAGCTTAAGTTGGACTTGGAGTTGTGTGTGTTTTCAAAAGGATTTTCAATTGGCATTTATAAAACGTTGATGGATACTTTACATAGTTAAAGTCTTCTTACTTAACCTCACAAGGAAATTTTAAACTTAAGTGATTGTTTTAAACTCCCAAAGGCACGGGGACGGAAGGTGTCCATCGCGACCGGGTTCTGCGGGATCACAGTGTATATCAAGGATATTTTTGAATGTTATAATGCTATGACATGTTGTGTGGTATGTGTAATGAATGTTGTTCTGACTTTGATCTCCTAAAATATATGCTATCAAGACCTATGAGTCTAAATGTGTTGAGTTACATAGACCTAAGTGTCTGAAGACTGTTATGTTATGGGGACCTGTGTGTCCAAATGTTGTGATGTTACCCAAGACCAGTGAGTCAAAGGGGTTGTTATGTGTGTGTAAGTGTTGTTAAGATACCCGGACCATAGAGTCCGAGGTTATCATTTGGATATGTTATGTTATGTGTGGATGTGAATGTTTGCCCGGACCATTAAGTCCGAGGTTGTGATGTAAATGTGTTTGGTTATGGAAGTTTATTTTCAAGTGATTACTGTGTTCTAATCTAATGATGTGAAAAGTGTGAACTTCGAGGACGAAGTTCTTTTAAGGGGGGTAGATTGAAATACCCCAAACCTTGATATGTGGTTTAAATATCAAATTATGGTATGTAAAGGCTAAAAAGTGCCTTAGTAACATCAGTGAACAATTTAAACCATAATAAATGCAATAAAGCATTAAGACACAGTTTGAGCAAAAACATGCTCTAAGCTATGAGTGAACTTGGTTAGGACCCAAAGAGCCTACCAAGACTTGATAACATTTAATTATGATTTAATAAGGCTAAATAAGTCCTTAAGAAACCTTGGTAGACAATGAAACCAAATAAAACATAAGAAAATACCTTAAAGTCAATATGAGCAAAAATGTGCTCTAAGCTTGGGATGAATGTGTATAAGACCTAATGGTCATACCTATACCTTATTTATATGTTAATGAACATATTAAACCAATTACTAAAGAAAACCAAGCTTGAAAACAAGTTAAAACACAAAATGTGCTTTAAGGAGTCTTAAAGCACGTTTTTGAAAAATTGTCTTGTAAATGAGTTTTGAATGGCTAAATGTCCATCATTACTCTTTAATTAACATGTGTACTATATAGTATCACATTTGGTGGCCATATTAGTGGGAAATCAAAAATTTCACTTCTATGTGCCTTGTATTTGTGAATAGTAATTTTTACAAGCTAGTATATAACATATGTTATGTTAAGTAATTAAATTGACAAACAAAGACTAAAATACCCTTGTTATATTAAAGGGGGGCCGGTTTTTGTAGTGAGGAGTCACCAAGTATGTTAACTTGTTAAGTAAATAAATGTGACTCATAGTTACTATTTGCTTTAAGACTTAAATATCTTCAAAAAGTAAGTTCTATCTTCATTCTCCCTTCCTTCCCTTCCTTTCCTTCATTTCCCACGGTTCCAAACACCACCACCAACCTCTCTTCTTCATTCTCTCTCGGTAATACCACTACCTCCATTAGAACTCAAGCTTTGAACTCTTGTCAAATCTTGCTCTCTTGTCCAAATCAAAAACAAACACCACCATTCTCTTAGTTAAGCCAAGCTCTACAATCTTGTCTCTTCAAAACTTCAAAACCTCCATTTCGGTGCCAAGAGAAACCACCATGGGAGGAGCTTGAGCTCATCTTTTCACATATTCTTGTTCTCCTTTGCTTCAAGGTAAGGAAACTCAAAGAAAATCCATGTTTCCTCCATGTTTTGTTGTTGTCCGAAAATTCACCATTAATGGAGCTCTTATATTGCCTTGTTCTAGCTTCATTTGAATCTTCCAAGGGCTAGGAGGAGTCCTCTCTTGATACTTATTCAAGTTCTCTTCCAATTCCAAGGTAAAACAATTACCTTAATGTGTTAAAACAATATATGTAACTAGGGTTTACAATGAGATGAAGCTTAAAGCTTGAATACTCATTATGTTGTTTGTACAATGTATAGAACTTGACAAGGAATCAAGTACCCCACCGGTTTGTAAGGAAACAAGAAAGAAGTTTGTGAGGAAAAAGAGGTAAACAAACTATCTCAATGTAGTTTAAATGCCTTAGGAAAATGAGCTTGATTTGCTTAATAAAATACCTAAGGAGCCAATGGCAAATGATCTAGTAAAGTGTTCTCAAGGAGACTAGTAAAAGAACATATGTTTTGGTTTGTATTTGCAGGTCAAAGGCATTATTTATGTGGAAATTCAGTGTTTAAGGTTATGTTATTTAAGGGCCTAAGTGCCAAGCAATTTAAGTTATGCACTATATTGTGATGTAGTGCTTAATGTGTGAAGTTTGTGTATAAAATGTGTTTGATGGATTTTAGGTGTTTTGAATGAAATAAGGTAAAAACCTAAGTGTTTGGATGTGAGTATATGCAAGAGAAGCTATGGCCAAATTTGGAAAAATGTGTGAGAAGTTCTAAGTGTTTTAAGTGGTTTTGGTGAACTAGGAAGTGTTATAGGTGAATAAATGTTTACTTGAGAAGAAAACATGTGTTAAGGTGATTTAGAGTGATGCAAGGATTTAGGTGTTGTCTTGGAAGTTCTAGGAATTCAATGTGTGTTTTGTGAATGTGTTAAAGTCATGGAGAAGTTTTTAAGGTTTAGGTAAGGTTGGTGTTCAAGGAACAAGTGATGTTTAGGTATGATGTAAAAAGGAGATTTAGTTAGTAAGAAAAGAAGTTGAGAGGTGATGATAAGGTGTAGAGGAAACACCTTGGTATTGTGGTCATTATAGGTGAAATGCCACCTAGAAATCATAAGGAGAAAACATTGTAAGTGTTGGGAATTTTGTGGAGATATAAGTAAAGGTTTAAGGAATTAGGAAAAATAGTTTTGTGAGTGTTTAAGAATATCTTAAGGGTGTGTTTGAAGTGCCAAATGATGTTAGAACACATTAAGAGGCCTTAGGAGAAGTTTGGTGAAGAATTGGTAAAGTTTGGGTAAGTTTAGAAGGCGACCGACCCAGGGGCCGACCCAGTTTTTGGGTCGGTCGAGCCTCTGTTAGATGTTAGGAATGTGTTCGGTAATGGTCCGACCCAAAAGGGTGGGTCGGACATGGGTCGGTCGGTCAAGTTTCAAAGGAAGGAAAATGTTCGCACATGGACCGACCCAGAATGGTGGGTCGGACGTGGGTCGGACGGGCATGTTTGTAAGGAAGTAAAAGGGTTCGTAATGGACCGACCCAGCTGTGGGTCGGTCGGTGGGTCGGTCGGACCAAAACAGGGTTTAGGTTATGAAATGATATGTGATGATGGGGATTGGTAGGTAATGATGTTATAAGGATGTTAAGGACATGTTAGGAGAGTTTTAATGACAATTAAGTGGGTTAAAAGTTGTATTAACATGTGAGAGTAAACAAGTTAAAAATGTAAAGTTATGTAACAAAGTTAACGGGAAAGTGAAGCATTAGACACTAAATAAACAAACAACATGTTACCCCAATGTTAATGAAAACACATGTGATGTTAACAGTTGTTCGAGAATTGCTCGAGGTACATAAATGGACGTGATTAAGTGGACTCCGGTGACAGGTATGGTTTCTTGCAACCTGTGTCCTACCGGATTACACCGGCTTGTATGCCAATGTGTTTTTCTGTATGTTTGCCACGTTATGAGATAAATCATGAAACGAGTTTACAGTCGTTAATGTTATTTTATGTTTACGTGCCGATACCGGTAACCTCAAATACGCTTGAAGGGCTAGTTAACCACTATTAGGTGAACGTAAGAGAACGGTATCCGGTAACAACGTTTCCGACTTAAGGAACGTTCTAACCACGGCTATGCGTGAGTTGGTTATGTGATGTTTGTGTGTGATGTTTGTATGTGAATGTATGACTCTCTCTTCCCTTGTGTATGTCTAACAAGACTTAACCCAATGTTTGTGATTGTTTAATAAGTTCAAAGTTGAACTTCTAATAAGTGCTAACGGGGGTGAGGAGTCCGGTCTGTTCCGGCCACGCGTGTGAGTATGGGGGTCGTTGTCATAGCAGGTTCGATCCTCTCTGTATGTTATGGTTGTTTTCCAATTTGGTTCCCAACCTTCCCTTTAGCTTAACCAAGGCTATTACTGACTCACGTCGGGCCACAGGGGCATACTATTGTTATGTTTGTTTCGGTGTGCTTGGATCACTATATCCGAGACACCTTGTGTTAAGTTAACCGTTCATTTAACGAGACGGTAACGAGTTATGTAACGAGCTTATCATGAGACTGGCAACAATCTCTAGGCTCACCAGTGTTAGTGATGTTTGGGTCGGTTCCTAAGAGAACCATTCCCGTTATGTTATTGTTTTGTTGTGATGCAATATCTATTGCGGTGTTATGTTGTGCACATGGAAACGTGCAAAGTGTTGTTAAGTGTTGTTATGTAGTGTATGTTATACGTTGTAAAATATGAAGTGTGTGGATCATGGATATGATTCCCAGTTTGTGATAAGAGACGTTTAAGGGTAACCTGATTTAAGGGTATGTGTCGTCTATTAAGGAAGTAGCTCCATCAGAGGAGGAACACTCTAGGGATGATGAATACCTTGAGTGGCTTATTAAGTATGGATATATTATCAGTTGTTGAGCCCGTTGAGGCGAATGTTATGTGATGTGTGTTCGTTGTTACATGTATGATTTAAATATAATCAACCGCATGCTTAGACGACAAGTAGTTGTGCGTGGCCCGGTAGCATGTGGGTGCGGGATTACCATACCAGCAAAGGTGCTGAGCCCCTTGGGGCCACCCCTTTCTCTTCTTTTCCTATTTCAGGTACGAAGTGCTGGAAGCCGTTCGAGAGTAGGACGGGTAGTCATTGTACATGGGTAAACATTTAAGTTATATATACAGTAGGTGTAGTAAGACCGATATTGTTGTCGTCGCCACCAGTTATAAACTACTCGGTATAGTTTGATAAGGTGTATGTTGTTGTTTTTGTTAATGGAAATGATACTAATGTATAGTTGCTCGGAATTTAGCCCATCAGACCGGTACATTGTACGTATTAGCCTTGTTAGCCACGTGGGTGGCTAACGGCGTGTAACACCAACAAGTTAAGTAATGTGATGAGGTTGTTCTTCCGCTGCAGTTTGTTGTAAGTATGTTAATGTTGGATGGGGTGTTACAAAAGGTATGATTTCTTCATGCCCTGTATCCTAATCTGGTTACCCCGATTTGTGTGCTTATTTGATCACCTAATAAGATAAATGCATGAATCGGACTATATTGCACCTACTTGTGCTTGTTTACATTGTTCTTGATATTTGTCTTGAACAATAGTTTGTATAATTCATGAAACATATGAGTGATGATGAAGTGTATTGTATTTTGTAGTGTACTTGTATATTGTAATGTATTTGTATGTAAGGGTTATGGGTATTGTAGTATTGTGGCTTGAATGTTGACTTCTGCTAATTCCTAACTACCTAACTCCTAACTTAAGTGAGTAAACCGGAATGAGTAGAAGTCCGATATAGCTTCGGCCACGCGTGAGGATGCGGAGTCACAAGAGGTTGGCTGCAATTCCTGACTCTTAAACTGGTCCGCGGCCCAAATCCCTAAAATGGGTAGCATCCCGGATTGGTGAGTCAAGTAAATCCCGGAGGTGGGACGGTGTAGTCCCCAGGGCCGGAGGTCCCGACGACTTATGAAACCCCAAACTTTGCTATGTTGATTAAATGATTAAATATGTTATCTAAAGGCTAAAAAGTGCCTTAGGAACATCAGGGTATAGTTTAAACCATAGTTAAAACACAATAAAACACTAAGACACGGTGTGAGCTAAAACATGCTCTAAGCTTGGAGTGAACTTGGTTAGGACCCAAAGATCCTACCAAGACTTGATAATATTTAATTATGATTTTATAAGGCTAATTAAGTCCTTAGGAAACCTTGGTGGACAATGAAACCAAACAAACACAAATAAATACCTTAAGGTCAATATGGGCTAAAATGTGCTCTAAGCTTGGGATAAATTTGTATAAGACCTAATGGTCATACCTATACCTTATAAATATGTTAATGAACATATAAATCAATTACCAAAGAAAACCAAGCTTGAAAACAAGTTAAAACACAAAATGTGCTTTAAGGAGTCTTAAAGCACGTTTTTGAAAAATTGTCTTGTAATGAGTTTTGAATGGCTAAATGTCCATCATTACTCTTTAATTAACATGTGTACTATATAGTATCACATTTGGAAGTCTATATCAATGGGAAATCAAAAATTTCACTTCTATGTGCCTTGTTTTTGTGAATAGTGATTTTTATAGCTAGTTTGTGACATATGTTATCATAAGTAATTAAATTGACAAATAAGGACTAAAGTACCCTTCTAACTAAATGGGGGCCGGTTTTTCAAGGTGTGAGTCACCAACTTGTAAAAAAATCAAATAAGAAAAGTAAAGCTTAAAGTAAAGTACTATTTTTGCTTTATACATAAATATCTTAACAAAAGCAAACTTATCTCCTCATCTCTTCTTTCCTTTCATTTCCCACGGTAGCCATCTTCTTCCTCCTCCTCTCTCCATCGGTTTCCAACAGAACCATATCATCCTTCATCTTCCTTCACTTGTAACTTATGACTCCATGCTCCGAATTTAATTCCGAGACTACCGTTCTCTTAGTTGGAGCAAGCTCTACAACATTGTCTTTTCAAATCATCAAAACCACCATTTCGGTGCCAAGGAGAACTTCCATGGAAGGAGCTTGAGCTAATATTTTTTGCCTTGTTGATCACCTTTACTTCAAGGTAAGGAAAAACCAAAGAAAACTCCATTTCCTCTCCTTTTAGTACATGGCCGAAAATTCACCTCACCATGGTGTCTTTACCTTGCTTGTTTTAGCTTCATTTGAATCTTCCAAGGGCTTGGTGGAGTCCTCTCTTGATATATTTCAAGCTCTCTTTCCATTCCAAGGTAAAACAATCATTTTAATACCTTAAGATAATATATGTAAACCTAGGGTTTACAATGAGATGAAGCATAAAGCTTATATACTCATTTCAATGTTGGTATATTGTTTAGTAGTTGACAAGGAAAGAAATGCCTTACCGGTTTTAAGAGGAAACAAGAAAGAAGTTTGAGTGGAAAAGAGGTAAATATGCTATCTCAATGTGGTTTAATGCCTTAGGAGAAATGAGCTTATAATGCTTGCTAAAACTACCTAAAGAGCAAATGGTGAATGACTTAGTAAGGTGTTCTCAAGGAGACTAGTAAAAGAACATATGTCTTGGTGTATGTAATTGCAGGTCAAAGGCTTATATATTGTGGAAATTCAGTGTTTAAGGTTTATGCAATTTAAGGGCCTAAGAGCCATGTTGTTTAAGGGCCTAAGTGCCAAGCAATTTAAATTGTGCACTATATTGTGATGTAGTGTAAATTTGGTGAAGTCTTGTGAGTGATGGTGTTCTTGATGGTTTTAGGTGTTTTTGTATGAAATAAGGTAAAACCTAAGTGTTTGGATGTGAGTATATACAAGAGAAGCTATGGCAAAATTTGGAAAAGTGTAAGAAGTTCTAAGTGTTTTAAGAAAGTTTTGGTGAACTAGGAAGTTGTTTAAGGTTTAGGTAATGTTGATATCCAAGGAATAAGTGATGTTTAGGTAAGATGTGAAAAAGGAGGTTTAGTTAGTAAGAAAGGAAGTTTGAGAGATGATGTTAAGGTGTAGAGGAAACACCTTGGTATAGTGGTCATTATAGGTGAAATACCACCTAGAAATCTTAAGGAGAAACATTGTAAGAGTTAGGAATTTTGTGAAGATATAAGTAAAGGCTTAAGGAATTAGAAAAAGAGTTTTGTGAGTGTTTAAGGATGTCTTGAGGTGTGTTTAAAGTGCCCAAATGAGGTTAGGGAGTACTAGGTTATATGGGGTGAAGTTTGGAGTTGAATGTAAAAAGGAAAACAAAGATTTGGGGCAGACCGGACTTGCGACCGGACTTGCAAGTTCGGTCGGGCCCAGTTTACCCTGCGAGAATTAGCTTCTGGAATGGACCGACCTTGGGGACCGGACTTGCAAGGTCGGTCGGGCTTGTAGTTTGTGTACGGATTGAGTTACTGGAATCGACCGGACATAGGACCGGACTTGGCAAGTCCGGTCGGGCTAAATTTTCAAAGGGAAGAAACTCTCGGGAATAGACCGAACATGCGACCGGACTTACAAGGTCGGTCGGAGTAGAAAATTTTGACGGAAATGTGTTCTGGAATCGACCGGACTTGGACAAGTCCGGTCGGTAAGGTCGGTCGGACCAAAAATGTTGTTTATGGTTATAAAGATGATATTTGGACATTAGAATATACCAAGAACATTAGGTAAGATTATACAATTGATGGAGGTGGAGAAATAATGCAACAAGGTTTGAAAAATGCAATTTTACTAAGTCTGTAGCTTTGGTCTGGGACCTAGGTCATGGTTCAAGTCCCGGACCAGGGGTGAAAAACAGGTCGAGAGTCACCTAAGGATGTGGTCCGGGACTTAGGCCTTGTATAAGGTCCCGGACCACCCCATTTTAAAGGCCGAGAGTGGAGTTTGCTTCTGGTCCGGGTCTTAAGTTAGGGACCAAGTCCCGGACCACTATAAAAACATGGTTTTAGCTTATTAAATGATGTCTAATGATAGGGATAAGTTAGTAATGATATTATAAGGTTATATAGGACATGTTAGGTGAGTTATAATGGCAATTTGGTGGGTGAAAAGTTGAAGGAAAAATCGAAGAGTGAAACAAGTTAAAAATGTAGAGATGTTTAACTAGTTACGGGGTTAATCATGGTCATTCAACGTTACACAAACATATTACCCCGATGTTAATGAAGGTAACTTTAATGTACCAGTTGTTCGAGAATTGTTCGAGGAACATAAGTGGAAGTGGTAAAGTGGACTCCGGTGACAGGTATGGTTTTCTTGCAACCTGTGTCCTACCGGATTACACCGGCTTGTATGCCAATATGTTTTACTGAGTGTTTGCCACCTTGTAAGATTAAAACATGTAATGAGTTTACAGTAATTCATTTATGTGGCGAATTTGGCCTCCGATACCATTTAACCTCAAATATGTGTTAAAACCTTAGCTAACCAAATCTAGGAACACATGAGTGATCGGTTTTCGGAGTTGACGGCCCAAACCTTGGGAACGTGCTAACCACGGCTATGTGTGAGTTAGTTGGACATTGTTGTTGTGTGCAAGTGTGTGAACCTCCCTTGTGTGCTTAACTCGGTGATGATACCGTATGGTGTGTGGATGTGGTAGGCTCCATAATGGATCACTAACTACTTATTTATAAGTGTGTATGTACTAATGGGGGGTGAGGAGTCCGGTTGTTCCGGCCACGCGTGTGATGGACGGGAGTCGATGTCATATCCGGTTCGGCTCTCTTGGTGTATGTATAGGTTGTATTCCAATTTGGTTTCTACCTTCCCTTAGCTTATCCAAAGCTAATTACTGACTCACGTCGGGCCACAGGGGCATACGAATGTTATTTCGGTGTGCTTGGGATTACTATATCCGACACACCTTGGGTTTAAATTAACCGTTCGATATAACTGGACGGTAACGAGGTTGGTAACGAGCTTAGCATGAGATTGGCAATAATCTCTAGGATCACTATATATACTAACTATGGTGAAAGGTTCCTTGTGTGAACCGATCTTATGGTGTTTGTGTTGTTATTGTGCTAAGCAATTTCCCCTGCTATGCTATGATATGTATACGTTAGGTGTTTAAAATGAATGCGATGTTGTCATGTGTACGCCGAAACAAGAAAGGTTTTGTTATGTTTTGTTATGTGAGGAATGAGATATGTTGTAGGATATGGAGTGTGTGGATCATGGAAATGAATCCCAGTTTGTGACAAGAGGTGTTTAAGGATAACCCGATTAATGGGTACGTGTCGTTCATTAAGCAAGTAGCTCCGTTTTAGAGGAGAGCCACTCTAAGGTTTAAGGAATCCTTGGATGATTTGTTAAGTGTGGATGTGTTGGTTATATGTTGAGCCCTATTATTGGGTGTATGCAAAGTGTGGTGTGTTTATGGTTTGTATGCATGATTTAAATATATAATCAACTGCATGCTAAGACGACAATTAGTTGTGCGTGGCCCGGTAGCATGTGGGCTGCGGGATTACCATACCAGCAAAGGTGCTGAGCCCCTTGGGGGCCACCCTTTCTCTCCTTTTCTATTTCAGGTACAAGGAGCTGGAAGCCGTTCGAGAGTAGGACGGGGTAGATGTTCATACATGGGTAGCCATTTAAATGGCGTAAGCATTGTAGGCGTAGTAAGACCGAAATTGTTATCGGCATTAGTTTGTAAATACTTGGTACGGTTGGAATGTATAAAGTATATGGGTTGTTGTTAAGGGAAGCAGATGTAACGTGTAGATGCTCGGGAGTCTAGTCCATCAGACCGATACAAAGTACATGTATTAGCCTTGTTAGCCACGTAGGTGGTTAACGGCGTGTAACACCATTGAAATAAGTAATGTGATGAGTTGAGTTTCCGCTGCAATGTGTTGTTAAATGTATGGTTGTAGTTGGGGTGTTACAAAAAAGTGGTATCAGAGCGAAGTATCGTCTGATGATGACTGATTACCGAGCTTAGGAAGTACCGAGTTAGGATTTAAGTACTTTGGGTTAAGGGTTGAGTGATAGCGTGAGAGATACGCTAGATAGGAATTACCAGTGTGTACTGGAAACCTACAATCTCCATCCCACCCTCCACAATCCCTATTTTATAACTTGGGAAACAACGCCAGAGAGATGAAAGTCCTCTCTTACTCGGGAATACCCGATCTGGCTATTAGTAAGTACCTTTAAGGGTACGGAGAACCTGTCATACGGTAGATCCCGAAAAACTGGGAATCCCGGAGACGGTCTCCATCTGAACAATATTAACCGCATTTAATAGCGAAGAATGAAGAATCTTGCGTATAGAAGAATAGAATTTCCGGCAAACCTGGGTCGACATGCCGAGCAGTCGAGAATAACCAGCTTGCAACGCACTAATCGTGCAACAGGCAAGAAGTGGATTGATGAAACCCGAGACAAGTGTTTTCGGAACCACAGTTATTAAGGATACACCAACGGTATATCAACCGACAAAGGAACTACAACGTAGTGCCCAAACAAGAGACAAGTCTCAGTAACCACGACGATGCGTGGAACGGGCTACAAAGAGAAAATAATGCTAAGTAAAAGGGGACTCCAAGAATGGGAGACACCCCAGTTGATAACTATTATGTGAATACAGTGAGAAGTTACCCAAAGGTTATTGTCGAGACCGTAAGAACATAAGGGCCAACAAGGCCACTGATGATAGCGCGGGTAAAAACAATACCACAACCGGTATGTGTTGAACCGATAGCCAGTTAGCATGGCGCACTTGCCGTAGCAAGTGCTGCTATAACAGGGCTATTCGGGAAATTTATAACCACTACAAAGTACTTGGAAAAGTACAATAAATTAAATGTGATTGTCATAACAGTGGAAGGGCCTGTTAGCCTAACCTCTGTAATTGGAAGTACACCAGTCAGCAAGAAGCTAGACTCGGCTAAGGTAAGAAGATGTTGTGAAACCATGAAAATTTTCTTTCAAACCCAAATTTATTCAAACCCTTTCCTTTTCAAAACCAGATTTTCTTTCGAACCAACACTTCTTTCCAACCTTCTTTAAACCAAACCAGTGGAACCAGGGGCAATTGACAAGGATACAATGGATAAACTTTCCCTCGATTAAGTTCGGGAAGCAAGGAATGAATATTGTCACGGGACAATATAAGGGAGTTGACAACAGAATACTTCACCTAGGCGTGTGACGGACACTACAAGTGTACCAACTGTGTTGTGGGACGACCGCACTCCGATAGGAGCATGTGGGCCTGACAGACCTACTTATAGGTTAGTTGGGTAAGTAGTAATGTATCAGTATGATACCCCTATATGTATAACGAGTAGAGTCCAGAACACGGGAAGTAGTCGACTCCGTTCTACGGTCAGCAGTGTAAGTCAAACAAGAGCTAAGGATTCCATGAATGGTTGAAGTAAAGGAACCTAGCTAAATTAAAGAGACTGAAGGAATCAGTGAATGTGTGCAAGGAAATATTTAAGATACAGGAGGTGCGAAGTGCACCGACTGTTATATAAAGACATTGGAGAAGGCATAGTTAACTGAAAGTACCCATAAGTGCAAGCCAAATGTAATGGCATATTTTAATAACACCCAGGAGCAATCCTTGAGGGGTATTTGGATTAAACATTGTTGGATGAAGCAATATAATCGAAATGCAAGGGTTGAAACAATTACCCGGATTAGACACTGAAGGAGACCCACTTAACAGTAGGACCCTAAGTTGCCAAAGAGACAACTTGGAAGGAATCGTGACGGTAAGGCTTATAAGCCACAACAACTTGTGATATGTAAATTTGATCAGTTGCAGAAGTATATGTTATACAAGTAATAGAGCGGAGAACGAACCACTGCAGTAAGAGTGGGGATACCTCTCGATATTGTGAAACCGCGAGAGCGGTAGTTGTGTGGACCAAGTTCAAGAAATATGTAGAGGATGGACCACGTTGTTATTACCCCAGGATGATTTGAATAAAATAATACGAAAAGAAGTGCTCGTACCAGTTGTGTACACAGGAAGAGTAATAAGTCTGATAGCAATCACCATAGGTGTGTGAAGCTAAATGTGTAGCGAACAACGCTCAAGAAACATAAAGGCTCAAGAAAAATAGTAGTATATTCAAAAAAAAATCAGCCAAATAAGTGGCCAGATAAACCCAGCGTAATAGCGGATGCAGTATAGTTGATGTTGTATAATGAGTAAGGATACGGTGCGCAATAAGCGACTGTTGTCTGAGTATTGTTAGATGATAAAATGGGGAGTGAGCAGAGTTATGAGTTAAACCCAGTGGAGGCACAACAGTAAATGATAGCAAAGGAACCGAGCAGTAAGCCGGTGACAAGTATCATGTGGTAAGAATTTCAGTAAAACCAGTGTAAATTCCTATCGCAATCGCATGAGAGATTTACTGTCAAGAGTTTACGCCTCTGCACTCTGTATGACTGAGTGTTTTGGTATTCACTTTTGCAGTAATGATCGAGTGGGATAGCTAGGAATCAGAAGCATGGTAATTGTGGAGGATAATGTTATAATGGTCGATGCATAGGAAAATGCAAGGCCGCACCAAAAAGAGTACTTGTACAAAACCAAATGGGAGACATGATTAACAGTAAGTGACTACAGTAGCACTAACTGCCAAATATCGGTGGAATATACCCCAAATATTGTAAATAGCTGAGAGAGCACTACCACTAGGTAGTAGCTCACCTCAACCGACAGTAAGTCGGTAGAAGCATCAATCATGTGAATTACATAGTAGTTACGCTGTAAGCTGTTGGAGAAGTGGATGGAAAAGTTTTGAAACTTACCGAATTCGCTCAGGTAAGAGATACCATGCGTCGTTGAGACACCATTCTTACCAAGATAAGGGTAATACATTGGAGATGTACAATACAGTAACAGTAACGAATGGGGCAAACTACCCTATAATTATCAGAGTTGCGCAGCAGAAACTGGTGAACCAGTGATGCAAAGTTGTATGCCAGTAATGAATAGAAAGCCTCACAGCCAGGACCGAAACCGGTTATGAGTTAGAACTTCAATGCGAATTCTTGGTTTAGGGACTAAACCGCCATCTGGTTAGATCCTCTAATCAGAAGACCCATTGTAATAGACCGGTGGAAGTCAAAAACATTTCACGACGGCAGAACATTTTAAGCCAAGGTTTAGTGATTGATTACGTGGGCGTAATCCCCTTTATAAGGGGGTAGAGCGCAAA
>CM041778.1:385018104-385126434 GCA_023374045.1 Limonium bicolor
CTTATCTCTCGCCTTTTTAATAAATGTCATGAGTTTATTAAATTGCTTGCTAAGTCTATTTTGATCAGACCAGGTGATAAATCGATAGGTTAATTAAGCCGTAAATTTGGAGAAAGCTTATTATGATTTAATAAGTTAGTATTTTCAGATGCATAAATAATTTCTCATATCTAAATCGTCCGTTTACACGTATTGTGCTTGAACCTTGATTAGAACTTGCATTTTCAGGTAAACGAGTTCTTTTGAGGCTATGATTTAGTCCTTAAGATAATAAGAGGAATTTTGCCAAACAATTATAATTAAACCAGTAGAGATAGCATAATTAGTCAGATCATATTAACCTGAACCAGAGTCCCGTTTAATTTATCTCTTTAACTTAGTTTATTTTATCTTTCCTTTTATTAATAATACAAGTCAATTAAGCCCCCCTTTTTGTGACATGCTTAGGTACTATTATATGCACATTAGTCCCACGGTTCGACATCCGGTCGCTTACATTTCACTATACTACCACGACCAGGATTTGTTTGCAGCCCGACGTTTATTTGAGTTTTAATTTCTTTTCTTTTATTTTTCACCAGTTTAACCACTCAGATATACACGTCTGCAGAGACATCCTAGAATATAGGAGTATGACTTCTGAAGTGAGTCTCTAGTTTATGTGCAGAAGTATCGGTGTCCACTTGCTGATCCACGATCTCCATGGGCATGTCTTCCATGTTGCCTTGAATATAGGAGTCGACCGGTTCTTCGTTGTGAGTTCACGACAATGGTTGATCAGGAGTGGATGTCGAAGTGTCTGTGCAGTGCTACTTGGACTGGAAGATCTTGAGGGCTTGTAGTTCTGCAATGTGACTCTGACTGGGGAGGCAAGTATCTTGAAAACCAAGTCTTCAACATAATTCCTCATTTTTGCTGACGATGGCAAACTCAGTGTATCCAGCGTGAACTTTAGTGGTCTCAACGAGTGTACCGGGAAATGTCAAAGAATAAGGCAAAGCAACAATCTCGGGAGAACAACTCACTGTTTGTTCCCCCTTAAACAAATATTCCCCTTCAAGATGATGCAGTTAAATAAGTGCTGATAAAACTAAAGTATGAAACTACTCATAATCTACTTAACAGAAATAAAACCAATTCAAAGCATAGCGAGGCCTTTAGAGGCACTAAGTATCCACACATAGTCACTCGCATAAACCAGCCACGGGATACACCGCTTACCCCGTTTGCCAACATCAGGGGGAAACACACAAGCAATATCCAAAACCAAAGTATTTAAGTGTAGCACAACAATCCATCATAGCAAAGAGAAAATAGTTTAAAAGTCAATCATCCTAGGTACTATGGGTTAAGAGGGAGTGGGGCAACTGTTAGACATCTAATTGGTCCATTCCTGTATCAGCATCCGTCACTCCGTCTTCCCCCAAAACCTCAGCCTCGTCCATCTTGTTTGCTGTTGCAAGTGCTTCAGCAAAACACTATCTAAACTCCTCGACCGGGTGCTTGACCCATCCTTCAAAGATGTCCATCGTCTTCTTCTGGTTGTTGTCCAGGACTTCGATGAGCTTATCTATCTTTGTTACCAGGGTAGCCAGATTTTCTTCAATCACAGTAACTCTTTTAGAGCTGTGAGTTTTTTGGATGCGGGATTTGGTCTAGAGACAGACTTGGTCTGAAAGGATGGAGTTTTGTTGTACAGAATCTAACCAAGTATGTCAGTTTTGGTGATACGACTGGCTTTGGAAGGCTAAAAGGAGATGCCACAGTGGGTGAGGATTTTGGGTAACCCGAAGATGTACCCCAGAGAGTGTCGAGGTGAAGAGATAGCTGAGGCTATGTCAACAGGCCGAACAAACTCGTTTCCTTCCTTTCTAGGCACAGGGTTTTTAATTACCAAAGTGTGGAGCATTTGGTGTATGTTTGAAAGAGTGGGTCGGTCTAAAGAGTGACCGACACAGCTATTTGGGAGGAAAAGATCATAAACTTCTTGTGCAGAAATAAACCTTAGATCAGGAAAGCCAGCTCTATCATATAACTCTAAACCAGAAGTTGGTATGACCAAATGTGTTGTAATAGTTTTAGTGTCAAGGATAATGGCAGTCTCATGTACCTCGGTCATGATTTTCCCTTTTCTGATGATGCAATTTTGGTAGAACTGGTAGGCCTCTTCTTAGTGGAAGGTTAGAATGCCGTGAAACAAGTGGATCAAGTTCTGAAAGCGGAACAACTCTTCCAACATGGTGAACCCCATTGAATGAAGCCATTCAAGATCCAACAACTTGCCTTTGACTAAACTACGTGACTCGGTGGAGTCATTGGTAGGGAGAGAGTAGACCGCCATTTAGGTATCGATCATACCTAGTATTGAAGGTGGTGCTGGAGGGACCGACTCAGCCTGAGGGCGTAATCGCTTTCTTGTAGAAGTAGTGCAGGTGTCCGAGTTGGCTAGAGTAGAGGAGTTGGTAGCGCTTCTTATTTTCTCTAGACTAGGTGATGCGAAGACCGGTGAAGGTGGCAGGACCGTGACAACAGGAGTTGACTGAGAAGATGTCAGTTGGGTTTTGGCTCTAGATCGAAAAGAGTTCTAATGGTTGGAGGACGGGGGCAGTGGCTTTGGATAGGCGAGTTTTCTTCGGGGGTGGTGATTGTTCAGGGGCAGAAGGTTAGGCTTTAAAGGCTGATTTGTCTTCCGGTTTTACAGAATCTTTGGTGGGGGAGTCAAGTTTTGGATTTTTAGATGATTGTTCAACAGGTGGTTAGTGGGAGCCAAACTGGATTTGCTGCGAATATTTGGTAATGGTGTATGGTGTGGGTATGATTGGAGTTGTGGGTGGTGATGACTTCTGTTATACCCAAAATTTGAACCCCCTCGGAGTAGTCTCTAAGGTATACGGGTCACAAAGGGTAAAATGGTCAAAATGCACCAATGCAGGATTTTCCAAGGACATTCTCGGGATTTTCTATTTTCATATGACTTGTTCATTATCTCCAAACACTTCCAAATATCATAGTCATTATGAAAGGTATTTCATGATTTTTTGATAATATTTATTATGGAAATTAAGCTTTTAATAAGCTAGTTTCTTTAATAAATAACACATGAAATAGCCTCAAAATAGAAATAAAAAGGTATTCAAAATTAAAATAAAATTGCCACATGGTTAGCATGAATACATACAGTCATAAACCTGAAATTATTTTAATTGGAACCTTAGCCCAAAATTTAAAAGAGAAATTCAATCATTTTTACAATTTTCTCTCTCCTCTGGAAATACCGAACTCAAAACAAAATGTCATGAAATTTTAACACAAGATAGAGGATGATTTTTAGAGACTAATTCCGTTGGAATTTCGTTATTTCGACCTTCCAATAATAAGTTATGAATTATGGGAGATTCCAGATTGTAAGATATTTATCTAATCGGTTAGTTATCAAAATGACCCGATTCCAACTCTCAAAATTCTTACAAATCATCCTTAACCTTCAGTTAAAATTTCATAATTTATCTCGGCCTGAAACATATTTTAAAAAATCAGATTCCCTTAGAGCACAAAATCAGCTTTTTAGATAAAGATCTTGCTCTATCAATTCGACCATGCTCTTTCTATAAAAGGATATCCCAAAAACGAACTAGGGCAGAGGAGAACATTCCCATAGTCATAAAACACAGCCGTCTACTTGCCTCCCACGTTTTCAACACTCCCAACACCGAAACTCTACCGAAATCATCCCAAAATCACAAAAAACACATTCTATCTTCTCCCATTGAACTTCCAATCATCAAAACACCACAAATACAGAACAAAAACATGCTTAACAACACAAGGAAGAAGAGGTCAGAAGCTCGGGTCAAAGTCGAATCGGATCGGCCACTAACGAAGCTTTTAGAGATTCCCGACGTGAAAGAACAACAAATTTCTGAAATCAAAACAGAGTAAAAACCAAATTTTCTAACCCTTCTGGTCTAAATACACTTCTGGTTGAAATTACTAACCGAATTGATTTTTCCTTGCTTCTGAATTAAGGTTTGTTTGTGTTTCTGCCTTCTAACTTGTTCGTTAAGTTTGGCAATAAATTCGACTTCAAATTGAAAACTTTTGATTACTAACGTGTTTGTAATCTTTCAGGCTACAAACCCATACATTTTGAGCCAGAAATACCACCGGAAACCACCCAAACGCCGCCGTCCGAGGGCAGTCCGCACCCACGGACGCTATGTCCGGGGTCCCGGACGCCTTGTCCGTAAGCCCGGACGCCCCTGGACGGTGGCGGGACAATTTTATTTTAAATCTAGGGTTTTTCAACTTATGTCCGGGCCCACGGACGCTTTGTCCGTGGCCCTGGACTTTTCAAAATTGTGTTTTCTTATTAATTTGACTTTTCTGTTTATTTTAGATTAACTAGGGTCCGTGGCTTCGAACATTAGATCCGTGGGCACGGACGGAATCAAAATTTGACCTAATTCTGCCTCTGAAACCCTAGTTTAGGTAATTTAAATTCTCACTTTAATTTTCTATCAAAAAATGCTAAAAAACACAAAAAAACAGAAGCTCGCGCACTTAGGTTAAATCGACTCGTAATAAGCCGTAATTAAACTAAGTAGAGGAAAAACGCCTTCTAGGGGTAATGAAAGTAATTGAACCCTAATTAAGTCGAATATCAAGCCCCCGAACCCGAACTCTCCTTTCCTAATTTGATCTAGGTTAAAATTAGGTGGCGACTCATAATAGGTTCCAGTGAGCTAGCTTAGGTTTTAATAATTATTGTTATATGACATAGTTATTGATCTTGGGTTATAAGTGGACCTAAAACCCAACTAGATCCTAATCACTTTAATCAACATAAGATAGGGCTTAAAATCGAGGCTCACACACACTGGCGACTCCGCTGGGGACACAATTATTAATTTAAACTTGTTTAACTTTAAGAAAGAGGGCTTAACTCGAAATTGTTTATTTATGGCTTTATTTCTCTGTTTGTTTACTTTTGTGCGCACTTTAATTTCCACACCTTTGCATCATACGAGAGCGAGGGTCCACACAAACCGATTTCACCCCGGGACCCGTTTGAGAGTCCCCTGTCAGGGACTCACAGCTTTCAGGTGATGTGAATAAGTGGGGGAAAAGAGGAGGGTGTCGTCTAACCACACCCCCGGGCTTTAGCCCTTAGCATTTTCCTCGCAGTATCCTTACCTAGCCCATTGTTTGGTCAGTCAAAGACCCGTCTGTAGACGCACACCTTCAGGTGATGTGAAAAAAGTGGGGAAGCCCAAAGAGAATAGCGTGCTAGCCCTATTCCTTTGTGGCGACCTGGGCCCATGCCCCAAGCACCTCTCCGGATCGATCCTTGCCCGGTTTGATTTTAACGTCTAGTGAGGACATGTTGAATTTGTGTGGGCCTTGTTTACCTGCATGATCGGCCCGCTACCCGGCCTAGAAATTGATAGGAACTTTTCCTACATCAACTCGATCCAACCCGATATCGTGGCTTTATTGTTTGCGGCCCAAAGGCCTTGCTTGATTTGAATGTGTGAGTTATTTGTTCGGACTTTGGCCCAAAAGTTTAGATGATTTCTCTTCTGGCCCAATTTGAATTATCCAATTAGTTCTAGGCCCATAAAAAAGAAATTCACCTAAACTTGAAATTACTCACAAGTCCTGAAAATAAAACCTTCTTGGGCTTTGCAACCATCTTCTCTAACCCAAAGAAAGTTAGGCCAATTCGTGATTTAGGGACCATTCCAGCTCATGCGCTTTACTTCAGGCCCAAACACATTCCGGCCCAAGGGCTCATTCTAGTCTAGGTAGACTTCTTATCATGACCCCAACCCAAAACCCTAGATCTAGGTGTCATCTTTTAAGCCTAACCAAAATCACTCTGCCCAAATTCTAGTTCACATATAGAGCAATCATTCTGGCCCAAGTACCACACTCATAACTCATTCCATTTGAGCCCATAGACCAATTCATAGTTTTGGCCCATGAGCTTCACTCTCGACCCATAAAACATTTGAATCCAAGATAGTTTGCAGTTTCCGGTTTCAAGGCCCAACAAGAGCATCAAACGAATCTTAGACCTCAAGGCTTATCCCTCGGCCCAGTGTCCCATTCACGGTCCATGTGATTTCCTTCAGCTTGTTTGCTCAATTTCTAGATTAAGGGGATTCGGGCCTACATGTTCGTTCTAGTGTAGGAATCACTCTAATCTATGCACCTCACTCTCAGCTTGGTGAAGACTCAGGTCTAGTTACTTCCTACATAATGCAGATGTGTAAAATGAGTGGTTAAACTGGTGTAATTAAAATAAAAGAAAAGAAATTAAAACTCAAAATAACAGTCAGGCTGCAAACAAATCCCGGTCGTAGTAGTATAGTAAGTGTAAGCGACCGGATATCGAACCGTGGGACTAAGGGGAATTATTAAGTACCTAAGCGTGTCACAAAAGGGGGGTAGCTGACTGCTTTTAATAATAAAAAGAGAAAGATAAATAAACTAAGTAAATAGGTAAATTAAATGGGACTCTGGCAGGTTAAGGTATAATAATCTGATACTTTCATGATATGTCTACTGGTTTAATTATAATTCTTGGCAAAATTCCCTGTCTTATATCTTAAGGAACTAAATCATAGACTCATAAGAACTCGTTTACCAGAAAATGCAAGGTTCTAATCAGGTTCAAGCATAACACATGTAAACGGACGGTTTAGATATGAGAAATTATATTTGCATCTGAAAATACTACTATTAAATCATAATAAGCTTTCTCCAGATTACGGCTTAATAACCTATCTTTTATCACCCGCTGGATCAAAATAGACTTAGAAAGCAATTTAATAAACTCATGACATTATTAAAAAGCGCGGGAGAGATAGCTTTAATCGTAACCAAACTGTATTTAAATAAACCAGTAAAACATATGCATCATTAATACAACGATAATAACCATTCCCAGAGTATAAATATTCTAGCCTAACATATTAAATAGATAAACAGAAACAAGAGTAGTATAAATCATCTGTAGTCACTCTGCATTTTTTCGTTCTGCTATTTTGTAGACGTAGGACTAGAGGTGGATATGGTGGACTGAAAAGTAAATAAAATGGGGAAGACGGGAGAGGAAATGGAATGATGGATGATGGATTCTGTGGTATATAGTATGTGGAAGGGACTGATTATTGAAGGCAGAAGGAGCGTGGGTTTATAGAAGATAAGAGAGGAAGCAGACAGAGGGACACCGCGTGAGGAAAATTAAGGAATGACTTGGGTGGCTGAACGCGTGAGTACTGTGGCAGGCGCCTGATATTGGTTGAAGGAGGAGAAGACGGATAAGTTTGCAGGCGCCGCGAAAGAGAAATAAACAGCACACCGAAGTCTGTCGCGTTAATTATCTGGACATTTACACGCGTCGCCCGTAGATGTCGCCGTGTTTTAGGCGGACATGGCTTGTCCTCGTGGCGTCCGCTAGAATGGGGCGGACAAGACTTGTCCTCATGGCGTCCGCGTAGCTGTCCGTGTAGAATAGGCCGGACAAGGCTTGTCCTCATGGCGTCCGCGTAGCTGTCCCCGTGGCTGTCCGTGTGGTTCTATGCGGACACTCATGCGGACACAAATGGAGTCCGTTGTGTTGTCCTAGTCTTGTCCGCATGTGTTGTCCACGTGGCTGTCCGCGTGGTTCGATGCGGAACTCATGCGGTCACCATGCGGACACAAACTTTGACCGGCTCTAGATTCTTCGTTTGGACTCCGTTTTCTGAGCCGTTTGCGTCTATAGCGTTCGTCCCTTCGTCTACTTTGCTTCCAGCTCTGTTTTTCTCATGTTTAAACAATAAATTTGTGAGATAACAATAAACTTAAACTAGAGGAAAACTAACCGAAGTGGAGAAATGAGCAAGAAAAGTGCTAATATTATATATGAAATACACCTATAAAACATGCTCATTTTGGACACTTATCACACCCCACACTTATCTTTTGCTTGTCCTCAAGCAAAACCACGTACCCAAGTAAGTAGGGAATGCTCAATACTAACAAATATTATTATGAAGGGTAGGATAAGAGGTGAACAGTTCATGATCTTTTTAACTTATTGAGGAGTGTGAAAAATTAACTGCTGGTGGCATAGGTGTGCTCAGGGTAAAACAAAATATAGAGTTTTGGGGTATGATCTAAGGTACTTCAATGTTTCTTTTGTTTAGGTGACTTTGAGAACTTTTACCATGGCCAACTTCTCTCAAGAATGGGCATTTGAGGAGAAAACAAAAGGAAAATAGATTCATGCATTTGTTTCACTTTGCATAAGGGATGAGAAAATGTAGGCATCACGCCTTTGTATTCAAGAACACTCAACTCTCTTTGTTGGTTACCAATGGTGTCTCGCAAGTCCCTTATTTTTTTCTTTCTTCATTCTTTTTTTTTTTAACAGAGAAGCACCCCTTAGCAATCCCTAAGAGAGAAGACAGAAGAAACCCTGAGCAATAAAATCCAACCATTTGCAGATCATTTGGTCACACCGCATATAAAATGCTCCTCAAAAGTAATATCAAAATTTTAAAATTTGTACCATTTATCCCACAATTCATAACAGTATTTATTCTTAAGAGAACAACCCACATATAAGGGGTCACGATATTGAATTGGACAAACGCAAGATAAGCAGAGAGATTAAGCATTTAAGCACAAAATTCCACCCAAAGGGCACACTCCCCCACACTTAATTTGAATAATGTCCTCATTGTTCACCAGAAAAACAAGGGAAGGTTCAGAAGACCTTTTCGGTAAGTAGATAAAATAGAGATAACACAAAGGTCACAAATAAACATTTAAGCACATAAACGCTCCTCTGCAGTTTTATTTAAAAAAGCATAATTAAAGAAACCGGTACTCCCCTAATATTATTTTTGCTAGTTGGTAAAGGAGTTCCCCCACACTTGAGCTTCAGCCTCAAGTAGCGTAGCTTGGTTGCAGTGTAGACATGAATTTGCACCTGCATAAGACACTAGAAGCAACCATACTACAAACGGAGTTAAAAGTTAGCAAAAATAAAATTTAAAGAGAACCTGAAAATTAAAAGAGCATAAAAGCAAAATAAAATAAAAGTTCATCCGGGTTGCCTCTCGGGAAGCTGCCCTTCTTTAACGTCTTTGGCTAGACGCCCGCTTTGTTATCCTGGATCAAAAATATAAGTAGACAACAGTTCTGCCAGGAAAATGAAGTTGGTAATAATTAAAAGAAAACCACCTGGATCAAAACAAAACGTTACTTCGGCAAATATAATAGGAAAATGAATACTCCACAAAACCTGGTGTTTGAGGAGGTACTACCGGTAACGTAGTTCTAACAGAAGACCCGGTGGTGATGACTTTTCTTCCTCAAATTGGAGGATGTAAACATCCTCCTCTTGTAGGTGAGACTCATAGAAAGAACGCTGATTGATATCATCTTCAGAGAAAGTTGATTCTTCGAAGGTGATAGTGGCGTTTTGTTTGGATATTTTGGCGGGAGGTGATGGAAATTCCTTCTCTTCATTTTCGAGGATGTAAGTATCCTCATCTTCTGGATAGAGCATAGAGAAGGATGGAAACTGGCGGTAGGTGACTGTAGAGGGAAGAGAATAACTTACATCCGTAGTGGGGTATTCTACCTCATGAACTGTTTCGCTCTTTGGTTGCTGTTCTCATTGAGCGATTCTCTCCAGGTAATATGGTTGATCCTCTAACCAGAGTTGTTCTTGTAATATGAGACAATCCTCATAATCATGAGTTCCCCCACATACGGAGCAGTATAAATACTGTGAATAGCAAAACTCTTGTTCGAGCTCCTCCTCCATTTGCCGCGTACAGATTTTTTTCTGTGTTACCGTATATAAAAAGAAACTACTGAAACAGATTAGAAAAAATAAAATGATTAGAAACAAACATAATAATAATATAAACAAAATATAAAAGATAATTAACAACAAACAAAATAAAATAGACAAAATATTCTAATATAACAAGTGAATAATCCGGGGCTTAGGGACTAGAATAAATCTAGTCCCCGACAACGGCGCCATTTTGCAGACGTGTAAAATGAGTGGTTAAACTGGTGTAATTAAAATAAAAGAAAAGAAATTAAAACTCAAAATAACAGTCGGGCTGCAAACAAATCCCGGTCGTAGTAGTATAGTAAGTGTAAGCGACCGGATATCGAACCGTGGGACTAAGGGGAATTATTAAGTACCTAAGCGTGTCACAAAAGGGGGGTAGTTGACTTGTTTTTAATAATAAAAAGGAAAGATAAAATAAACTAAGTAAATAGGTAAATTAAATGGGACTCTGGGTCAGGTTAATATAATCTGATCTTTCATGCTATGTCTACTGGTTTAATTATAATTCTTTGGCAAAATTCCTCTTATTATCTTAAGGACTAAATCATAGACTCATAAGAACTCGTTTACCAGAAAATGCAAGGTTCTAATCCAGGTTCAAGCATAACACATGTAAACGGACGGTTTAGATATGAGAAATTATATTTGCATCTGAAAATACTAACTTATTAAATCATAATAAGCTTTCTCCAGATTTACGGCTTAATTAACCTATCTATTTATCACCGGTCTGATCAAAATAGACTTAGCAAGCAATTTAATAAACTCATGACATTTATTAAAAAGGCGAGAGATAAGCTTTAATCGTAACAAACTGTATTTAAATAAAACCAGTAAACATATTGCATAATTAATACAAACGCATAATAACCATTCCCAGAGTATAAATATTCTGGCCTAACACATTAAATAGATAAACAGAAATAAGAGTAGTATAAATCATCTGTAGTCACTCCTGCATTCGTTCTGCTGTTTTGTATATGTAGGACTAGAGGTGGATATGGTGGACTGAAAAGTAAATAAAATGGAGAAGACGGGAGAAGAGAAAATGGAATGATGGATGATGGTATTCTGTGGTATGTAGTATGTGTAAGGGACTGATTATTGAAGGCAGAAGGAGCGTGGGTTTTATAGAAGATAAGAAGAGGAAGCAGACAGAGGGAACACCGCGTGAGGAAATTAAGGAATGGATTGGGTGGCTGAACGCGTGAGTACTGTCGGCAGGCGCCTGATATTGTTAAAGGAGTAGACGGATAAGTTGCAGGCGCCGCGAAGAAGATAAACAGCACCGAAGTCTGTCGCGTTAATTATCTGGACATTTACACGCGTGCGCGTAGATGTCCGCCTTGTTTTAGGCGGACATGGCTTGTCCTCGTTGGCGTCCGCGTAGAATGGGGCGGACAAGACTTGTCCTCATGGCGTCCGCGTAGCTGTCCGCGTAGAATGGGGCGGACAAGGCTTGTCCTCATGGCGTCCGCGTAGCTGTCCGCGTGGCTGTCCGCGTGGTTCTATGCGGACACTCATGCGGACACAAATGGAGTCCGTGTGTTGTCCTAGTCTTGTCCGCATGGTTATCCGCGTGGCTGTCCGCGTGGTTCGATGCGGACACTCATGCGGTCACCATGCGGACACAAACTTTGACCGGCTCTAGATTCTTCGTTTGGACTCCGTTTTCTGAGCCGTTTGCGTCTATGCGTTCGTCCCTTCGTCTACTTTGCTTCCAGCTCTGTTTTTCTCATGTTTAAACAATAAATTTGTGATATAACAATAAAACTTAAACTAGAGGAAAACTAACCGAAGTGGAGAAATGAGCAAGAAAAGTGCTAATATTATATATGAAATACACCTATAAAACATGCTCATTTTGGACACTTATCACATAACCCATAGGCATTCCTAGTTCAAACATTTTATAGGGCCTACTCGAAGTTTGGAAGGAAGACAATCATGGTCAATGGTGTCCCGACGGTCAACAACTCGAGTCTTTCAGCAAGTTGGCATCAGACAGTTCAACATCACTATTTTAGAAGTTTTCTCGATTTAGTAGTTTTCTTTTCTCCGTCATTCTTCTAACATTTATGGTAGCTATCTTCCTTTATCTTTTTAGGTATTTTTCCTAACATTACAATTTTTGATGTTATCTTTCCATTCGTGAAATATAGCATAGTTCCGTTTGTGAATTTATTGTGCATTCATTTAACAAAACAAAAACAAAAAAAATGTTTTTCAAGAAAAAGAATCATGAAATAATTATTTTCAGACAACAGAATACAACGACTCGTCTTTTGTTTCTAAAAAAGGGTGAACATGTCCATCCACACACCACAGTGTATCTCAAAACCTCCACAAAGCATTCCAAAATCCACATCTGTTTAAGTGTTGTCATAAACCCCAAATCAATACTGGGGGCAATCTGAGCTCAGGATCGTCGTCTTTAATCTTTCGTTTAAGCGTGTGAACTTGTCTCTGAGTGAAATTCACGAGAGTGTCTTGAGTGGAAAAACAATGAGCGAACGAGCGTGCATGTCATTTTTACACGACTCTAGTGAGACCACATTCAAAGGTGAGGTAAACTGCATAACAATGACCGAAGGAGAAAATTTGTAAATTTACTCTTAGACCTGCGGAAAGTAACAAAGAGCGGATACACAACTATCAGGAATGACGAAGCACCTAGGTACAACACCACATAGCCAAAAGCTTGTAAACCCTATCATTAAACCCCAGGCACCCCCGCTAAGCCTTTCATATATCCTTTTTCAATATTATGAACTCCACAAAATAACCCAGCAAATGATGAATTTCCGACCCGGTGACCAAAGGAAACAAGGAGCCAGATTCTCGGATAATGTTTTCATCAATCCAAAGAAGCAACACAGCTATTAGCATGACTAAGCGATCCGCAAATGGTCCTAGAGTGACACAGGATCCAAAGAGCTCACATCAATACAGCTCTCAAAATTCAAAACCGGGAGACACAAGAACCCCGAAGGCAAAGTCAAGAAAGGACAAAGCGAAGAGGCAAACCCAAAATACCTCGAAAATCCGAGTGGCAAAAGAAGAGAAATGGTGTAAAGGACAACTTCAAAAGTACAAGTCCAGAAGCTCGAAAACAACATCAACATGAAGCAGCTAGAAGACATCAAGACAAGGATGATGAATCTGAGAGAAGACACAAGTTGCAGCTTCGGTCACCCATTTAAGCCCTACATACCTCAAATATCCCTCCATGATCCCGTCGTCTTTCATCACTCCCTGTGGCCAAGTTATAAGCTTTAAAGACTTCCGACTTGATAGTTGCGTATCTAATCACGTGAAAGTAACAGATCGAATGCGTAAATCCACCAAATGTCAAATTCAATGGTCTAGAAGTAGTGACCGTAGGTGAGAAACGAGTGCAAACACCAAACACGTCGAGTATAGGTTAGGAAGCACCACCTCAAAACATAAGCCTTGACCCTGTGAGGACGGGACTCGTTTGCACGTTTAATCAAAGAAAATACTGGGGGAAATCGATCGTTCCGATCGATTACCCTGAACTTTAGCTTGAATTTGTCCTAAGAAAAAATACTGGGGGCAATTGTTGGTTCCAACAATTGCCATGTCAACACCAATTGGAACCCAAAGCTCAAACATCACCACCACCATCATACACCACCGGCCCGCATAAGCCCTTACCTTTCACATCATACATCACATAGGCTCGCATAAGCCCTTACATTCACACCATACACCACACATGCCCAAACCACTACACAGGCCCACATAAGCCCTTACCTCTACATCATACACCATACCCCACCGATGGCATGTTCATCTCCTAGGAGATAAATTACAAGTCCGAAGTCTATGGTTAGAAAATGATAATTTCACTTTGCTTTTCAGTAAACAGAATTTTCTTCAAACACTGCCACGCTTGGCACCTCTTTCAACAATTTCTTGTCTTGAACAACTTTCCTTCAAACACTTCGGTTTCATAAACCTCATCATGGCCACATTTGGCACACTTTCTAGAAATGTCTTGCTTTGGGCAATTTTTGATCCTTAACATTGCCATGTTTGGTACATTTTCCAAGGATTTCTTGGTTTGGACAAGTTTCCTACATGCACTTTGATTGTATTTTGACATGCACATCATCATTGCCACGTTTGGCACTTTCATAATCAACTTTCATCATGATCATTTGCATAAAATTTACCTTGCATCCATCTGTACGGGACTCCTCATCATAGTCCAGAGATACAGATTCTCGCCCCGAAGATACAGATTCTTCAGGGATACAGATTCTCGCCCCGAAGATACAGATTCTTCAGAGATACAGATTCTCGCCCTGAAGATACAAATTCTTCAAAGATACAGATTCTCGCCACTAAGATACAGATTCTTCGGAGATACAGATTCTCACCGTGAAGATACAGATTCTTCAGAGATACAAATTTTCACCCCAAAGATTCAGATTCTTCAGAGATACAGATTCTCACCAGAGTAGCAGAACTCACCAGAGTAGCAGAACTCACCCTAGTAGAAGAGCTCAATCCCTCAGACTCGTCATAAGACCTAGTTCCAACCTTTAGGCTCGTCATAAGACCTAGTTGCATTCCTTTTGGCTCGTCATAAGACCTAGATCCAACCTTTAGGCTCGTCATAAGACCTAGTTGCATTCCTTTAGGCTCGTCATAAGACCTAGTTGCATTATCCAGGTGCGTCACAAGACCTGGCGACAGAAAAGTTGACGAGGTGATGGCAATAAATCCTCCTGTGTTATGTCAGCTTACTTTGGGATCATCGAATGGTGGGCGAAGGCAATAAGTCCCCAAGGTTTTTACCAGGAGTTATCCCTGCACACCGGCTTGCGGGGCGATGGCAATAAGTCCACATTGGGTCCAGCCAGGAGCATTGGCATGGGTTTCGGTCCCCAGAAGCATCCGAGCATCATCAAAATCAGCATCATCAACATCATCAGCATCATAAGAATCGCTAGCATATCAGCATTCCTGCATCTACACATTATTTCATTTTCATCATTTTTAGGTAGTCAACGCCTTAGAATAGCTTGACATCATTTCATTTATCATAGGTAGTCAACGCCTTAGAATATCTTGACATCTTTTCATTCAGTTAAGGTAATCAATGCCTTAGAATAGCTCGACATTACTTCATCATCGCTTTAGGTAGTCAACGCCTTAGAATCGCTTGACATTTACTTCATCACTTCATTTTTAGGTAGTCAACGCCTTAGAATCGCTTCACATCTTTTCATTCACACTCATAGGAAGTCGGCGCCTTAGAATAGCTCGACACAATCTGCATATAGGGCCTTTAAAGATCCAAAATTTTGGGGTATCACTCAGGCATCAACTAGACTTTTCATTTCCATTACAAAGTCTAGTTGACGGGGGGCAATCTGTTATATCCAAAATTTTAACCCCCTCGGAGTAGTCTCTAAGGCATACGTGTCACAAAGGGTAAAATGCTGAAAATGCACTAATGCAGGATTTTCTAAGGACATTCTTGGGATTTTCTATTTTCATATGACTTGTTCGTTATCTCCAAACACTTCTAAATATCATAGTCAATATGAAAGGTATTTCATGATTTTCTGATAATATTTATTATGGAAATTAAGCTTTTAATAAGATAGTTTCTTTAATAAATAACACATGAAATAGCCTCAAAATAGAAATAAAAAGGTATTCAAAATTAATATAAAATTGTCACATGGTTAGCATGACTACATACAGTCATAAACCTGAAATTATTTTATTTGGAACCTTAGCCCAAAATTTAAAAGAGAAATTCAATCATTTTTACAATTTTCTCTCTCCTCTGGAAAATACCAAACTCAAAACAAAATGTCATGAAATTTAAACACAAGATAGAGCATTATGTTTAGAGACTAATGCCGTTGGAATTTCGTTATTTTGACCTTCCAATAATAAGTTATGAATTATGAGAGATTCCAGATTGTAAGATTTTTATCTAATCAGTTATTTATCAAAATGACCCGATTCCAATTCTCAAAATTCTGACAAATCATCCTTTACCTTTAGTTAAACTTTCATAATTTATCTCGGCCTGAAACATATTTTAAAAAATCAGATTCCCTTAGAGCACAAAATCAGCGTTTTAGATAAAGATCTTGCTCTATCAATTCGACCATGCTCTTTTTATAAAAGGACATCCCAAAAATGAACTAGGGCAGAGGAGAACATTCCCATAGTCTGAAAACACAGCCGTCTACTGGCGTCCCACATTTTCAACACTCCCAACACCGAAACTCTACCGAAATCATCCCAAAATCACCAAAAACACATTCTTTCTTCTCCCATTGAACTTCCAATCATCAAAACACCAAAAATACAGAACCAAAATGTGCTTAACAACACAAGGAAGAAGAGGTCAGAAGCTCGGGTCAAAGTCGAACCGGATCGGCCACCAACGAAGCTTTCAGAGATTCCCGACGTGAAGGAACAACAAATTTTTGAAATTAAAAACAGGGTAAAAACCAAATTCTCTAACCCTTCTAGTCTAAATACACTTCTGGTTGAAATTGCTAACCGAATTGATTTTTCCTTGCTTCTGAATTAAGGTATGTTTGTGTTTCTGCCTTCTAACTTGTTCGTTAAGTTTCGCAATAAATTCGACTTCAAATTGAAAACTTTTGATTACTAACGTGTTTGTAATATTTTAGGCTACAAACCCATAAATTTTGAGCCAAAAACACCACCGGGAACCACCCAAACGCCGCCGTCCGAGGGCGGTCTGCACCCACAGACTCTATGTCCGGGGTCCCGGACGCCTTGTCCGTAAGCCCGGACGCCCCCGGACGGTGGCGGGACAATTTTATTTTAAATCTAAGGTTTATCAACTTATGTCCGGGCCCACAAACACTTTGTCCGTGGCCCCGGACTTTTCAAAGTTGTGTTTTCTTATTAATTTGACTTTTCTTTTATTTTAGATTAACTAGGGTCCGTGGCTTCGGACATTAGGTCCGTGGGCAAGGACGGAATCAAAATTTGACCTAATTCTGCCTCCGAGAGCCTAGTTTAGGTAATTTCAATTCTCACTTTAATTTTCTGTCAAAAAATGCTAAAAAACACAAAAAAGCAGAAGCTCGCGCACTTAAGTTAAATCGACTCGTAATAAGCCGTAATTAAACTAAGTAGAGGAAAAACGACTTCTAGGGGTAATGAAAGTAATTGAACCCTAATTAAGTCGAATATCAAGCCCCCGAACCCGAACTCTCCTTTCCTAATTTGATCTAGGTTAAAATTAGGTGGCGGCTCATAATAGGTTCCAGTGAGCTAGCTTAGGTTTTAATAATTATTATTATATGACATAGTTATTGATCTTGGGTTATAAGTGGACCTAAAACCCGACTAGATCCTAATCACTTTAATCAACATAGGATAGGGTTTAAAATCGAGGCTCACAACTTCTTAGTTGGGGATGGTGTGGTTAAGGACTTTTGTGGCAAAGTTGTAGGGTTCAACTCAAACATGGGTTCAGTGGAGGTATTGGGCAGAGGAGTGGTAATGGGTTGTGTGTCAATGGATATATCGGGTGCTACGGCAGTGGAGGCAGAGGTGGAGGTAGGTGTTTGTTTTGCTTGGAGAACATTGAGTTTATTGATCAACGCTTGAAGAAGTTGTGGATCGTTAGGGTGTTCGATGTCTGTAAAGTTAGGGTTTTGGTTGGTTGCCATGGCTTGGAGGGTGGTAGGTATGGCAGTGATCGAAATAGGAAACATGAGAATAGGTTAAAGGCTTGGGATAGTGTCACTAGGTAGGGATGTCAATCTTGACCCGAACCTGAAACCCGACCCGAAACTGACTCGTAAAAAGCCAGGTTCGGGTTGAGATTTTTGACCCGAAATGATTTTCAGGTCAGGTTCGGGTTGGGTCATTGAAACCCGCTTCGGGTTCGGGTTGAACCCGCTAACCCATAACTTGAAAAAAATTTAATTAAAAATAGAAAATATGTTATATTTAATGACTTAATTAGTATTTAATGATTAATTTGTGACTAAAATAACATTTAACCGATAACATATGATTATATATTGTACATAATAATTAATTAATATTATAGTATTATATTTTTTTATTAAATAATCCAAAATTTTAAAAATAAAATAAATTTTGGGGAAAAAACGGGTCGGGTTCGGGTCAACCCGCTCTGGGTTCGGGTTAAAGAAGTATAACCCACTCCGGGTTCGGGTCGGGTTCGGGTTAACCAAAACTATTTTCATGTCAGGTTCGGGTTGAGCTCAACCCGACCCGAAACCCGATTTTGACACCCCTATCGCTAGGTGGAAAAAGGTAACGAAAGCAGTAGCATGTAAATATAGACCCGACGCTTGTGTCAAGAGAGATTACTGATTGGGCGAGATAGATGGTGGCAGATTGAGGGGCTTGAATTTCACGGGTTAGTTTTGTTCACGTATAAAGTTTGTAAAGCGCTGGTGATTCTTGGTTGACAGTCATACTAGGCCTTTGGACATACTCATGCATATTACCCAAATGATGGTTAAACAAGAGAAGGATATACAACCTTAGCTAAGTTAAGCGAGTCATACCTAGCTGTGAACACAGAGTTTTGAAAGGACCTCGTTGCAATGGTTTGGTGAATATGTATGTAAGTTGATCAGAAATGGGAACGTACTCTAGTTGTACCAAGCCTTTTTCAACGCAATCTCTTAGGAAGTGGTGACGAATCTCAATGTGCTTTGTCCTAGAATGATGAGCAGGGTTTTTAGATAAATAAATAACACTACTATTATCACAAAAAAATGGTAGTACAAGAGGAGGAATGAGATAATCTTGAAGTTGTTGTTGGATCTATAGTATCTGTGCACAACAAGCAGCTACAGAGACATATTCGGCTTCAGCAGATGTCAGGGCGACTGTGTTTTACTTCTTGGGGCTCTAAGCTACAAGACATAGCCCTAGAAATTGTGCGGTGCCAGACGTACTCTTTTTGTCTAACAAAGAACTTGCAAAGTCAGAGTCACTGTACCTCATTAGTGTAAAATCAGGAGTACTCGGGTACCGGAGGTACATGTCCTGAGAGCTTTTTAGATAGCGAAAGATTCTCTTGACACTTTGCAAGTGGGATTCATTTGTGTTTTCTTGAAATCTTGCACAAAGACATACAACATAGAGAATGTCAGGTCGCCTTGCTGTTAAGTATAACAAAGAGCCAATCATACCTCATATAGTGTTGCATCAACAGCGATTCCGTTTTCATCGAGATGTGGTTTCTCAGTTGCGGACATTGAAGTAGGAGTCACCTTGGAGTCCTGCACTTTGTATTTGACGAGTAGCTCTGTACTTTTGTTGATGAATTTGAGTGCCATTTTCTTGTTGATTGGAAGACTTAAAAAGAATTTCAATTCTCCTAGTGCACTCATTTCAAACTCTTTACTCATTAGATCATAAAAGAAAGAACATAATTCTAGAATGGTGGATCCATAAATTATATCATCCACGTAGATCTGAACAATAAGTATGTCTTCACCCTTGGTGAGAGTGAAAAGAGTTTTGTCTACCTTACCTCGGATAAACCCATCAGACAATAAGTAAGATGAAAGATGTTCATACCATGCTCGTGGAGCCTATTTTAGTCCATATAATGCTTTGTCTAACTTATAGACATACTCAGGGTGGATTGGATCTTCAAATCCCGGTGGTTGAGCAACATAAACATCCTTATTGATATAGCTATGTAAAAACACAGCCTTGACATCCATTTGGTATAACTTCATACCTCGATGTGCTGTGTAAGCCACAAGTATGCAAATAGCTTCAATTCGAGCGACTGGGGCATAAGTTTCATCATAGTCGATTCCTTCTACTTGAGCATATCCTTGAACCACAAGTCAAGCTTTATTACGAGAGATATTCCCTTGATCATGGAGTTTGTTTTGAAACACCCATTTGGTACCGATTGGTTTATGGTTTGTGGGACAAGGAACAAGTCGCCAAACTAAGTGACGTTGCAGAGAATGTAGCTCTTCCTGTATTGCTGAAATCCAGTCATGGTTGCCTAGGGCTTGTTGGTCATTTTTTGCTTCGATTGTGGAGATAAAAGGGTTAAATGCGCAGAGATTTCGATGGATTTTGTTGCAGGTTTGAACACCTTTTATAGGATCACTTAGTATTTGGTCTATTCGGTGCGCAAGGCCTTGTTGGAATTTTCTTTTGGAGCTTGATTGTTGGGTAAAGGATATTTCTGGTATTTGATGATCTGAAGGAGTAGGTGTGGTGTGGGGGTTTGAGGTTTGAGTTTATTGGTCATTAGTGGGAATATGTGAGGCATCTTTGAATGAGTCATCAGGGTCGTCGTCGCTGTCGGAGGAGGAACCGGTCTGGAGAGGTGTTTAAAGGAAAGGGATGATTGCTACGGGTATTTCGATGAATATTATGTCTTGGGAATCTTCTTGAGGTACTTGAGGATCATTCTCGTAATCTCCAGAGTCTGAAAGTTCTTTCAAGCGTACATGAAGACTTTCTTCAAGGCATTTTGTACGTTTGTTGAGTACCCTATAAGCTCGGCTTTGGGATGAGTATCGAAAGAAGATTCCTTCATCGCTTTTGGAGGCAAACTTGCCTAGGTTATCTTTTCCATTGTTATGAATGAAGCAACAACAACCCAAACGATGTAGATGGCTTACTGAAGGAGGTCGTCTTTTGAGGATAACGTATGGTGTTTTTCCAAGAAAGGAATGAGTGGACGCCCGATTCAGTATGTATGCAGTTATGTTGATAGGTTCTACGCGGGGTTCGTTAATGTTTTCTAACGACTTCTTGGGGTTCATTTAAATATTATGTTATTCCCCTTTACTCATTTAAGGATATTTAGTTCTTTAATCTCTCATTAATTACTTTCATTCAATTAATTCATTATTAGTTAAAGTAATTAATATTTGGGATATTTCATATATAAATGCATGACTTGAGATAGCTTTTCAATATCATTATAAGGTTATGACAGTGTGTGTGGTCTTTTTAGTTTGAAGTTGGGCATACATGTAGGGTGACAATGATAAAAATTTGAGAGCAATGGGCAGTTGATGTCCAGAAGCATTTGGATGCAGATTTAATGTAATTTTTCTCTTTTTTTTTATTCTAATAAGGTGTAGCAAGACAATGATGTCTCTTGTGACTTGTTGATGATATACTGAAAAGATAGGTGTTGTTAGAGTTTGGAGAAGATGGGATACTTGTCTTGTTTAGAAAATATATGTTATGCTGTAACTCAGACCTGATAATTTTGACCCAACCCGATACTCGACCCAAACCCAACCCAGAATTTTAAGCATTAGGGTCTTGATTATTGACCCATTCATTTTTTGGTTGAGTTAGGGTCATAAGCTAATTTTGTGGGTTAGGTTAGGGTAGAGATCCAAACCCATGACCCAACCCGAAACCCGAATATATATTTGTAAATAATAAAAAAATAAAAATATTAATGTACATATGTATTACTTTTAGACCAAACTGTTTGTTAGCTTTAAGTAGAAAATATGTTCAAATTAGTTCAAGTCCAGTTGGACTATCCAACATATAATAATATCACACACTTCATTATGTTAATCAATTAAATGGTCCGACCAACTCTACAAATCAAACAATTATTTTGAGAGGTTTGACTTCACATCTTATTTGTTTAGTTTGACTCTACCAGCTCTATAGTTGATGATGTGAAGATATATATTCTAGGATGTTATTTTTTGTCTATAAGTTTTTGGCTTTTTTGTAAATGATACCACCCAACTGGTATGTTTAGATGGTGTAGAAGGGAGACAAAAGCAGGATATATATATGTTTGTGAATGCTATTATACAGTAAGATTAGTATAATACTTTATGTCTAATAAGTTCAAGAAGCAGCTACAGTATTTTGAAAAGTGGTCCAAAAGCTATTTAGTCGATGAGATTATATAAATTAAATATGTTATGTAATGTTATCCAAGGGTTCTGAAAAGTAGTTTTTGTACTTTGAAAAGTGATCTATCAAAGTAGCTATTGTACTAAACATATACTCATTCCTGTTCTTAATGGACGATTTTCTAGCACAACACATGGAAATTAAGGAGACAATTTGTGGACTATTTTACACTTACTTTTCTATGGGGAATAGAAGAGTTATGGGTGTGAGAAAAAAAGTAAGGGTTAAATGTGGAAAGTAAGTGGTAAAAATTACCAAAACATCTTATATTTTAAAGACAATGACACCACTTAGAAAATCATCTATTGAGAACAGGAGGGGTACAATTTAGTCTCATATAATGTGACATTTATGGTTGTGTTACATAATATGAGTTATTGTTTGCTTAAAAAATGGGTTAGGTGGGTTGAACTAGGGTTCAAGGATTTTAAACAGGTTGAATTAGGGTCATGATTTTTTGACCCATCTATTTTTAGGTTGAGTTTGGTTAATGATATTTTAATTGGGTGGGCTACGGTTGATATCAACCCGACCCACCAATCCAAATTGCCAGCTCTAAGTCTTAGTACATAACATGTCAAATCTTGTATCATGGGAAATCAGGCAGACAATTATATGGCTTTTATTTGCATTCATGGTGGCCGTTATGTTTACTTTCATGAGATCCTTTCCTAAAATGAAAGTGAAATTTGATTATGGGTTAATGATATCGATACTCACTTTCTCGTTAGTATCAATTTCGGCTTTCGGAGGGGAAATGTTACTGATGTGGCAACAAAACGACTAGTCACCATTATAATGGGAAGCTGTATTGCTGTGATTGTTTGTGCTTGTGTTTGTCCTGTTTGGAATGGTGTTGGGTTGCATCAACTTGTGGCTGGGAATCTAGATAAACTTGGAACTTTTTTTAATAAGAAGTGAAATATATATTGAATGAAAAATAGAGTTTGTACAAAAAGAGATACATGGCCCTATATATAAGATACCCAGGGATTTACAAGTCAAATGGGGGCATATCAGTTCCAAAAAGGTGGCGATGGGCCAATATAATATATTATAATCAAAAAGGGTGCAAAACAGAAATGAAGGCAAGATAACTTAGGTCTCCAGGATCTGGTTAAGCCACGCAGTATCTCGATTAGGAAGGAGATTAGTTTCGATGGTGCCTTTGATTACTCCATTCATATCAGCAATGATGAGAGTGGGGTCCCTAGCCTGGCCCATCAAAGCTCTTCTACATCTTTCGATCCAAATGAAGTGGACGACATTAGCGATTGCCGCACGTCAGACAGGGACCTTTGGTCTTCTCCTCTTGCTATAGAGGGATTGCCAGTGTGCACAGTTGCGAAGGTTAGACAGGTTGGTCCTGCACCAGATCCTGCAAGAAGTCCTGCAAAAAAAAGAAAAGGTGCCCACTTGTCTCTAGAGCATGCTCGCAGAGCCAGCATCTGTTAGCAAGGCTAATTCCCCATGATTGCAGTTTATCACATGTTTTCAACCTACCTTTTAGAGTAACCCAAAAAATGAACTTAGCTTTAGGGAGCGCCCAGGTCTTCCAACAGATATTATACCAGGGAAAGGGTCTAGAAGGGGAAGAGACATCCTGGTAAATGGTGTTGACACGGAGATGGGAAGGGTAGGTGAGGAAAATTGATGTTGCGTCCTGAGTAGAGCCACATTGCTTGATCCACCAATCCCTGGCCCTAAGGATGAACTTCTAGATCCACGGGTCACCTCCGTTGGGAGTGGCGGCCCAGATGTTGGAGTTCTCCATGTATACACTATGGATCCATTGAATCCAAAGTCTTTTGGTGTTATGTATGAAGACAGAGATTGTTTTGAGGAGAAAACTCATGTTCCATTCGAAAATGTCCTTAATGCCAAGACCCCCATTCCTTTTGTCAAAACGGACAGAACTCCATGCTACTGGTGGGGTGAGGTTGCTGGATGTGTTGCCGGACCAAAGAAAGGAGCGAAGCTTCCTAACTATGCATTGGATGACATTTTTGGGGATAGCAACTAATGAGGCCCCGAAACCAATGATACCAAGAAGGGTGCTTTGGATAAGAGTGAGGCAACCCACAAAGGAAAGGTGCTTACCCCCTATAAGGATATAGCCCTTTGAACATTGTCATTCAGAGGGGCAGAGTCTGAGGATTTAGGCTTTCTGGCCAATATAGGGATGCCCAAGTAGCGGAAAGGGAAGGAAACCCTGATTGAACCCGGTAAAGGAGAGGATAGAGGTAGCATCGGACGGGCAGACCCCTCCAAGAAACATGTCACATTTGGATGGGTTGAGCTGTAGACCCGAGGCTTCGAAGAATAGATTGACCTTGCTAAGCATAACAGAGATGGAATTTTGGTCCCCTCTACAAAAAAGAAGGGCATCATCCACGAAAAATAGGTGGGAGACTTTAAGGGTTTTGCAGGAAGGGTGGTATCTGAAGCCAGGATCTAGAGGAAGCTGGTCGAGCAAACGGGAAAGCATATCCATGACTAGGACAAAGAGGTAGGGGGATAGAGGGTCCCCTTGACGGAAGCCCCTTTCACCTTTGAATAACCCCGTGGGAGAGCCATTTAGGCTTATGGAGTGGAGACACATTGCATAATCCAGTTGGTGAAAATGGGCGGAAGTTTAGGTAAGACATTGTGTCGCTGAGGAAAGCCCAATCAACTGTATCAAAGGCCTTTCTGATGTCGATCTTCATCATGCAGCGGGGGGGGGGGGGGATATGGGCTCATTGGTAGTGTTTCATTAAGCAAGAGCACAGTTGAATATTATTTGTAATGAGACACCGCTTAATGAAGGCCCCCTGGCTCTCCTTGACAATCTTAGGGAGAACCCCTTTAAGCCTCGCAGCTAGGATTTTGCTAATGATCTTATAGATAGAATTACAGCACGCGATGGGCCTATAGTCACTGGGTGTGGAAGCAGAGTCGGTTTTGGGGATTAGGGCGATGAGGGTCGAGTTGATCTCCTTAAGTAGAGAACCGTTATTGAAAAAAAAACTTTTGATAGCCAGACTGAGATCCTCACCAATGATGGGCCACGCAGATTTGAAAATTTTAGAGGAGTAACCATCCGGGCCAGGAGCTTTATCATTCCCAATGGAAAAGAGGGCGGACTTGATTTTAGCATTGTCAACAGCCCTAAGAACGGGGCCCCAGCTGGAGGGGGCGAGGGTTCTAGAGTTGTATAGGATGAAATCCGAGAGCGAGCTCGTGAGAGGATTCCTAGAGGCCATGATGCTCTTGAAGTGGGAAACAAGACAGTTAGTGATATCCTCAGGGGCAGAAAGCTCCAACCCAAGCTCATTGGTGATAGTGGCGATGGAGTCTTGTTGCGTCTAGCCTTTATGGCTCTACTGAAGAATGCAGAGTTAACATCAACCCACTTGAGCCATTGGATTTTAGGGAGCTGATAGAGGAAGATAAGCTCTTAGCGGTTACAAGCACAGAGGGTGTGCCGTAGGGATTTCTCTTTGGAGATAAGAGTAGAGTTCCATGGATCCCTATCAAGCCTCTGTTGGGTATCGTTGAGCTCCTCCCTAATAGAATGAGCCTTAAGAAAGAGAGCGATGTATTCCGTTCTATGGAGGGCATAGAGTTTACCTTTGAGGAGGCAGAGTCTCTTCACAATTCTAAAGAGTCTGCTCCCATCGATGGGGACCTTCCAAATATCGCTAACCGTGGGGCGGAAGGAGGGGTCCTTTGCCCAGAGATTTATGAATTTGAAGTACTTCTTAGGGGGGCAGGGTGAGGGAAGGTTATGATTATAGCGCTATGGCCAGAAATGAGCGGGGGGGAGGTGTAGTAGCTGAGAGGGAAGGTAGCTACCCACGCTTCATTCACTAGCGCTCGATCAATTTTACCAAGAACACGATCACGACCATACTGGTTATTCAACCATGTGAAGAAGTGATCGAAATAGCGGAGGTCATTAAGTTCAGCCCTAGCCACACAGTCCGTAAAATCTTCATAATCCCTAGGGGGCGTGGGTAAGCAACTTTGCCTGTCACTGGCAAACAGGATATTTTTGAAATCTTCTGCCACCATCCATGGCCTTGGGGTGGAGTTGCTAAGGTTCACAATTTCAGTCCACATGAGGGATTGAAGAGCAGGGTTATTGTGACCATACACAACGGAGAGGGTGAAGGGGAGGGTGCCATGGGGCGAGGCTAAGCAAGTTAACATTTGGGCTGACAAGAGAATGGGAGAAAGAGAAATACGAGTGGGGTCAAAGAGAATCCAAATGCGTCTGTTGGGATGGGCGGGGTAATTATGGAGGACTCTCCAGGAGGGAGAGTGGCGAGAAAAGATGGAAAAGGAGTTAAGAGATGACACTCAGGTTTCTAAGAGTACAAGAACACAGAGATTCTGGGTCCTAACAAACAGCTTAATCTCTCTAACCTTTGAGGGGTCATTGCAGCCCCAAACATTCCATATGACAATCTTCGTTAGGGAATAGGGGGTGAAGGATGATGATTCAACTACAACAGGGTCAAGCTCAAAAGGGTAGAACGAGTTAGCGAGCTGGAGAGGGGGGTCCTACACAAGGAGAAGAAGAGGCTTAAGCTTGGGAGAAACAAGCTGCTAGGAGTCAGGCTGAAGGGGCTCAAGAATGAGTTGGAGCGAGGGGGACATAGGGGAGAGGGAGGGCAAGGATGAAGATCGAATAATGGAAGGTCTAGGCTCCAAGGGGGAGGTAGGGGCTGAGGAGAGGTTCCTAGGGTCATTGGACTGAGGAAGGGCTTGCACAGGCGCGAGACCGGAGGGGCATTTGCTATCGGTGGGGCTTTAGGGTAGGGAGCAAAGGTTGGGGTTGGAGGGAGGAGGGGGGCTTTCCTGGATTTAGGATGGCGAGGAAACTTGGGAACTTGGGGGGCCTGGGGGCCTGAGAAGAGGGACAACGGTGAGAGGGGTGACCAAGGAGCTTGCAAGAAGAGCAGGTAACTAATTCCCACGCAAAAGACACCAGTTGAGAGAGGATACACTTGGGCATACGAATTTCCACTTCTCTCACCAACTCATGGTTGAAATCCACTTCCACCAGGACTCTGGCAAAGGAAATGGGGGATTTGTCAACTGTGGGTTTCAGTGTGAAGGGGAATACCTATCTTAGAGCAAATTTTACTTAGGCTCGAATAGGACAAAAGACTAATAGACAGTCTGGGGAGCTAGATCCACACTGGGATGCGGTGTAGATCATTGGGGTTAAAGGAGATATCAGAGGACCATTTCTTAAGCACGAGGGAGAAGGAGTTTAAAAGCCAGGGTCCTTTGCTTAGGACAAGCTCGAGATCCTCCTCCTTATCAAATTTGAACATGTACCATCCCTCCTCATGGTACAGGACTTGAGGGGTTGGGACAAAACTCCAAGCACTTCTAACAAAATCCCTCACTAAATTAAACCCATACTTCCTGTCCCACAGGTGCCCAACTAGAGAATGCTTCCAATATTCAATTTCAGATGCCAAGTCTTGTTCATCTAAAGACAGAATTGGGCTATCATCCTCAAGAGCTTAGCAGAAGTCAGAACTCAAAGACATACCAGAGAAACCTTTTTGTTTAGCCAGCAGAACATCTAAGAACGAGGCTGGTCAGAGGACCCGGAGGAAGCCAACGATGGAAGGTTAGAAGTTATACCTGAAATTGGTCGCTTGGTGGTGCGCTGGGAACGCCACGCAACAGCGGGGGCACGGAAGCTGGGAGGGGCCCTGGAGAGGGCTGGGTAGACCGCCTCTACACTCTTCGGATCATCGTCAGAGTGGTTACAATATGAATCTGGAATATGGGAGGCGAGGGGCTGGCGCTGCGAGACTGCTCCAAGGCCTGGATTGGTCAAGGCTAGCACAGAAGAAACAGCAACAGGAGGCGACTGCGGGGCACCAACAGACTCCCAGACTACAACTGGAGGCAGGGGAAAGACCGAGCGGGCAGCTCCTGGGCCTGGAGGCGTCAAGCTTAACACGGAGGGGCTAGCTACAGGAGGCAAGGCGCAAGCAAGCACCTTATTGGCAACAGAAACTGTCGAGGGCTGGGGAGTGGCTTCGACACCAGGTGCACACAGGTCAATGACTAGGTTGACGCGCTGAGGCTGGGACGCGGCTTCGACTGGAGCCAACACACGCAGAGACTGGGACGAGGCTACAACTGGAGCCAACACACCAGAGGCCAACGAACTGGTAGCGGGAGGTGATAAGTGCAAAACATATAGACTTTTTAGGGTTTAATTACCCTATTAATTATAGCATTTTTTAGTAATGTTTCTCACTTATCTAGGGTTTTTCCTATAATTATGTTGTTATATTAACTGATGTAATTTTATGTGCTTAAATGTAGGAAAATACCTAAAACATACACATGTTCACAAGGATTAAAATAAGGCCACACGTAGTGGCAGTACAGTAGTGTGTCCGCCTAGGCAACCGCCTAATAATGGGCGGACATCACTAGAGGCAACCGCCTCTATTGAGGAGGACGTAGAGGCGGACAACACATACGTGCATGAGCATGGTAACCGCGTGAGCAACCGCCTATATATGGGCGGACAAGAGAAGAAGCAACCGCCTGAGTATAGGGCGGACGTGAGAGGCGGTTGTGAATAAAAACCAATCCCGACAGTTTCTTCCTCGCCCCGTCGTCGTCTGCAACTTGCCTTCGTCTGCAACTCGTTCATATCTATCTACTCCGCACCGCCGTATGTTCCTGTCCCCCTGCAATAAATGAAGCAATCAGTGAGGCTTCAATCAACGAGCTCAATCAATCAGCTGCTCCTCTGCTGATTCTTCCTCCTCTATAAATACCAGACTCATTCCACCTTACCCAGTGTCCTTGCAGAGGTTCTGTCCGTAGTTCCTCTGCAGTTCCAATTCACACCTTCATTCCATCTTCATTTCACTTCACTTTCACTCACTCGCTCATCTTCATCTCTAATCTCCCGCTTCTTCATTTGTTTTCTTTCCATTTCATTAAGTTCACCTCTAGTCTTACGTATTTATTTAGCAGATCACTAATAAATATGTTAGGCTAGTTTACGTATATTCTGGGAATAATTATTATGTTTCTGTATTGATTATGCAATATGTTTTACTGGTTTTAATTCTAATAAATTTTGTTGCGCTTAATGGTTTCACGTATCTTTTTAATAAACCTCATGAATTTATTAAAATGCTTTACCAGTCTATTTTGATCAGACCGGTGATAAATAGACAGGTTAATTAAGCCGTAAAACTGGAGAAAGCTTGATTATGATTTAATGAGTTATTACTTCCAGTTGCAAAAATAATTCCTCATATTTAAACTGTCCGTTTATTTATAAATTGCTTGAACCATGATTTGAACCTTGCGATTTATAGTAATCGAGTTCTTTTGAGTTTATGATTTAAACCTTAAGATATTAAGAGGAATTTTGCCAAATAATTATAATTAAACCAGTAAACCTAGCATAAGAGAGCAGTTATTATATTAATGTGAACCAGGATCCCGTTTAGTTTATTTGCTTTCTTAGTTAATTTATTACTGTTTTTATTTTTTATTAAACAAGTCAATTAATCCCCCCTTTTAGTGACACGCTTAGGTACTATAATATGTACATTAGTCCCGCGGTTCGATATCCGGTCGCTTACATTTCACTATACTACCACGACCGGGATTTTGTTTGCAGCCCGATGTTTATTTTGAGTTTTAATTTCTTTTCTTCTATTATTTTATGTTAATTTATACCCAAATAACCACTCAGATTATAACAGTCTGCAAAATGGCGCCGTTGCCGGGGACTAGATTTATTCTAGTTCCTAAGCCCCGGAATATTCACCTGTTCAATTTTAAATATTCTATTTTAATTTTGTTAATATTTTGTTCGTAATATATTTAATTCACTTAATTAATTAATTATAATAAACTGTTTAATATTATGTCCATAATAATTGTTAATTATTCATATTGTTAATATTAATTATTCTACTATAATTTGTTTAATAAATTATTGATAATCTAACTTCGGACATTTAATTTCGGATAACGGACTTGGACAATTGGACATCTAACTACTAACTCTAAAATATTTCTAACATTTTATTTCCATTGTCTCTAACATTTTATTTCCATTGTCTCTAACATTTTATTTCCATTGTCTCTAACAATTTATTTCCATTGTCTCTAACATTTAATTTCCATTGTCTCTAACATTTAATTTCCATTGTCTCTAACATTTAATTTTATGTAAATTAACTACTAACTTATTTTATATGTTATCTAATTATTAACTTGTAAATTTATGTCAATTTTATTACTAACCCATTATTTTATTTCTACATTATAATGTTGTTGGGTAAGCAAGGTTAAAATCAAAAAAAAAACGGAACAGGGGGTTGTCCGCATGGACAACCGCCCCATTCCCAGGCGGACACCACAAGAAACCGCCCCTCTGACCGCCCAACTATACGCGGACACAACCTAGCACCGCGTTACACTTGACCGCCTAACTCCCGAGCGGACGTCCAGGCGGACGTCCCTCTGTTCTGAAAAAAAAAGAGGCGCTGAAGCGCTGCGTTTCCCGAATCTGTTCTTCCCCAATTCGTGAGCTCGAGCCCGATACAGAGGAGAAGAACGAAGAACACCGCGCAGCTCCCCAACCTTCAGATCCACACAACTTCCTCGTTTCTTCACCAAATCTTGCAAGGTTAGTACCAAAATGTTCGTTTTTCAATTCTTAACATTTCTATAGCTTCAAATCTGTAAATGGTAGACCACACTAGGAGAAATTCGCAGCTGAAGTTTCGAATCCCTAGTTCCTGAATTTCGAAAATTTCGAACTCTAATCGATAAATTTGTGTCGAATTCGTCCTATATTAATCATAATCTACATTTACAAGGTTGAATATTCACTCATTACACTTAGATTAGGTGTTTATGTTGAATTCTAAAATTGTTGAATGCTAGTTACGAAAATTCACGGTGTGAACTAGCATTTTTCAGTTTAATTTAGCCTTGTTTGTTAAACCGAATGAATATTATGATTATAGGTTGTTAGTTATAGATTTGTTTGTTGACGGTATTAGAAAACCTTGAATCTGACTGAATTTTTTGTGGAGAATCGAAGAATTTTAGGGGAGACTCTGTCGAATTTTCGACAGAATTTTTGTTTATATTATTTTAATTTTTGTTTATATCATTTGTTTTACATGTTTTTTGTTTTTGTTAATTTACTAGGTTGTTTAAATGTTAATGCTTTGTTTGATAATAGTTTTTATGTTATTATTATTTATGAATTTCTATTTTATTTTTGTTTGATTTTTATGTTATTTTTGTGGTTATTATTTTTATGTTATTTTAAATCTGTTTAATATTAAATATTAATTGTTATGCTGTTAATATTTGTTTACCTTTAATTCAAAAATATTAGTATGCCTCCTCGTATGCGTGGTGGTCGATCTGGTTCTGGATCTACTAGGGGCAACTGCCCCGGGGCATCGTCTTCATCTGCTCCTTTTCGTCATCCGGATCTTCGGGATGACGGGTTTATTTCGGAAGAAGCCCGAGCCTGGTACGATCTAGGCAAGGACTTCATTATGGAGAGGAGATATGCTCCTGAAGTGATAGAGGCTGCGGGGGTGGATACCCTTTTTGACAGACTAGGACTTAAGACGGTCCTAAAGATAGGTGCTGGGATCTTCTGTGAGGACCTTGTGAGAGAGTTTTATGCGAACGCCCGGGCGGGCGAGCAGAGCATTACCTCTTACGTGCGTCATCACCCTGTAGAGATCACACCCGCTACATTCTCCTCTATCTTTCAGATTCCAGTTGGTCCTGACGAGCACCGGGGATTCACAGAGGAGCACATGCATATGTCTAAGACCCGGTGGCTTCAGGATGTCGGTCGGAGGATCCGACATCGAGGGGAGGAGGACAAGGAAGTCCTCCCTATCGCGAGCTTCCCTACATTGCAGCAGAGGTTTCTCTTGGACGTCATAGGCCATCAGATTCGCCCCTCTGCAGCTCACGATGCTTCTGACGAGGACTGCGCTTTACTCGACTATTTCCTCGGTCCTTTTCCACCTCCTCAGCGCCTCTCTTTCGGCCACATCATGTTTGGCCAGCTCCACAAGGTGGTGTCCTATCTGAGGACAAAGAAGAAGAAAATCACTCCCATCTTTCCCTTCTCCATCTGGTACTGCCTTGTCACTCACCTCCCACAGCAGGCCACACATGGTGTAGAGCTCCGGACAGGAGGGCACCCGGTCACGCTGCAGACTGTGCGGCGTTGGGGCTTTACACGCCTAGACGATGGTACTTGGGAGAAGGGTAGCGCTGCCCGGTCTTCCACTGCATCATCCACAGCAGCGGGACCCTCTACGGGAGCTACACCTTCTACTGAGGAGCCCTACGTACCTACTACTGATGTGATGCAGACTCCAGCTCCTGTACCTTATTCGACAGATCTACAGAGTCAGTTCCAGGCATTCCATCAGCGCTTCGAGAGCTTTGAGCAGACTCAGCAGAGGATGCTGGCTGAGCAGTCACGGGTGTCGCAGCGCTTGGATCAGAGTGAGGGCTTGTATTCACGGGTGATAGAGCGCTTAGACCAGGGCGACAGGTTACATGCACAGACCGCTCAGCTCCTAGAGCGTCTCCTCGCTCAGACAGGCCAGGGACCTGCACAGCCTCCACCACCACCACCGCAGTGATTTTAGTTTATTTTATTTCTATTTTATTGTATTTTATTTTGTTATGTTATGTACTAACATTTTGTAGACTATTACCATTTATACCTTCAAACTTCTGGAAGGTAACAGTTCGGTTTAATTCATGTTGTTATTTTATGTAGTAATTCATTATTTTTGTTTAAGATTTCTATGCCTAATTATTTATGTTTATTATATTTTTAGTTTCTTTGGGTGCCACTCGAGTTCTGCTGGCTATATTTGATTTTCTTTTCAGAATAAATATTCAAACATATAGCTGAACTCGCACATGGGAGCAAACTCAGTTGCTCTATGAATTTTACTATCTTCGGTTGAATACGTGCGCAAACTTAAGTGTGAGGAACGTCTCACCCCTACCAAAGCTTTAAGTGTGAGGAAGGACACCTTCCTCAATCTACGATCCAAGGGGAGTTTCAGTTCTTCATTTATTATATTATTGTTCAATCTATATCAATTTAATCCTTAGTTGGCTTGTCATATTCTGGAAGATCCTTTTCTTGATTTTAATTCTGAACAATGAGGACATTGTTCCTCTTAAGTGTGAGGAAGGAGAAACCTTTCCCTGAAAATACTCCCTGAAAATATGACAGCTCTGTTCGATAATGCCACACTCACTTATTGCTTCTCTAAACTGCCTAAATTTTTAAAAAAATTGTTATAAATGAGATTAAATAATTGTAGAAGTGTATGAAATTATGTCAAGTGACAACTGAAAGATGGTTTTATTTTTAGGAGTTTGTATAAAATTATTTTCCTTCAGAAAATACTCTATTTCCACTCAAAATATGATAGGTCTGCTAGTTGTAAAAACAATTTAGTTTAGCTTGGGATTATGGAATATGTGGTAAGTTAAGGAAGGAAAAGGATAAAGACAAGGTACTCCACTGTTTATGAATTTTTCTAAACCAAAAACAGGCCTCGTCTATCTGGTTATTAAGTTCTTTGGGGTGCTTTATCACCTATCTACCTAAGGTCTCGTAACCTGGGATAGAAGACCCAACACCGTTACAAGGATAGAGAGAAAAGTCTGGGGTGCAGGAAAATAATGCAATTCAAAAAATTTTTGGATGTTATGCTTACAATTTTTGCATTCAAAAAAAAAATGAAATGATAATAAATTGCAATAAATATTTATGAACATGAGTACGTGGTGTTGAAAGGTATTGCGGAATAAGGCATTACTTCACACCCCTTGTCATCCTGGGTTAGAGAATTGAATTGGCTGAAGATCCCAGGTTAATCTAACTTGTTTTCTGCAGTCTAGTTTATCTATGCTTTTGTTAAATTATTCTTTCACTGTTTATAAAAACCTACTTCTAAGAGTAGAATTTTTCTTTATATAATTGTCACTTGTCTAAATTCCCTTCTACACTTATTTAATCTTGTTTTATTATTTTGGATTAGAGATAATTGTATTCCTTATTTGCTTGAGGACAAGCAAAAGTCAAGTGTGAGGAAGTTTGATAAGTGCAAAACATATAGACTTTTTAGGGTTTAATTACCCTATTAATTATAGCATTTTTTAGTAATGTTTCTCACTTATCTAGGGTTTTTCCTATAATTATGTTGTTATATTAACTGATGTAATTTTATGTGCTTAAATGTAGGAAAATACCTAAAACATACACATGTTCACAAGGATTAAAATAAGGCCACACGTAGTGGCAGTACAGTAGTGTGTCCGCCTAGGCAACCGCCTAATAATGGGCGGACATCACTAGAGGCAACCGCCTCTATTGAGGAGGACGTAGAGGCGGACAACACATACGTGCATGAGCATGGTAACCGCGTGAGCAACCGCCTGTATATGGGCGGACAAGAGAAGAAGCAACCGCCTGAGTATAGGGCGGACGTGAGAGGCGGTTGTGAATAAAAACCAATCCCGACAGTTTCTTCCTCGCCCCGTCGTCGTCTGCAACTTGCCTTCGTCTGCAACTCGTTCATATCTATCTACTCCGCACCGCCGTATGTTCCTGTCCCCCTGCAATAAATGAAGCAATCAGTGAGGCTTCAATCAACGAGCTCAATCAATCAGCTGCTCCTCTGCTGATTCTTCCTCCTCTATAAATACCAGACTCATTCCACCTTACCCAGTGTCCTTGCAGAGGTTCTGTCCGTAGTTCCTCTGCAGTTCCAATTCACACCTTCATTCCATCTTCGTATCACCTCACTTTCACTCACTCGCTCATCTTCATCTCTAATCTTCCGCTTCTTCATTTGTTTTCTTTCCATTTCATTAAGTTCACCTCTAGTCTTACGTATTTATTTAGCAGATCACTAATAAATATGTTAGGCTAGTTTACGTATATTCTGGGAATAATTATTATGTTTCTGTATTGATTATGCAATATGTTTTACTGGTTTTAATTCTAATAAATTTTGTTGCGCTTAATGGTTTCACGTATCTTTTTAATAAACCACATGAATTTATTAAAATGCTTTACCAGTCTATTTTGATCAGACCGGTGATAAATAGACAGGTTAATTAAGCCGTAAAACTGGAGAAAGCTTGATTATGATTTAATGAGTTATTACTTCCAGTTGCAAAAATAATTCCTCATTTAAACTGTCCGTTATTTATAAATTGCTTGAACCATGATTTGAACCTTGCGATTTATAGTAATCGAGTTCTTTTGAGTTTATGATTTAAACCTTAAGATATTAAGAGGAATTTTGCCAAATAATTATAATTAAACCAGTAAACCTAGCATAAGAGAGCAGTTATTATATTAATGTGAACCAGGATCCCGTTTAGTTTATTTGCTTTCTTAGTTAATTTATTACTGTTTTTATTTTTTATTAAACAAGTCAATTAATCCCCCCTTTTAGTGACACGCTTAGGTACTATAATATGTACATTAGTCCCGCGGTTCGATATCCGATCGCTTACATTTCACTATACTACCACGACCGGGATTTTGTTTGCAGCCCGATGTTTATTTTGAGTTTTAATTTCTTTTCTTCTATTATTTTATGTTAATTTATACCCAAATAACCACTCAGATTATAACAGTCTGCAGGAGGCAACTGCTAGGGAACTCGAGCAGATGGGGGGAGGAAGCCACCGGCGAAAGGCGGGCCCTAGAAGACAGCACCGGCGACGGGGAGGAGGTAGCTGGGGACTCTCTTGCGGAAGGCCGGCGACGACCCATCACAGCTCCTCACCAGAACAAGACGAAGGGCACTACCACAGGAAGAGCTAGGACCATCGGGCTAGGGCCCGGAGGGAGCAGGTTGCTAGAGAAGGGGGGAGGAAGGAAGGAGAAAGGGGATGGTTTAAGCAATGGGAACGGGAAAATCGCCGGGGGGGGGGGGGGGGGCCTAGGCGCGTACTAAACGAGCAACTGGTAGAAAGCTACATATACCTCCCTAATACTAGTACTTTTCTTTATAAACTTGGAACTTTCTTAGAAGAAGGTAATGTATATGAAGTGGGGTTCCACCACGTGTAATAACCAAGTCACCAGCGGAGGATACATGCTGCCTGCGGAGACAACAGAAGGGTCTCCTTCTGACCAAATCCCCCTCCGACCCCAGCGATCGGCCCTTACGTCCGGAGAAGCCATTCTTTAGACGGACTGCGGAAGGACAATAAGTCGTACGATCTTCCCCACCTCCGAAGCGAAGCAAGGCCCTCTCCGAGGGACTGGGTGTAACGATTCGGCAAAAGGGATAAATTATAGGAAAACCTTGTATATTGAAGAATATTCTAGAATAGTGTAGGCCCACAGAAACGGTTATACTCTATAAGGGGGTCTATAAATAAGAGTCATAAAGCTATGTAACCCGGCAGGCTTTAATCAATACATCACTTGGCATTCTCTTTGCAACTTCAGTCTAAGTACGAGTTCCATACCACCTCAGTATAAATACCATATTGATTATTGTTGAAGACTTGGTTTTGCAGATGATTGCCTCCTGAGTCAGAGCCGTACTGCAGAACAACTAGTCCTTAAGAGTCTTTTAGCTCGAGTCTCTCTGCACCTGCACCTGGATATTACACTTCTGAGGGCGCGAACTTACATTGAAGAACCAGTCGACTCCGCCTTACACGGAAGACGTGGATGACATGCGCATCAGACTTCTTGGCGATCATGGAGTAGCTAGTGCCTCCGATACTTGCGCTCAAATTCAAGTCGTTGCCCCACAACTTCACTTCCAATATTTTAGGCGCGCCTAAGTTGTATATAAGCTCAAGTTTGTAAATGCATTAGGCAACACATTAGAGATTATCTACTAGAGTGAGAGAAGAATATAGCTCAAGAGAAAAAGTATTTGAGAGATCTTAGTGAGACTTAGTCAATCAGCTTAGGTATTTATTACCTAGAGAGCACACATAAAACACTCCCCTTTACTCCTTGTTACGCATTGATCAAAGCCGAGAGGAGAGCGAGTGTTGGATGAGATAGAATACTTTTGTCGAATCCCAAGATAGGAAGCTAGGTTGTAATTCACATTGAATTTCAATAAAAGCAGAATCCTCTCTTGTCAATTTTAAACAAAAGCTTCCGCGTCATTATTTTCTGTAAACACTTATTCTCCAAACATAGTTGGTCTGAGACTAACACCTCAGACCTACTCGATCAGCACCCCGATCCTATCAAGTGGTATCAGAGCCTACATTAGCTGACAAATCTCTCAAAATGGCTGAAATCTTAAACTCCAACAATAACAACAGGATGCAGGTGAAGAACCCAAAGCTAACCTCCACAAACTACAATATGTGGAAGAATGAGATGGAGTCCCACCTCCAGTCATTCAATCAACAACTCTGGACGGTAGTGACAAAAGGAAACTTCCCAGTGCCTGAAGGGAAAGATCCAAGCTCTTATACGGCCGAAAAGCTCTGATGTGTTGAGCTAAATGCCCAAGCCGTACGAGTTATCTACACAAGTCTCTCTCCACCCGAAAGAAGAAGAGTGTATCACATCAAGGTGGCAAAAGACATTTGGGAACACCTTCAAGCTGTTCACAAAGGCAACACCGAGCTTCCGAAATAAAAAATACAAGAGCTGAAGATGGACTACGAAAACTTGGTAGGAAAGCTTGGAGAATCCCCTAGCGATATGCTTGCAAGATTCACTGAACTCACTGCTACCATGGAAGAGCTGCAGATTCGAGAGTCAAACGAAAATATCAACAATAAATTTCTGGATAGGCTGGGTGAAGAATGGGCTGAAAGTGTTATCTCTACAAAAGCTTCCAAAAGCTTAGAAAAATGGACTTTGACCGATCTAGGGTCCTATCTTCAGTGCATCAACAAATACAAAATGAATGTTAAAAATAGAGGTAATTCTTCTCACACTAATCACACAGGTTCTTATCCTAACGTGAATCAAGCCTTGCAGGTAAAGACTGCACTCGGCCAGATATCAGTTCACCAGCATGAGTCATTCCACTACAAGACTACTCCTTCTAATCAAGAACTAATACAACCACTGCGTGACACAATGATTGATGGCATAATCGAGGAAGGTTCTGCGAATAGCTTTGACGAAATGGCCAAACTGGTCAAAAACTTCAGAAAATTCATGCGAGATCGATAAAAAAGGAATGGCTAAATCAGATCGGGCCATGAAAATAAACCCACAACAGCTCTGCAAGATCGCAGGCAAGAACAAGAGAATCGAAAGAGAAAGAGAATGAGAGAAGAAAAAGAAGAAGACTCTTGTTATTTCTCAATAATCGAATGAACTCAACACCGCAACAACAAAAACAAACAGAGAGCAACCCTAGCCTTTAAAACCCTTGACTTGTCAACGGTCAAGTGCTCCACCCTACCACCCACACAGCACGTGACAAAACTAAAACATAAACAATGTCAAACGAACCTAATAAACAAACATATATTATATAATCTTATCACCCCCCCTCAAATCTGGCAACCCTTGCAAGATTTGCAAACTGAACAGATCGCTCATAGCTCTTCAAACCCATCTTCTTAATCAACTGAGGATACTGCTTCCCAGGCAGAGACTTGGTCAAGATGTCCGCTAACTGGTTCTGTGATGAAACGAACTCCACTGAGATGAGCCCCTCTTGTAGCTTCTGCCTCACAAAATGAATGTCTAGCTCGATGTGCTTCGTCCTTTCGTGCAGCACTGGATTGCGGGCAATGTGTATGGCTGACTGACTATCTGATTTGACCGGCACAGGTTCAAGGTTCGCCACTCCAAGCTCTCCAAGCAACCGGGTCAGCCAACTAAGTTCGGAGGTGACATGCCTCATAGCCCTGTACTCCGATTCTGCAGAAGACAAAGCAACGCTAGATTGTTTCTTCGATTTCCAGGATAAGGGACAGCCACCAAAACAAATAAAATAGCCACTAATAGATTTCCTAGTGTTGGGACAACTTGCCCAATCAGCATCACAAAAGGCTACTAAATCAAACTCTTTTCTGTTATTGAAAAACAGCCCATAACCAAGGGTTCCTTTAACATATCTAAGAGTATGAATGGCTGCCTGAAAATGCACATCCGTGGGGTGTTCCAAAAATTGACTGAGGACTTGTATGGCAAAACAGAGATCAGGTCTGCTATGGGCCAAATAAGTAAGCCTGCCAACTAACTGTCTATATAAGGTGGGATTATCTAAAGATTTACCATCATTTCTTCTTAATTTAACTGAAACATCAAGAGGACTAACAGCAGCTTTCTCATTTAAACAACCAAAATCAGAAACCAAACTGTAGGCATAATTCCTTTGCAAAAGAATGACACCATCAGAAGTGTGCACAAACTGCATCCCAAGAAACAGATTCAATTCTCCCAAGTCTTTGATTCTAAACCTTTTATCAAGCTCAGCTTTAATAGAATGAATCAAAGCAGTATTATTGCCCGTGATCAAAATATCATCCACATAAATAATCAGAAAACAAGTTTTGCCATTATCAGTCTTAATAAAGAGAGAATAATCATTCATAGACTGCACGAATCCTAACTCCTTAAGGAAATCACTTAATTTCTGATGCCACTGCCTGGAAGCTTGCTTTAACCCATACAAAGACTTTCTGAGCTTACAGACCTTACCGGAACCCTCTAGACTATGTCCTTCTGGAATTTCCATATATACCTCCTCACTTAAATCCCCGTGAAGAAACGCATTGTTGACATCTAATTGACCTATATGCCAACCCATCTTAGATGCTAGAATGACTAAAGCCTTAATGGTGGTAAACTTCACTACAGGAGAAAAGTTTCAGAATAATCAATTCCATATTTTTGCGTGAACCCTTTCGCAACTAGCCTAGCCTTACATCTTTCCAGTTTTCCATCAGCCTTATATTTAAATATAAACCCATTTACACTTAACAGGCCTCTTTCCTACCGGTAAATCCACTATATCCCAAGTTCTATTCCCTTCCAAGGCCTTAAACTCCTCATTCATTGCCTTTTGCCATCTAGAATCTCTAATAGCATCAGAGAAATAAACAGGCTCTATTTCCTTGGTCAAGACAGAAGAACAACAGATATGCTGTGAAACACCATTAGGAACAACAATCAAATTTTCTCTAATAAGCTGAGAACTGGCAATGGTGTTACTATCATCTAAGTCAATAATCAGATTATCACAATTATAAGTCTCATCAGATCCAGGACAGCACAACCAGACCTAGAAATTCTGTCTAACATGATCTGAGAGAACACATCAGGAGATTGAGAGTATGTTAACTTATCTGGTTGGATTGTTGATGTTTGACCAACAACAAAGTCTCTGAGGTGCCCTGGGAGGTGTCTCTACCTTTGTGATCTTCTAACTGTGGGTTCAACAGGGGCATCTATACCTCCTTCCATCTCATCTGGCAGCTCATCTTCAGTAGCAACTTCTTTGTTCTTCCCACTTCTGGGACAGACTCTTCTGAGCACTCTTCTTCTATGGCAGGAGGATTTTCCAAGGACTGGTATTCAACAGTCTCATCCTGAGAATAATCAAACTCACCAAAGAAGTCAGTAGCACCTGTCTCTGCACATGATTTTTATTAACAGATTCACTTTTATCCAAGTTTCTAAAAGGATACATGTTTTCATGAAAAATAACATCCCTACTGTGGATGATGACGTTGTTATCTATATCAAACAGCTTATAACCCTTCTCTGCTGTGAGTAACCAAGGAAAACTGCCTTGACAGACTTGGATGCAAATTTATCATATTGATTCTTGTTTATGTTGGCAAAACAGAGACAACCGAAACATTTAAATCAAGATAATTCGGCTTGTGCCCATAAATAATCTCAAAGGGAGTTTTATTTTCAATGCTGGATAAAGGCATTCTATTTATGAGGAAAACAGCAACCTGTATACTTTCCCCCCAAAATATTAAAGGAAGCTTTGAATGAAACATTAATGCCCTAGCTGTCTCAAGAATATGCCTATGCTTTCGCTCCACAACCCCATTTTGTTGTGGAGTATGTGCACATGATGTTTGATGAATGATGCCGTGATGTTTAAATAAATCAGATCCAGCCCTTGAGGCTCCCAACTCATATGCATTGTCAGTTCTAACAATCTTGACCCTTTTGTTGAATTGAGTTTTAACCATTTTTAAGAAGTTAGCAATAACATTTAAGCAATCAGATTTTAAAGCACAGAGATGTACCCATGTGGCTCTACTCTTGTCATCAACAAAAGTAAGAAAGTATGAGTTTCCATCATGAGTTTTGACCTTATAAGGCCCCCACAGATCAATGTGCAGTAATTCAAAAATGTCATTGCTTCTGCTACTGCTATTAACAAAAGGAATCCTATGACTTTTGGATCTAGCACAAGACTCGCATACAAACTGCTTATTCTCAAGAACAGATTTCAACAGATTCAAAGACATCAATTTCTTCTTGGGCACATGACCCAACCTGTGATGCCACAAGCTCAATTCATCATTACAGTCAAACCCTAAGCTAACAAGATTATTACTACAGCCTAAAGAAGCATTTTTCTGTTTATCAAAGCTATCAACCCATCTGTACAGCCCTCTGTAGAAACTCCCAATTTGCACAGCTTTGTTTCCTTCACAGTCCTGGTAAAAACAGGATTTGCAATCAAACACAAATTTTCCCTTCATTTGTTCACTAAGTTTGCTAATGGAGATTAAGTTAAATTTGAAGGAAGGCACAAACAGGACATCTTTTAGCAGAATGACATTACTAAGTCTCACGGTTCCTACAATTTTGACAAGTTGGGGATGACCATCAGGCATCCCCACTGTATGAGGATAATTAAGGGTTGAATAATCAAGAAACAACTCTAAATTGCCACACATGTGGTCTGAAGCACCAGAATCCAAAATCCATTCATCAGTGCCAAGCATGTTATCATCACTGGAATTTGAAGCATAGCTGTGCATAAAATTAAAACAAGATAGGGTTTGAGCCTTTTTACCGACAAAATTGCAGTTTGATGAGCTCTCACCCAAGGTTTCCCTCCTTACAGGAGCTGATTTGTTTATGTACTCATAAACTTTGGCAATCTGTTCTGCCGATAGGATTCCACCGAAGGGATCCTTGTTCACAACTTGTTCACCGCTTCTTTCTTCCAGATCATTGACCAGATTAGCACTGCTCTTCTTGGACTTAGGGTTTCTCCATCCTGGAGGAAAACCATCTTCTGGTAACACCGTTCTTCAGTGTGCCCAGTCTTGTGACAATAGGTGCACTGCAGAGGAGATCTTCTGTTGTTGTTGGGGTATTGAGGCTTCTGTTGAATTTTCTTTGACTGTTCAGCAGTGAAGGAAAGGGAACCCGAGTCGCTCGAAGCTGGGTTGTTGAGAGAAAGAAGCTTCTGTCGTTCCTCTTGAATGAGGTGAGCGAAGATCTCGTCAATGTCTGGTAAGGGCTTCAACATCAAAATGTTCCCTCGTATCGGCCCGTATCTCTCACTCAATCCCATAAGGAATTTTATGGTTCTCCCTTCTTTGACGAAAGCCCTAAATTTTTCCGATACCCCGCAAGTGCAATTTTGACAGGCGCAAGAAGGGATGGTGTTCGTGGCGTCTATCTCGTCCCAAATCTTCTTCAGGCCAGTGAAGTAGTCACAGACAGAGTCATTACCTTGAACGGTAGTTGCGAGTTTCTGCTCCAGAGAATAAATCTTAGTGGCGTCGGATTGTCCGTACCTTTTGGACAATTCTTTCCAGATCTCGGCGGCTGATGGTGCGAACAACACACTCTCGGCGATATTCTTCTCTAAGGCCATCAAGAGCCAGGCGCGAACCATTGAGTCGCATCTCGTCCAAGCTTCGGACTTCTGCACAAGCAGTGGGCTTCTTGATAGTCCCGTTCACGAAGCCGAGCTTGTTCTTGGCTCCAAGGGCTATCTCCATCTGCATCCTCCAGCATTGAAAACCGATCCCATTGAACTTGCTCGCGAGGACAGCGCCTGGACTCTCAGTGGTGGCGAGGTGCAAAGGGTCATTGTTATCGGCCGCTGTGTTGTTTCCGTTGCTGGGCGATTCGACCTCCTTGCCCTTCATCGCATCTTCAGCCTCGGTCATCTTGAAACAGGAAAGTTCTTGAGTTGATGTTTGCGGTGGATCTCACAACGGAGCGTCGGAACGAGCTCTGATACCATGAAAATAAACCCACAACAGCTCTGCAAGATCGCAGGCAAGAACAAGAGAATCGAAAGAGAAAGAGAATGAGAGAAGAAAAAGAAGAAGACTCTTGTTATTTCTCAATAATCGAATGAACTCAACACCGCAACAACAAAAACAAACAGAGAGCAACCCTAGCCTTTAAAACCCTTGACTTGTCAACGGTCAAGTGCTCCACCCTACCACCCACACAGCACGTGACAAAACTAAAACATAAACAATGTCAAACGAACCTAATAAACAAACATATATTATATAATCTTATCAGGCCAAAGCCAAAATCGGCCCTATCAATCATACAAAAGAAATCAGCAAGGTAACACTAGAACAGAAGATCGAGTATGCTTTAAATGTTTGAAACCACGGCACTATGCCAACAGCTGCCCACTAAAGGAGAAAGACTCCCTCATTAGAGGAACCAGAGATCGGGATGTTCGGTTTGATCTGGCTCATGGCACACAAGAATCAGGTATGAAAGACTCCCTCATTAGAGGTAATCGAAAATTTCTTAGAATCATGTGATGTTCCTTCTTTAGATTTGTCCACTTACTTCGTAGATCCCAATCATCCTGAATTCGACTTAACAGAATAACAAGAAAGAATAGCTTTACTTTATGAAGAAATTCATGTGCTAAAAGGTCATGTCAACAACGACCGTCTCAAACTCCAAAAGTCTGAGCAAAAATTTGAAAAACATGAGAGTGAGTTAAGATACGCACATGGTCTTATCAGCTCCCTGAAAAATCAAGTCACATCTTTACATAAAAATCAAACAAAAGCCAAACTTCCTGAAAAAATCTTCAAACCAATCACCTTCGTTGGAGAGGTTGATGCCATGCACAAGCCAAAATTCCTTGAAAACAAACTTTGCGAATCTAATGAAAGGAAATCGACTCCCTAACCATCTCCCTCAAAAAGGCACAGATGGATTTGGTCTCATCATCGAGTCCTCGTGACTGGCTGAAAAACAAAAGCAAAGTCAACCTACCCAAAATGGCCTCAAAACCCAATGATCTCTCAAATATGTGATCTCGCTAATGTTGTTTTATTTTCTGCATCAGAATGCGAAATCTTTGATGAACTAACAGGTCTTCTAAAAGCCACTGGTGTAAATCTCGTGGTTGGTCTTCCTAGGATAAACTTCTTTCACACCGACTCACTCTGCCCTGCGTGTGTACAAGGTAAACATTCTAGAGCAAGCTTTTCAAGCAAACCAAAAATGTCTACAAAATTTCCGTTAGACCTATTACATATGGATCTATGCGGCCCAATGCACGTTCAAAGAAAAAGTGGTAAGAAGTATGTTCCAGTCATTGTGGATGACTACTCATGTTGGACATGGGTAATCTTTCTTAAAACCAAGTCGGAGGCATTTTCTGAATTCGAAACCTTGTTCTACCTGATTACTAACAAACTGTCTACCTCAGTCAAAACAATATGTTCTGACAACGGTACAGAATTTTGCAATATCCAGTTTCTAAGTTCTACAGGACAAAAGGAATCATGCATCAGACATCAGCTGCACGTACTCCACAACAAAACGGAGTAGTGGAAAGGAAGAATCGCACTCTAGTGGAAATGGCAAGAACAATGCTTATTGACAGTAGCCTACAAGCCTCAAACTGGGCAGAAGCTATCAACACTGCAGCATATATTTTGAATCGGGCGTCAATTCACCCCTTCCTTGGCAAAACACCATATGAGATTTTCAAAAGTCGTCCTCCTTCTGTAACTCATCTGCGTCATTTTGGATGCAAGTGCTTCATACACAATAATGGAAAAGATAATCTAGGAAAGTTTGCCTCTAAAAGTGATGAAGGAATCTTCCTTGGATACTCATCCTAAAGTCGAGCTTATAGAGTACTCAACAAACGAACATCTTGCCTTGAAGAAACTCCTCACATTCGCTTTGAAGAACTTTCTAATTCCAGTGATTACGAGAACAACCCACACGTACCTCATGCAAATGCTCAAGATACAACCTTCTTTGAAATTCCTGTAGAAACCATCCCTCTACCCCAATCGCCTCTTCAGACAGACTCATCCTCCGACAGTGACGATGACCCTGATGACTCGTTCAAAGATGCCTCACCTACCCCCACTGATGACCTACAACCTCACCCTTACACCACAACTACAACCACTCCTCAAAATCACCAAACACCAGAAACCTTCACTACCCTACCCTCAAGCTCCACAAAAAAAATTCCAACAAGCCTCCTCTCACCCAATCACCCAGATACTAGGTGATCCCGCACAAGGTGTTCAAAACCGCAGTGAAATTCATCGAAATCTCTGTGCCTTTAACGTCTTTATCTCCATAATCCAACCAAAAAATATTCAACAAGCCCTAGGGGACCATGACTGGATCCTCGCAATACAAGAAGAACTACACTCTCTGCAATGCCACTCTGTCTGGCGCCTTGTTCCCTGTCCAACAAACCACAAGCCAATCGTTACCAAGTGGGTGTTTCAAAATAAGCTAGATGATCAAGGGAATATCTCTCATAACAAAGCTCGACTCGTGGTTCAAGGATAGGCTCTAGCTGAAGGAATTGACTATGATGAGACTTATACTCCAGTCGCTCGAATTGTAGAAATTTGAATACTCGTGGCCTGCTCGGCTCATCGAGGAATGAAACTTTACCAAATGGATGTAAAGACTGCTTTTCTGCATGGTTATATCGGCAGGGATGTATACGTTGCTCAACCACCAAAGAGAATGCCAAGTGATGTATTGATTAAAGCCTTCAGGGTTACATAGCTTTATGACTCTTATTTATAGACCCCCCTATAGAGTATAACCGTTTCTGTGGGCCTACACTATTCTAGAATATTCTTCAATATACAAGGTGTTCCTATAATTTATCCCTTTTACCGAATTGTTACCCCCGGTCCCTCGGAGAGGGCCTTGCTTCGCTTCGGAGGTGGGGAAGATCGTACGGCTTATTGTCCTTCCGCAATCCGTCTGAAGAATGGCTTCTCCGGACGTAAGGGTCCGATTGCTGGGGTCGGAGGGGGATTTGGTCGGAAGGAGACACTTCTGTTGTCTCCGCAGGCAGCATGTATCCGCCGCTGGTCACTTGGTTATTACACGTGGTGGAACCCCACTTCATCAGTCCCACAAGATCTTTTCTTGTTTCGCAAGGAAAGATCTTTTCGTTGTTGCTCTCTCTTCGTTTTTAAATTTTGGCATTCTGCTCCACTCCTCCTAGTCCCACAAGACCTCTTTTTTTTAAGAGAAAAGGAAAGAGGTCTTAGAGTTGTTCCTTTTTGTTTGGATTTCCTACCGTTGGAGATCTACCGTAGGCTCAGCAACGTGCCTTGCTTCAACTGTCGCCACCTCGTCTTCTGAAGCTACCTTCCCTGACACGCTTGTAGTAGTAGGCGATGATTACTTTTTTGGTAGAGCGTGCCCAATTTCCGCCTATTTAATCCCATTCTCCTCCTTCCTTCTCTTCCCTCTACTTTTTCAAACTTTCAAACTTCTCTGAGTTTTCAAGCATTTGTCTTCTGCTTTCTTCCTTGGCCCTTGACCTCGATCTTTCGCTTTCTTGCTTATACGGTGGTCATTCTTCTTCTTCTTCTCTCCCCTGCTTCCCAATTTCATTTTTTCCGCTCTTGCATCTTCTCTCTTTCACGCCCTTCCCTGCTTCTCGCTCGCCTGAATCTCCTGCTTTCCCTGTTCGTAATGGACTTGTCAAACCCAAGCCCTTCCGCCCCAGTGCCGGCGGGATCGACACTCTTTACCGACGGGGAAAACTGCATCGTAGAAGATTCTACCATTCCTGCCGAAGATATCGGCGGGGATTACCCTTGCTAGGGTACCGGTTCTAGCCTTTCCGTGAAAGATTTGAGGAAACTCATGAAAGGTGTGCAAGTCCCACTGGGGTCGAAGGTTCATGTTCCGGAGCCGATGGCGCATCCCTTTAACTACTTTGGGGATGGTTTCGTGGTGTATCGAGAGCATCTGCACCGTGGCCTGCGCTTTCCCCCGCACCCTTTTGTTCTCGGTTTCCTTTCGCATCGGTGATGTACTCTTGCCCACCTAAATCCCAACACCTTAGGCTGTCTGCATGCTTTCCTCACCGTCTGTGCCAAGAACGACATTACTCCGGATGCGCGGGAGTTTGTAAATTTCTTTACAACCTGGGTGAACACCACTACTACAGAGGAGGACATCTCCGTCTTGGCCGTGTCCAAGTATTCCTTTTTCAAGCGTGTGAGCCTGGAGAGCGGCTGGTCCTCCAACTGGTTTGTTTTTTATCCGTTGAGGGGGACTTTTATCGGAGTCTCCCATATTGGAGACATAGCTACGAGGCAGCTTGCCGCTCTGCTACCCTCTTTCGCAAATTCGTCTCCAATTGGAGACATACTTAAGAAGCTGAGTTCATCAGCGCTCCATCCCATCACCTTCTTCCTCTCCGAAGAGAAGTTAAACAAAACTCAGACGAAGATTGACCGTACGTGTTTTTCCTGTGTTCCTTCTTACTTTGTTAGTTTTTTGAACGTTTTTCTTACTTATTCCTTGTACCGCAGCTTTTGTTCAATCGGGCGGGAAATTCTCCCTCCGGTACAACTGGGAGCTTGTTGACTACAAGGCCACCGAAGAGAAAAAAGGAGCCCTGCCTGCTCCTTCCGGTGGAAGAGCTCGAAGTCCTTCCGGTAGCAAAACTACTAGCACTAAGAGGAAAGCCCCCGAGGGGCCCAGAAAAGTTGATCAATCAAAAATAAAATTAGTACAAAGGGAAAAGCTTGTTACCGAAACTGGTTCCACCGGTCCCCTTGCTGCTGTCCCTTCGGAAACAGGTACTCCCGTGTCCACTCCCGCCTGCAGTCCGGGTGGAGTTAAAAAAGATGTGGATTTAACTCCCATATCATCCCTCTTCCCTGATCTGCATGGCCTTTTTTGCGTAGATGAAGCTTTAACTCAAAATATCGATTCCATTTTTTCCACCGATATACCTTTCCACAGCCTTTTTCCTTTTTTGCTTTTACTTTGTACTTGTTTGATTACTTACGATTTTGCCTCTTGCAGCAGCTGCTCTGCCCTCCATAGACCCTGAGCCTGAACGGGCGCGTCGACCCGTGCGCGGTGTTGTAATAAAGGAAGGTGGTGCCCCGGAGGGAAAAAAGGCTCGCGAAATTCCGTCCGGTAAAGGCAAAGGCATTGCTGAGGGTAGTGCGGAGGGAAGCTCTTCCTCGGAATCGTCCGACGCCTCTTCTCGGGAGGCTCCTCAGTCCGGATCTAGGAGCAAGCATGCGGGTGACAGATCTTCTCCTCCACCGCGGGCTGATCCTTCAGTCTACGGTCCTTCTTCAAAATTGGACTGGGGCTATCACAGAGGAAATCCGGTTCCTCGCATTCCATACGTTCGTGGAATGAGGTACAAGGCCTTCTGGTCTACTGCTGCGGAGGCGGCCAAAAATGATAATGGCATTTTTACCCCTGGTTCTCATCCGACTCCTTTAAAACAGAATCTCCGATTTGGGGAGGGTAGCTCTAACGCCATCGTCTGCCACTCTCTTCCGAAGAGAGAGGCCTTTGACCGCCTCTGGAGTGGTTTAATTCAGGTTTGACTTCGTTTGTATATATTTATCTTGTAAAACCTTCTGTTTTTTATTCGGATACCCTTGCCCTTTAGGCCATGGCGATGGCCCAATGCGTTGAGACCCAGTCTCAATATTCCTCCCAAGCCCTCCGCTCTTACGAGGCCCGCGCAGAGAAATATAAGAAAGCTGCCGATGAAGAGAAGGCCAAGGCGCAAGAAATCCTTACACAAGCGCAGGCTCAACTTGAGGCTGAAAAGGCCGCCCTCCGGGAGGAGCTCCAAGAAGCTGCATCCATCGATCAAGAGGATGCTATCAACAGGTTGCAAGCTTCTTTTAACTATCAGAAGCGGGTGTTTGAAGAGGAAGCTGAAGATGTTCGGAAGGTTGCTAAAGAGATCCGGAGATCTACCAAGGATCTTCGGTCTTCCTTCGAGTCAGAGTTGGAAAAAAGGAACCAACTTTTGCAAGCGGCTGAGGCCAAACAGAGTGATCTCCAAGCCGGTCTTGAAACGGAGAGGCAAAAGCTTACGAAGGCCACTTTTCGAATTAAAGAGCTTGAGAAAGAGCAGGAAGCTCAGAAGTAAAAGGCTTATGGTAATCTTCATATTATCGAAAGCTTCCAATTTTTCCTTTTCTTTCATGTTATTCTGCTAATCCTTTGTATTTTATGCAGAAAATCCAAGTCCTTCGTCGGAGGCTGCCAGAAGTTCCGACTTTTGGCTTAAAAAGGTGTCTGGACTTAAAGCTTCATTAATCACTTCGGAGTCGGAGAGGGAACGATACCGGAGTCTGACCTTATCCTATGAGAGCCAAGTTGCAAAGTTAAAGGGGGCTCTCAAAGAGACGCAGTCAGAACTCCAAACGAAGGACCGTACAGTTTCATGTCTTAAAGAGACAATCTCTTCTCAATGCCGCAAGTTTGCCGGGGAGAGCCAACGAATTATATCAGAGTTCTTCTCCGAGAAGCAACAATCCGTGGATGAAGCGCTTTACGAAAGCCTTGAGTTTGAAGCTCTTGCTCGTTCCACCAGATATCATGAGGAGCTGGCGAGGTTCTCACGGCCCGCGGGGAATACATGCTTTCCCCAATCTTTTATGGGATCAGCTATTGTGCGGGCACGAAGTGATGTTGCCCTTACCCCGGTAGGTGAGAACAAGGAAGACTCCGGAGGAAGCATCTCAACCCTTCAGAAGCGGACACAAGAATCCGAGAAGCTTGCGGAATATCCTGCAGGGCCTGCATCATAAACTATTTTTTCGTTACAGGTTTTGTTACAGTCATCATATACTTTGTTCCGGGTACTTTTGCTTTGTAAATCACGTCCCCCTTTTTAAGTAGATAAGCCAGATCTTTCGGGCATGACCGGAGCGACCGGTCTCCCAAAAGTCGGAGACTTTTGTTAATGTGGAATCTTTAAACTCCTTTTCACTTTTGCGAAGATTTCTTTTCGGTAACCTTTTAGTTACACTTTCACACTCTACCACTGTACACATGGTGAGATAGTCGATTTAACACTACCGACTTCAAGACGGTGAGATCGTCGGTTTAACACTCTACTGGCAGTAAGGCAGCAAGATCGTCGGATGAAATACATTACCATCGTTGATGGTAGATCGTCGGATACAAAACACTCTACCATCGCTGATGGTGAGATCATCGGTTACACTCTTTGTCTTTCTTTTCTTTTCTTAAAACTCTTTGTTCCTTGTCTTTGAGTAAGAGAAAAATTATTTTTGCAACGTTTTTGTTTTTGTCCGAAAACTTTATACACCATTATCGATGAGTAAAATGTTTTGAAAACAAGACAACTGAGATCGTCAGGTAAAACGCATCATTGCTACTGCTTGTGAGATTTTAGGACATCCATATGAGATTATTCCTGCGCTTTTAACAAACAATTCATTAACTTGTATCTGAAAAAAGATATTATACATAGAACTTCTTGAGGCATTCAGCGTGCCAGGAATGTGGCAGATCACTTCTTAGTCTAAACGATATATGGGCCTTCCCGCTGAGGTTGCAATTTCGCTGGTTGTTTTACCTCCCGAAGTACCAAGTCACCCGCGGAGAAAGACCGTTCTCTTACCCTTTTATTGAAATGACGTTCAATTATCAATTTTTCATTTTGATTTTTTAAATCAGTGATCATTCGATTTTCATCCAAGACATCCAACTCATCTCGGATGCCTTCGTCGTTCTCTTCTTCTTCGTACCCTTCGATCCTTTTTGACGGTATCATAATTTCCACCGGTACTACCGCCTCCAGTCTGTATGTCAATCTATAAGGGGTTTCTCCGGTTGGCCCATTGACAGTCGTTCTGTTAGCGCACAGGACTTGCGGTAGTACCTCCGCCCACCTTCCTCTTTTTCCTTCCAACATTCTTTTCAAAGCTTTCACGATTTGCCCATTAGTATTTTCAACCTGGCCATTTGCTTGCGGATGAGCTACAGACGCAAATCTCAAGTTAATCTTCCATTCCTCGCAAAATTCCTTAAAGCTTTTGCAATTGAATTGTGCGCCGTTGTCCGTTATGATTACCCTCGGGATGCCCAACCGACACACGATGTTCTTCCAAACAAATTCCTCTGTCTTTCGTGCAGTTATGCTTACTACCGGAAGAGCTTCTACCCATTTGGTGAAGTAGTCTTCCGCCACATACAAGTATCTATACCTTCCGGGAGAAGCTTCTGGAAATGGTCCGACGATATCCAATTCCCATTTCAGAAAAGGGATCGGGGAGGTAATAGACTTCATTTCAGCAGGTGGGTTTCCAACCCTTGGACCATGTAACTGGCACTGCACACATTTTTTAACATAGTCTCCGCACATCTTTTGGATTGCTAGCCAAAAGTAACCCATCCTTAAAATTTTATGCATTACCGTCCTTCCTGCTTGGTGGTTGCCGCACACCCCGTCGTGGACTTCGCTGATAAGCTCTAGGCCTTGACTCTCTGTCTAACACTTCAGTGATGGTCTGCCAAAAGATCGCTTGTACAGCTGGCTGTATTAAAAAAAGAACGATACTGCCCTTCTTTTTATTGTTTTGGCCTCTTTTTCTTCCTCCGGTAGTGTCCCTTGCTCGATGTACCGGACAATCGGGGTCATCCATGACTCACTCAAATCGGCTACTTCAACTGTCATTGTCTCCATCTTACCTATACTCGAGTATTCCTTTAATTGTAGCCGGACTTCCGCCGGTATTCCTTCCGCTATACTCGCTAGTTTAGCCAGTACATCGGCCTCCGAGTTTTGGTCTCTGGGTATATGTCAGAGATTGCATTTTGAAAATCTTGCCCTTAGATCTTGTACCTTTATCAAGTAAAATTTCAATTTTTCTTCCTTTGTTTCGAAGATGTTCTCACTTTGCCTTGCTACAAGCAAGGAATCAGATTGTATTTCCAGCTCCGTCACCCCCAGAGCACAGGCTATTTCCAGTCCCTGTATTAACGCCTCGTATTCTGCTTCATTATTTGTTACCTCAAATTCCAACCTTACCGCATGATTCATTTTCCTTGCATCGGGAGTCTGGATCACAACCCCAACCCCCGCATCGGTTTTACACCTAGCTCCGTCCACCCACATCTTGTACGGGACTTCCCGCTCTTCTTGACAGAAAAAACTTGCCTCGGTGATAAAATCAACCAGGGCCTAGGCTCTTATTGCTGTCTGAGGAACATAATGGATTTCAAATTGAGTAAGCTCCACTGTCCAAGTAATCATCCTTCCGGAGGTGTTTGGGTTATTGGTGATTTGTCTTAAGGGCCAGTTAGTTCGGAAAGTGATTCGGTGCGACTGAAAGTATGGCTTCAATTTCCTGGATGCGATTACAAGAGCAAACAAAACTTTTTCGATATTAGAATATCTTGTTTCTGCGGCGGTTAAGATCTTTCCGGTAAAATAGACAGGGATTTCCTTCTTTTCCTCCTCCATGACTAAGACCGCTACCACCGCCCATTCCAAGACTGATAGGTATAAGAATAGATCCTGGCCTGGTGACGGAATGCCAAGCTTCGGAAGCTCCTGAAGCATTTTCTTGATTTGTTCAAAGGCATCTATACACTCCGTATCCCACTGGAATTTTTTATTTTTCAGGAGGATATTAAAAAATGGGATAGATTTTTCTTGGAGCTTGGAGCAAAATCTACTTAAAGTAGTGAGCCTTCCATTCAGGGCTTGTACGTCCTTAATGTTTCTTGGTTGTGGAAGGTTGAGAACTGCTTGAGTTTTTTCCGGATCAACCTCAATTCCTCTCTGTCCGACTATAAACCCCAAAAACATTCCTTGAGTGACCCCGAAGACGCATTTTTTAGGATTTAGCTTGATTTTGTATTTATCCAGGGTACTGAAGGTTTCCTCAAGGTCTTCCATGTGCTGGGCTATAGAATCACTCCTCACTACTATATCATCCACATATGCCTCTACATTTCGGGACAACTGTTCCCGGAATACCTCGTCAATCATTCGCTGAAAAGTTGCCCCTACGTTTTTTAATCCAAACGGTATGACCTTGTAGCAAAAAATACCGGTCGAGGTGACAAAAGATGTTTTCTCTTGGTCATTTTTGTTCACCATTATTTGGTTATACCCAGAGAACGCATCTAAAAAGCTCATCAAGCTACTCTGCGTTGTTGCCGCTACAAGCTTATCTATGGAAGGTAAAGGGTAGAAATCTTTCGGACAAGCTTTATTCAAATCTGTGAAATCCACACACATCCTCCATTTTCCGTTTGCCTTTGCCTTTTTAACCAAAACTACATTCGATAGCCATTTTGGATAAAAATCTTTTCTAACAAAGCCGGCTTCCAGCAACCTTTCGACCTCCGTCCGGGCAGCCTCGTCCCTCTCTCTTCCTACAATCCTCTTCCTCTGTCGGATGGCGGGAACCTTCGGATCGACGTTCAAGTTATGCTGGATAACGCTGGCGTCCACTCCGGGCATGTCCTTTGGACTCCAAGCGAATGTCTTTCTTCTTTTTTCCAAAAATCTCATTAAGCGAATCTGCTCATCATGGTGAAAAGCATTCCCAATTTTGAAAAATTTAGAAGGATCGATGTTTAGGGGTACCTCTTTTGGTTGCTCCGCCGGCATCACTACCTTCTCTGAGGTTTCTCCGGGCATGTGTGCTCTGGCCTCTCCCTCTCCGTATTCTCGACTAGAGCCGACCTCTTTGACTACGTCCTCTTCCGGAAAGTCCTCGGTGAACCGCACCTCGCACACCCTTGCTATTTTCTGGCTCCCGGGGATGGATACTAACCTTCCACCTTATCAAGTATTTGAGCTTGAGGTAATAGGTGCTACAAACAGCTCCGAAAGCATTGATCTTGGGTCGTCCCAAGTAGATGTTGTACCCGGACAGGTCTCGCATGATGTACAAAGTTATTTTCTGTTCTTCGGTCATCCTTTTGGCCTAACGTCATTGTGACATCGACACTTCCGTTGGCCTGAGCTGTGACTCCTCCGATGAACCCTCCGAAAGTAGCAGTAAATGGTTTGACCTTTTCGTCCGGGATTTCCAGTTTCTGGAACGCCGCTAAGGAGATCACATTTGCTCCCGCTCCGTTGTCTACAAGGATGTTTCCTACCATCCTATCATTGATTTGAGCTCGAATGACGAGGGGGTCATTATGGGGATAGTAGACTCCCACCTCGTCTTCCTCCGTGAAGTAGATAGGCGGCAAGGGTTCCCTTTTCTGGATCTTCTTCTCTGGTAGCTTCTCATGGACCTCGTGTACATGTATTTTCTTTTTTTTGCCTTAAACGGCCCCTTTTCTGTGAACAAGCCGGTTATGACCCCAAAATCGAAAGATTTGCTATGGTCTAACTCGGGGTGATCCTCATTCCTCATGCCACCTCCATTATACTCGTTACGAGATCGGTTCTGGTAGTTGTTGTTACTCTTTTGCTGTTTGGAAGCTTCCTGTTTATGCTTTTCTTGTTTCCTCTTTTGCTCATCAATTTTGTTCAGTTCTCTTGACAATGTCACATAGTTGGTCGTCCTGTGGTTGAAGTGCCCGTGGTATTCACAATACGCCAATGTGTTCTCTCCTGAGGCAGGCTTCTTAGGGGGCGGAAGATAGCGTTCCCTTACCGCGGCTGCGTACCTCCCTGGAGCGATAGTAATAACTTTTGCTCCATATGTCGTCTTGCCTTCAGTATGGGAAGTCGTGACTGGATCCTTCCCATACGGCCTGTACCTTGCTCCCCAAGGTTTCGAAGTAGACGTCTCCCCATAACTCTCGCCAACAGACAACGCTCCTCCTTGCTTCTTCTCGTGTGCCAGCTTGAAACTATTGGCCAATTCTTTTGCCTTATTTTCCGCAATCTCCGATTTCAAGAAACCGTGCAGCATTTCTGCTAACTCTCCATGAGTTTGTGGTGCTTTGGTAGCAATTTTCCCTACCAACCTTGGATTTGCCAATCCATTCCCGAAAGCTTTTACCAGTATTTTCTCATCCACGTCGTCTACTTCAGCTACTTGCTTATGGAAGCGCTCGCTGTACTCCTTCACCGTCTCTCCCCTTCTCTGCCTGATGTCCATCAGTTCGATCGTATCTTTCTGGATCTTTTTACTCGCTGCAAAGTAAAGTTGAAATTCCTCTGTAAGCTTTTTGAAGCTTGAGATGGATTGTGGTTTCCGAGAGGAGATCCAATTTGGAGCTCTTTTAGCGAGTGTTCCCGGAAACAAATTGCAGAGTGCCTGGGAGCTGATTCCTTGAGTGTTCAGCGCGAAGATGAACTTCTTGATGTGTTGAGCGGGATCCCTGGTTCCATCGTACTTCTCTATTGTCGGAGCGACAAAGAACGGTGGGAGCTTCGCCTTCCGAATATTTTCGGTGAAGGGATACAGCGACATGTCGACGAGGTCTTCCTCTGCATCTTTTGGTGGTGACTTCTCTTTCCGGCTTTCTTCACTCTTTGATTCGCTCTTCGCCTTCAGGTTCTCAATTGCGCTTGCCATTTCATCGATCTTCTTCTGATGCTCTAGATCTCTATCCGTCAGCTCTTGTTGGAACCATTCATTGCTTTCAGCGATCTTCTCATTAACTTCCTGTGCAAAGCTCCACATCAGATCGGTGAGGTCTTCCTTTGAGAATGAGCTTTCTTCGATTGCAGCCATTTTCCCCTTCCATTTGCTTGATCGTGGTGCCATGGTCGAACGAGAGATAAGAAATGTGACTGTGTGGATTGGATCGCGGTTGTCTTGCGACGTTCGTTTCCCATAGACGGCGTCACCAATTCACCCATGAGTATGTCTACAAGTTAGACAAAGCATTATATGGTGTAAAATAGGCTCCACGAGCATGGTAAGAACATCTCTCATCGTATTTGTTGACTCATGGGTTTATCCGAGGTAAGGTTGACAAAACTCTTTTTACTCTCACCAAAGGTGAAGACATACTCATTGTCCAGATCTACGTAGATGATATAATCTATGGATCCACTATTCCAGAATTATGTACCTTCTTTTCTAACCTAATGAGTAAAGAGTTTGAAATGAGTGCCCTTGGAGAATTGAAATTCTTCTTAGGCCTTCAAATCATTCAACACGAAAACGGCGCTCAAATTCGCCAACAGAAATACATCCAAGAGCTACTAGTTAAGTACAAGATGCAGGACACCAAGGCAACACCCACTCCGATGTCCACAACTGAAATGCCTCATCTTGATGAAAAAGGAATTGCTATTGATCCAACACTATATCGAGGTATGATAGGTTCCTTTTTATACCTAACGGCAAGTCAACCTGACATTCTCTATGTTGTATGTCTCTGTGCAAGATTTCAGGCAAACCCAAAAGAATCGCACTTCCAAAGTGTAAAGCGAATCTCTCACTACTTGAAAAACACCCAGGACATGTACCTTTGGTACCCAAGTACCCCTGATTTTACACTAATGGGTTATAGCGACTCTGATTTTGCAAGCTCCTTACTAGATAGAAAGAGCACATCTGGCACCGCACAATTTTTGGGACTATGTCTTGTAGCCTAGAGTTCCAAGAAGCAAAACATAGTGGCAATGTCATCTGCCAACACTAGTATAAAAATGACCTATTTCAGCGCCCCTATCTCAGCGGTTGTGACTAGGAACCGCCGAGATAGGTCCTCCGTAATTTCCTTAATTAAAAAAATAATATCTATTTCGGCAGTTCCTAGTCACAACCGCCGAAATATATGTTTTTTTTTATTTTAAATAAATACGGAGGACCTATTTTGGCGGTTCCTAGTAACAACCGCCAAAATAGGTCATTTAATAAACACCCCCACCCAGCCCCGACACAGTTATGATGTTACAACCTAACCTACACCCCTTTTCTCTCTGTTAACCGGTGATTTCGGCTCTGATTTCGACAGCCACCACACCGCCACCGCTCCGACGTTTGCAGCCCTCCTCCCACCTTCGCCATCGTCGCTGTCGCCGGTCATGCGTGGTTGTCATCAGAAGTTGTTGCTTCAATAACAATAGCAGCTACGGTAATAAAAACCCCAAATCGGTTTTGACTAAAAAATTACAAATGTGTTGTTAAACTTGATAGATTCGTGTCACATTATGATTGTGGATGCTGATATTTATTGTGTGTGTCAAATTTTTGAAAGATTTGGTTGTGAAACTAATCATATTAAGTATGAACACAAGGTGTTTGATGAAATGTCGTAGTGAATATTTTTACTGTTTTTTGCCCTTCTTTTAAGTATAGTTAGGTTAGCTTACTTGGGCTAGATTTATTTGCTTATATATGGGGTGGAACAATGTTTGAGCATTATTTGTGCTTATAATTATAAGCAAATTATAAAAATTGTAAGCAATATAGTGTTGCGCCCTCAATTGATACTTATTTTGCGTCTGCGTTGCCTCTGTAGAGATTGGTACTACTACACGTCTCGCACGCCTGATTGAGAAGAGAGGCTGAAAACAATTCCTTTAGGAACTAGTAATATACTTTAACTTATCTCTTGATTCTCTTCACTCACTGTAATTTACAACCTAACTACAAATAAGGAAAAATTTTGGTATATATTATTTTGGTTTATGATGGAAATTTGTGTTGTTGAATGATTGGTGAATGCTTAATAATAAGCATGGTTATGTCTTTGTAGAGGGAAATCACTAAATGGGTTCACAGGATTGAAGTCGTACGGAGCTGAATACATTTCATTTGTGAACCCGTAATATACTCAACCTACATCTTCATCTTTTTGGCTCATTATATATAATTTTGCAATCGTAATTACAAACAATTAACATACGTAAACTAATGAGTTTCTATTCTATCTACAGAGAAGTGGTTAAGAAACTCCTCAGTCATTGCACGGTAGATTGAAAGTGGAATGGAAGAACCGGTAATATAATCTAATTTATCTTTTTCTCTTTTATACTTGTGTCCTGCTATGTGCTCCCAGGCGAATATGTCAAGTGACCTCGAGCGTATTGTGCAATATTTAGCAACGGCGCTCTTCACCTGTGGGAACAAGTCTTACGTTATGCTACCGGTTCATCAAGGGTAACTTCATTTTCCGTTGCTATTTATATGATGATCATTTAATTGTATTAAATTAATGGTATTCTAATACGTGAACAGCCGACACTGGTCTTTTCTAGTGTTGTCAATGAAGAACCCTAGGATTTTTCAATTTGACTCACTTGCTAGGAGTGCCAAGAGACCAATGATAGCGGCTGTGCTTGTAAAGTGAGTTGTTTATCTTGTAGAATAATGTTTATTACTTAATATTTTTGACTGGAAACTTGTAACTTAATGTGTCTATTAACCTATATGTTTGGTTTAATTTAGCGCATTTAAAGCTTCATTGATGTCATTGGGAAAACCACCGAAGAATAACAACATCCCATGGAACATTGTCAAGGTATATAATTGTGTTAATTGGTGTACGTAGTGTAGGAATACTTGTAAAGACTTGAAAGAATGATGTTGAACATGTATGTATATATGTACAATGTCCAGTGCAGCCTGGATGTTCTGAATGTGGATACTATGTCATGAGGTTTATGCATGACATAGTAGGCGAGACGACATTTTTACCAGAGAAATCATTAGACAAGGTAAGATTTGTTTAAAGTTTTGGATATATACCCTTGTATGTTGTTATACTTGTAGCTTATAATTAATGTTGTTTTTTTTTTACTCCAGGCTTTTGAAACGGCCCTATCGAATTATGAAGATCCACAAATTGTCGAGATTCTTGAATATTGGGCAGAATACATCATCACAAACTTAGTTACTTGAATTTGCATTTGTAGCTAAATAGTTGTAACTCATCACATTAGTAGTTACTGTATAAAGTTATCAGTATTGTAATGTTACGGTATAACAAAGTAAACTTTCTTTTTACATATATGATTTAGTTAATTTGTTAAGTAAGTTGTTGGGCTGTGACCCGGCCCCGTTTGATGGCCGTAGAATGTGAAATTGATTGTCCATTTGAGCTGGCAGTGTGATATATATGATACACATGCAGGTCTGCTTGAAACATTAAGGTGTTCATATGGTATATAGAGAGCTACCCTGGTGGAAAAACAAAATGGACCTATCTCGGCGGCTGTACAAAGAACCGCCGAAATAGATGTGAAAAAAGAACCTATCTCTGCGGTTCTTAGCTTACAACCGCCGAGATAGGTCCAAGGTCGGTCGTAAGGTCGGTCCCTGGGGTGGTCAATACCAGAATGTATTCTGGAACGGACCGCCCCAGGGACCGACCTTACGACCGACCTAGGACCTATATCGGATGTTATAAGCTAAGAACCACCGAGATAGATGTGGTTTGATGTTGGTTTTCACAACCACCTATTTTGGCGGTTTTTATTTACAGCCGCCGAGATATGTGTACCTATTTCGGCGGTTGTACAACCGCCGGGATAGGTGCTCAGACCTATTTTGGCGCACACCATTTTGGCGGTTTACAACCGCCGAAATAGGCTATTTGGAACTGCCGAAATAGGCCTTTTTTATACTAGTGCAAAGCCGAATGTCTCCGCAGCTGCTTGCTGTGTGTAGATACTATGAATACAACAACAATTGCAGGACTATCTCATTTCTCCCACTTGTACTAAAATTTTTGGTGACAACAATTGTGCTATTGATTTATCTAAAAATCCTGTTCAACATTCCAGAACAAAACACATTGAAATTTGTCACCACTTCCTAAGAGATTGCGTTGAAAAAGGGCTGGTACAACTAGAGTATGTTCCTACTTCCGATCAACTTGCACACATATTCACCAAACCGTTACAACGAGTTCAATTTGAAACTCTACGTTCACAACTAGGTATAACCCGTATGACTTAGCTAAGCTTGTATCTCCTTCTCTAGTTTTACCAATGTTTGGGTCATATGCATGAGTATGTCTGATGACCTAGTCCTTCTGTCATACAAACAAAACACCAGCGCATTAAATACACTAGCTTTTACATATGAAAAACAACCCGCGAAAAATTCACCCTGTTATCCGCTACTAACCATCTCACCCAATCACATAAATCCTACCCTAACACATAGAGTCTGCTTATATTCAGACGCTAATACCCTATTTAGCCATCTACCACCTAGCCTCTCTGTCCCAACCTTTCGCTTCCTTCTGTCATCTCCTACCTTCGCTCACTCTTGTAAACCAAAACCAGCCATGGCAACAAACCTTAACCCAAAACTAAGCCCCATGTTTTCCGATGCCAACCTGCCTGACGATCCACAACTTCTCCAAGCCCTAATCAACAAGCTCACATTTCTGTAAGCTAAACAAACACCTACCTCCACCTCTGCTTCCACCTCCGTAGCACCTGACATGTCGATCGACACCCAGCCTATCACCACCCCGCTGTCCAATATCTCTACTGAACCAACTCTCACCATAAACCCTACGGCGTAACCACAAAATCAGAAACCACACCCTCTCCCACAAAACAATCCTCATCACCAACAACTCCTATCATACCCACACCAAACACCAAAACCAAATCCCCAAAGAACATCCACTTTGGCTCACTTCCACCTACTAAACCAGAGTCTCAAAACCCTCAACCCGACTCCCCTACCAAAGAACTGGAAGAAGTACAAGCCCTTGAAACCCAGCCCCCTTCCTTGAACAGCCTCTAACTCCAAAAAAACTGCCACTCTAAATCACATGTTCCCCGTCCTCCCCCTAGTAGAACACTACGTTCAAGAGCAAAATGCCAACCGTCATCTTCAAAATCCACTCCTGTCGTCATGGTCCCTCTACCTTCACCAATTATCATAGTACCAGCTCAAGAAAAGACGAGAAGCGCCATGAACTCGTCAACTCAAGGCGACTCTAACACAGGCACAACATCAACTAGAAAGTGACTTTGTCCTCGATCTGAATCGGTCCCTCCAACACCTCCTCCAAGGCTAGGCCTTATCGATACCCACACCGATGTTCATTCCCTACCCTCAGATGACTCCGCTGAATCAAGAAACTTGGTAAAAGGAAAGCTATTGGATCTTGAGTGGTTACACTCGATGGACTTCACCATGTTCGAAGAGATGTCCATATTTCAGAACTGGATCCACCTGTTTCACGGCATTCAAACCTTGCATGAAGAAGAAGCCTACCAATTCTACCAAAACGGTGTCATCCACAAAGGGAAAATCATGACCAATGTACATGAAAAAGCCATCATTCTTGATTCAAACTCCATTGCAACTCATTTGGCCATACCAACTAGTGGATTAGAATTTTATGATAGAGCTGGATTTCCTGATCTAGGTTTTATCTCTGCAAAAAAGGTTTATGATTTTTTTCTGCCAAATAGCCGAGTCCGTCACTCTTTAGACCGACCCGCTCTTTCCAATACACACCAAATGCTTCACACCTTGGTGATAAAAAATCTCGTCCCTAGAAAGGTAGGAAACCAGTTCGTCCGGCCACTTGATCTTGTAATAATGTACTGCCTAATTCACCACCAAAGAATAAACCTTCCCAAACTCATTATCAATCACATAGCCTCAACCATCTCTTCACCCCGACACTCTCTAGGGTATGTATTTTGGCTACCAAAAATCCTTACCCACTATCAAATCTCCCTTGATCCTTCAAGAGCCAGTCGTATCACCGAAACTGATATACTTGGTCAGATTCTGAACAACAAAACTCCGTCATTTCAGATCAAGTCTGTCTCCAAGCCAAATCCTCCATCAAAAAAACAAGCTCCTCCCAAACCAACACCCACTCCAGACACATTAACTCTCACTGAAAGAATTACTGTTATAGAAGACAACCTTGCAAATCTGTCCACAAAGATAGATATGCTCGTAGACGTCCACAACAACAACCACAAGAAGACGATGGACATCTTTGCAGGAGGAGTCTAGAAACTGGTCGAGGAGTTCAGGGAGACATTCGCTGAAGCAGTTGCAGTGGCAAAGGTGATGGATGATGTTACTGAAATACCCCAAACCTTAGTATGTTGTTTAAACATTTAAATATGATACATTAAGACTAAAAAGAGTCTTAGAAACATTAATAAACAATTTAAACAATAGGAGACACAAATAAAGGCCTTAAAGTCAATTAGGGCTAAAATGTGTTCTAAGCTTGGAATAAGCTTGAGTAAGACCTAATGAGCTTACCAAGGCCTTATTTATGTACTAATGAACATATTAAATCAATTACTAAAGAAAACCAAGCTTGGAAACAAGTTAAAACACAAAATGTGCTTTAAGGAGTCTTAAAGCACATTTTTGAAAAATTGTCTTGTAAATGAGTTTTGAATGGCTAAATGTCCATCATTACTCTTTAATTAACATGTGTACTATATAGTATCACATTTGGAAGTCTATATCAATAGGAAATCAAAAATTTCACTTCTATGTGCCTTGTTTTTATGAATAGTAACTTTAATAAGCTAGTTTGTAACATATGTTATTATAAGTAATTAAATAAGTCAATAAAGACTAAAATACCCCTAAGAGCATAAAGGGGGCCGGTTTTTAGTGTGGTGACTCACCACTCTTGTTAACTTGTTAAGTAAATAAAGATGACTAATGGTTACTATTTGCTTTAAGGTATAAATATCTTCAAAAAGCAAGACTTATCTCATTCTCTCATTTCCTTCTTCATTTCCCACGGTCCCAAGCTCTCTTCTACCTCTTCTTCATTATCCATTTACGGTTTGCAATAGTACACACCAAGACTCCATCTTTGACCACTTGTAATTCCTAGCTCACTTAACCAAATCAAAAACAAACACCACCATTCTCTTCCTCTCATCAAGCTCTTCATTCCTATCTTCTTAAAATTCCAAGAGCCCCATTTCGGTGCCATGGAGTTCCACCATTGAAGGAGCTTGAGCTTATATTTCTACATATTATTGTTCTCCTTTGCTTCTAGGTAAGGAATCTCAAAGAAAAATGATGTTTCCTCCATGTTTTTATGTTGACCGAAAAACACCATTCATGGTGCTCGTTGTGTTGCTTTGTTTTAGCTTCATTCCAACCTTTCAAGGACTTGGTGGAGTCCTCTCTTGATAGTTATTCAAACTCTCTTCAAAGACCAAGGTAAAACAACTATCTTAATGTTTATGAAACAATGAAAAACCTAGGGTTTACAATGAGATTAAGCTTGGAGCTTGTATACTCATTACATTGCTTGTATAATGTTTAGAAGTTGACAAGCAACATCCTTACTGATTTTCAACAAGGAAACAAGAAAGAAGTTTGTGAGGAAAAAGAGGTAAATATACTAACCTAATGTGGTTTAATGCCTTAGGAGAAATGAGCTTATGATGCTTGTCAAAACTACTTAAAGAGCTAATGATAAATGACTTAGTAAAATGTTCTCAAGGAGCCTAGTAAAAGGACATATGTGTTGTTGTATGTATTTGCAGGTCAAAGGCAAATACATTGTGGAAATTCAGTGTTTAAGACTTATGCATTTTAAGGGCCTAAGTGCCATGCAATTTAAATTATGCACAATATTGTGATGTAGTGTAAAGTTGGTGAAACTTTGTGTATAAGTGTGTTCTTGGTGAATTTAGGTGTTCTTGTGTGCTTAATGGAGAAAACAAAGTGTTATGGCTTAGTAATGTTCTAGGAGAATCAATGTCAAAATTTAGGAAATGTGCAAGAAGTTCTAAGTGTTTATATAAGATTTGGTGAACTAGAAGTGTTAGAAGTGCCTAAGTATTTTACAAGAGGCGAAATAATGTCTTAAGGTGTTCTAGGTAAACAAAGGACTTGGACATCAACTAGGATTTAGGTTGGTAAGAAATAATGCTTGGGAGATGATGTTAAATGAGGAGAAAGCATTTGGGATAGTAGTTACCTTAGGTGGGAAACACCATTTGGAAACCTTGTAGAAAATGTTGTAAGTGTTAGTGAATTCTATAAGGAAATTGAGTAACAAGTTAAACATGGAACTAGGTATGTTTAAGATGATATTTTGGCATTGGAATATACCTAGGAACACTTGGGAAGTTTGTACATTTAATGAAGGTGGAGAAGTAATGCAACAAGACTTGAAAAATTGATTATTAACAAATCTGTAGCTTTGGTCCGGGACCTAGGTTATGGGTCATGTCCCGGACCAGGTATGAAAAACAAGCCGTGAGTTTCCAAGACATTGGGTCCGGGACTTTGGCCTTGTATAAGGTCCCGGACCACCCCTTAAATACCCCCGAGAGTTTTTGCCTAGAATGGTCCGGGACTTAGGACCTGTATGAAGTCCCGGACCACCCCATTAAAACAGGCCGAGGATTTTGTTAAGTATAGGTCCGGGACCTTAGTTGGGGACCAAGTCCCGGACCACTATATAAACTTAGTTTTAGGTTATTAATGATGTCTAATGATAGGGATAAGTTAGTGATGAATGTTATAAAGTTATGTAGGTCATGTTAGGAGTGTTATCCTGCCCTTTTAAGCTGAGAAGTATCCATGTGGTGAGCTCCCTCGGCCTGTGAAGTAGTCCTGTTCAGTGGCCTAGTGTGTTAATTAAACCGACGTTACTAATGTGTATAGGATTCTCTCAGGTGGAAACCAGTCGAAGCAAGGACCAAGGTATGGTTTTCTTGCAGTCTTTGCCTACCGGTTTACACCGGCTTGTGTGTTGTTTGTTTTTCTGTGTGTTTATAACCTTGTAAGACTTAATTCATGTAACGAGTTTACAGTCGTTTATACTATTGTGATGTAATGACATGACTCATTTCCCTTGTGTGTGTCTAAAATGACCTACCACTTGCTTGTGAGTTGTTGTTAAGTTCCATTGTTGAACTTCTAACAAGTGCTAACTGGGGAGTGAGGAATCCGGTTGTCCGGTCATGCATGTAAGTTTAAGAGTAGATATATGTATCAGATTTGACTCTTATGTTGTTAAGATTGTTCACCTTAATTTGGCGTTCGATCTCTCGTTAGCTTCCTCCAAAGCTTACCTATTCTGACTTATGATCGGTTTAGTGGGAACATGTGTTTGTGTGGTGTGTTCGAGTCACAATATCCGAACCATCTGTGACTTAAGTTACTCGTTCGAATAACAGAACGGTAATGAGAGTGTGTAACAAGCTTAACATGAGAGTGAACCATTCTCTAGGCTTCATATGTTGTTTAACCTTATTGGTTTGTTATTGCGGAAAGAGTATCCACTGTGTATGTGATGTTGTGCTATGCAATGATAATGTTATGCCACATGTTATGTTATGTTATGTTTAAAATGAACGCCATGTTATCATGACAATTAGTTGCGCGTATCCCGGTAGCCGATGGGCTGCGTGTTAACCATACCAGCCAAGGGTCTCTGACCCCCTCGGGGGCTCCATATTTTTACTGCAGGATGAGGATCGAGGAAGCAGAGTGGCTATAGGTTCTAGGCTGCAGATGTACTTTTGGTTATTTTGGATGTTGTGCCCGGGATGCGCCTGTGCTCCCGTGGCGTTATATTTTGGTACTATTCGCGTTACAGATGACAGTGGAGTTATATGTACAGTATACAGTGACAGTTGTATTAAATACTCGGTATGTTGGTTATGTATATATGGTTGATGTTAGTACCTAATGATTGGGAGTCTGATCATCAGACCGGTACAATTGTATTTATTCTGCCTTGTTAACCTCGTGGGTGGTTGACGGCGTTGTAGCACCGAATCGTTTAGTTATTGTTTAGTTTTTTTTCCGCTGCGATTTCGTCTATTGTTAAGTGCGTAGTAGGGGTGTTACAGTTACGGTTTCGGGGGAAGACGGAGAGACGGCTGCTCACGCAGGAATGGACCAAGGAGATGACTAACACTTTACCTCACTCCCTCTTAACCCATAGTACCTAGGATGACTAACTTTTGGAATTCTTTTTAATTGCTCTGGTGGATTGATGTGTGACATTTGGATACTGTGTTTTTTGATATTACTGATGGGTTTCCCCTGATGTTGGCAAACGGGGGAAGCGGTGTATCCCGCGGCTGGTTTATGCGGGCGACTATGAGTGGACACCGAGTGCCTCTGAAGGCCTCGATTCACTTCAGATTTTGTATTTTTTTTTTGCTAAGTAGATTTCAAAGTAGTTGCGTACCTCAGTTTTATCAGCTCTTTTATAACTGCATTATCTTAAGGGGGAACATTTGCTTAAGGGGGAATAAACAGTGAGTTGTTCTCCCAAGATAGGTTCTTTGCCTTGTTGTTTTCACTTTTTCAGGCACAATCGATTGAGGCCACCCAAAAGTTCACGCTAGATACACTGAGTTTGCCATCATTAGCGAAAAGGGGGAATTTTGTTGAAGACTTGGTTTTGTAGATGATTGCCTCCTCAGTCAGAGCCACACTACAGAACAACTAGTCCTTATGAGTCTTTTAGCTCGAGTCGCTCTGCACCCACACCTGGACATTCACTTCTGAAGGCGTGAACTTACATTGAAGAACCAGTCGACTCCAACTTTCATGAAAGCCGTGGATGACATGCACGTCAGACTTCTTAGGGATCATGAAGTAGCTAGTGCCTCCGATACTTGCGCTCCAAATTCAAGTCGTTACCCCACAACTTCACTTCTGATACTTTAGGCGCACTTAAGTTGTATATAAGCTCAAGTTTGTAACTGCATTAGGCAACGCATCTGAGATTATCTATTAGAGTGAGAGAAGAAGATTGTTTGAGAGAAAAAGTATTTGAGAGATCTTAGTTAGACTTAGTCAATCAGCTTAGGTATTTATTACCTAGAGAGCACACATAGAACCTTCCCCTTTACTCCTTGTTATGCATTGATCAAAGCCGAGAGTAGAGCGAGTGTTGGATGAGACAGAATACTTCTGTCGAATCCCAAGATAGGAAGCTAGGTTGTAATTCACATTGAATTTCAATACAAGCAGAATCATATCTTGTCAATTTTAAACAAAAGCTTCCGCGTCATTATTTTCTGCAAACACTTATTCTCCTAGCAGAGTTGGTCTGAGCCTAACACCTCAGACCTACTCGGTCAGCACCCCGATCCTATCAATTATATATGATGAATATTTTGCTATCCACAATTTATATATATTAAAAATGTGTTGAATAATTGTGATGGATGAATGGATGCAAGAGTTGGTGGAGAATATATTGAAGTGATATCGGAAGAAGGAATGATGAATCTACTTCTTTATCATCATCATCATATCTGAAAAAGTACAAAAGTGTACTTGGTAGTACCAAAAGTACCTAGGAAAATATGGTACTGTAATTCCCAATCTATTACCTTACGAACTTAATAATTACTCGCTTAATAAATTAGGTACGTAATACTGTAGTGTGTTTTAAATTTGGGTATGTATTAATTAATTAATTAATTGATTTACAGGCTAATTTAGCTGGATGGGAACCAAGCCATGGATAGTTCAAATTCTGACACCCATGGAAACTATACCTAAAAATTGGCAATTTAACTCGTCAATGTGCTTACAAAATCCAAACCCTCATCCCTTATCTCCAACACTCGGATCAAATCCAAACATGATCAGTATCAGAGATCATGCGACAACTAATCAAGGACCCATCCATGAAACGCATCAGTTTAGAATCAAGAAGAGCATTGAGAGAATTATCATGTGGACTAAACAAAACAAAGCTCAAACCTTCACTTTCACAACAACATGTGACTAGATCAAAATCCACAGCTGAGAAGCGAAACCACTCCATGCTCGAAACCGTCAAGAGACTAATAATGATTATTCAAGATGACGGTGGTGTTTATCAGTTGACTAGTCTGTAGGAGTTGTTCCCGGTAGCGACTGTGACGGTGCTGTTCGTTGAGATAATGTTGGATTTTCTTGTGTTTAGATTTGTAGAAGTGTTTAGGTTCATAATCGTGTAGAAAGAAAATAGTGGTGTAAAGAACAGAATGCGGTAATGCCTTTAATTTCTTTATATTATATGTACAACTCTGTCGATCGTGTCTAATGAAGAAGATAAACAGAATTGTACAAGAGTGTCTTAACAAACCATTTATGGACTAAATAATAAAACTAAGTAATGGATTTATGGGCTAAAACCCAAAGTCCATTATTCCAACACCGCTCAAGCCGCATGTAAGCGAGATTACCTAGGCTTGAAGTTTCATGCTTAATCATACCCATGTGTGGTATTTGCTCTCTGTACTTAGTCGTTGGAAGGACTTTCATCATCATGTCTACAAGTTGTGTATAAGTGGGTGTGTATATGACCCTCACAAGACCTTGTTGAATCTTTTCTCGTACAAAGTGACAATCTATTTCGATGTGTTTTGTCCTCTCTTGCAAGACTAGATTCCGAGCTATGTGTATAGCTGATTGATTGTCACACTTTACTAGTATTGGTGTAATGTGAGATACCTCAATCTCATGCAAAAGACGAGTCAACCAAGTGAATTCAACTGTAACACGTGGAAGAGAACGATACTCTGCTTCAGCACTAGAAAGGGAAGCAAACCTTGTTTCTTTGTTTTCAATAAGATAGGACTATCTCTGAAGAAAATTTAATAACCAGTGACAGATTTTCTCGTGTTTGGACATGTCGCCCAATCTGAATCACAATAAGCTAGCAGGTCCATTTGGCAATGATCCAGCTTTCTCAAGATAATTCTATAATTCATGGTGTCTTTGATATAACAAACAGCATGCATAGCTGCTTGCATGTGGACATCTGTAGAACTTTGCATAAACTGGCTCAAGACTTGAACTGTGAAACTAATATCTGATCTTGTATTAAATAGATAATTTAGCTTTCCAACCAACCGTCAATAGACAATAGGATCTGCATGAGGCGTCCCATCATTTGCAAGGAGTCAATTTCCAACTATCATCGGTCCTTAAGTAATCTTCAAATTTTGACAATTGTTTTCTTTGACCAAATGTTGACAAAACTTTCGTTGGGATAGAATATACTCATGTTCAGTGGGAATAAATTATATTCCAAGGAAGTAATGCAGCTTACCCAAATCCTTAATCGTAAAGTTAAGATCCAGAGCATACTTGACATCATCAACGTCCTTCTGGTTACTCCCAACTACAAAATATCATCCATGTAACTTGCAATAAAGATCATCCCATTCGCTCCGTCTTTGTGGAACAAAGAATAAACATTCTTGGACTGCTGGAAGTTGAGAGTTCGAAGGAAACCTGCAAGTTTAGAAAACTATTACCGAGAAGCTTGCTTAAGACCATACAATGACTTCTTCAACCGACATGCTTTACTGTGACCTTCAACCTCCAAACCGTGAGGAATCCTTATATAAACCTCCTCATCAAGGTTGCCATGTAAGAAAACATTTTTCACATCTAACTGATTGATTATCTACCCTTTGTTAAGTGCAACAACAATAAGAGCGCGTATTGTTGTCATCTTAACTACTGGTGAAAATGTTTCATTGTAATCCAAACCGTGTCATTGTGTAAAGCCCTTAGCCACCAACCTTGCTTTATACTGTTCTAAAGTTTCTTCTAATTTGAGTTTGACTTTGTAAACCCACTTACATCCAATAACTTTCTTCCCTTTAGGTAAAGTCACAACATCCCACGTGTTATTTTCTTCTAAAGCACACAACTCGTCTGCCATTGCTTTCCTCCAATGCGAATGTAAGACTGCATCTTTATAATACGTTGGTACCGACAAGTCAACAACTTCATTGGACCTGACGCTCATCAAGGAGATGAAAGTACAAGGCTTAATATAAGTTAAGCTTGTATAATTTGTCTTGCTTTGATCTCGTAACCTTTGGTCCCCAAATATACCTAGTACATCCTAAAATGTTGTGTTACAAACATAATCATTTAGATAAGAAGGTTTGTGACTTTCCCACTTAGACCGACGCGGCCCTGTCTAGGCAACAATCTCTTCTGCATGTATTATTTGACTTTGTTGATTGTCGGTGGAGCAAATTTGCTGCATGTCATCATCAGCAATAATAACTTGTTGTGTGTTAACAAATTTGTTACATTCCCGCGCATCAGGCGATGTAACATTGCATGGGGGAAAACCGTTTTTGAAAGGAAAAACATCTGCATAAATTTTACATCCCTGCTAACCTCAACAATTTGTGTTTCAATACTCATGACTTTTAAACCTTTCCTTCTTGGATCTTGCCCTAAATAAACAAGCCCCTCCTTTTGGGTTAAACTTCCCTGCTTTGCCATGAATAATGCTCTTGTAACATAAACACCCGAAATGTTTAATCTCCGTGTACTCCGGCTTATGACCGTACAAACTCTCAAATGGAGTTAAGTAGTGTGCAATATGCACTCTCCCCAATACTCAAGTGGGACATTAGATTTGAAAAAGATTGCCCTTGTCATCTCTAGCAAATATATGTGTTTCCTTTCAACAACAGCATTCTGCTGCAGGGTATATGCACAAGTGGTTTGATGAACAATACCTTCTTGTGCATAGAATAACTTGCCTTGGTTTGAACCTCCTAATTCTTTGGCATTATTTGTTCGTACAATTTTGACTTTTGCCTCAAATTGCCTTTCTATCATCATGATAAAACTGAACTATGGTCTCTTAAGCCTCACTCTTTTGGTGTATAAGATGAACCTATGTGGTCTGTGTGTAATCATACACAAAATGCTCAAAGTATTTGTAACTGTTAAAGTTTCTATGCTAAACGGACCCCGTACGTCGATATGCAATATCTCAAAACTTTTCTTACTTCTATTAACAGATTTTCCGAACAGGAGTCATTGGGCTCTTGCTTTGTAGCATATATCACACACATGATTTACAGAAAAATCATTCTCATGTATTAAACCCATTTATAACAACTTTGGAAATGGTATATGTCCGAGTTTTACATGGACTTCTACATCCCATGTACCATTCGCCAAACTCGAGCCCGCTCTTTCCAATTCCCTTGTCTCGAGCTCATGTTCTCTGCTTGACCAATTTCACTGCTTAAACCTTGATCCCCTAGAGCTGTGTCTAGTATATACAGCCCACCTTGCGCCAGCCCAACTTACTTATTCGTCTCTCTCGTAAGGCCCTGAATAAAACAATGTTGTTAATTTGTCAAACATTACTACACAGTCAAATTGATCTACCATCTTGCGTACTGAAATTAGGTTAAACCTAAATTTTGGTACGAATAATACATTCTTCAGCCTGATTTCTTTTCCAATTTGTAAACTCCCACCATGTTGACGATTTATGGACTTTCATCAGGCAGTATTATGGTTCGATTATGCTGTAAAACCCTTCAATTCTTAAACAGATTTTGTGCCCCCGGGTCGCACCTGAATCAATAACCTATTTCCCTTCGAGAGAGTTCCATGAATCCTTTCCCATCAAACACTCTGTAATACAAATGCAATAAGAATGGTTACCTGAGAAGTTGCAGTAATTGCTGCTTACTGATTTTGTTCCCGAAGTTCTAGAAGTGCTGCTTCGAATCAACTCCGATATTTGTTGCAGTTGCTTTGGTGTTAATTATTCATCTTTGTCAGTGGTTTCACTAATTTGATTTTCCCCCTTTGATGTATTAGCGAAGCTGTTCTTATTCTGCGCCAGTATTGTGTCACGACCATGCAGCTGGTAGCACTTCGAGACTAAATGTCCTGATTTTCTGCAGTGAGTGCACTTCATTCTCTTGTAGCAATCTTCTGAGTTATGCCTAACCTTCTTAAAGTACAAGCAGGTAATTTTTTTCTCTCTATGTCTCCTCCTCCTCTTGGGTTAGGGTTTCAGTATTTGTGTTTTCCCAAAAAAAAATTCCTCTGTTGTAGAAAGATTTTGCGTCTTCTCTCGATTCTTCTTTCCCTCTTTGCTCTTCCTCTTGTGCAACTAGTGAGAACGCTTTTTCCAAACTTGGTGCCTTTTACATCGCAAGTATCTGGCCTCTGATTAACAAGAAATTTCGGTTTAGACCCATAAGAAAATGTATGAGTTTATCCTCCTCCTTTGCTTTCTTGATGGACTCATTAACCCCACAAGTACAACCAGAGCAAGTGCATCTTTGTGACGGTCGAGCTAAGTCTAATTCTCCCTAGACTGTCTTGAGTTTATTAAAGTATGTAACCACCAAATCATCACGTTGCTTGATGTCCGCTAACTCCCGTTTCAATTTATGTATGACTGCCGGATTACTATGTTTATATCTTTCACATAAAGATTTCCAGATTTCTTGAGGATCGTCATGGTAGCAACCAGTTTCAACAATGCTAGCCTCTAGCGCGGTCTTGAGCCACGAAACAACCAGGGAGTTCGATCTCTCCCAGGCGGTGTAACGCAAGGTATCCTCTGTTAGTTTTATTGATTTGAAAATACTTATTATTGATTTGAAATTAATTATTGTTTAGTCTTATCTAGAATAATAGATTTTGTAGGAGTTTGTTGAGGGGTTGTTAGTACAATTTTAAATAAATTAAATTAGGAATATTAGCCTATAAAAGGATATGTAATCCCATCATAATTGAATACAAAAAGTAGTCGTATTGTTATTCATCCAGTCTTTCCTCCCAATTCTTTTATTTCCAACTTGGTATCAAGAGCCAGATAGAGGGAAGAAATCAATGCAGATTTCTTTCTGATTGCTGAGGTCCAAAAAAAAAGAGTTGTCATATGCTTTTATTCGTAAGTTTTTTAGTCATAAGTATTCTTAAGTTTTGTTGAGTGAACAAAAAAGCGTCAAAAAAAATTGAGTTTGAGAGATGACATCAAATTTCAATATTCCTATTCCAGTTTTTAGTGGCAAGAATTATCATTCATGGGCCATTCGAATGGAGTCGTATCTACGAGCTTTCAATTTGTGGGAAGTCGTGGAAACCGATTTTGAGCCTGCACCTCTGCCGTCAAATCCATCAGCTACACAGACGAAAAGATATGAAGAAGAAAGGATGAAGATTCCAAAGGCGTTATCTTGCATACATTCGGCTGTTTCGGAAGAAGTTTTCACTAGCATAATGGCTTGTGAATCTGCAAAAGAAGCATGGGAGACACTCCAGGAAGAATTTGAAGGTAATAGACAAACCAAATTGATGCAAATTCTGAATCTCAAAAGAGAATTTGAGATGGTTAGAATGAAAAAATCTGAGAATGTGAAGGAGTATGGAAGTCGAATTTTATCGATCTCCAACCAAATTAAACTTCTTGGTGAACCGCTTCCGCCTCAAAGACTTGTAGAAAAACTTCTCGTCACACTTCCTGATAGGTATGAATCCAAAATCTCATCTCTTGAGGATTCAAGGGATTTGTCCAACATAAATTTTGCAGAATTGATCAATGCCCTTCAAGCGGTTGATCAACGAAGGACGATGAGAGAGGAAGGAAGTGAAGAAAATGCTGAAGCCGCCTTTATGGTTAAGTCTTCAAAATTCAAAGGAAAAGGAAAATTTTTACAATGTACTAATTGTAAAAAATTTGGTCATGAAGAAGATGATTGCTGGCACAAAGGAAAAACTCAATGTTATAAATGCAAAAAATTTGGTCATGTTCAAAAGTATTGCAGGTTTGGTGCTGAACAAGCTCAGACGAGTAACAAAGAAACTGAGATGGCTCAGTTCGCAGAAGAAAAATTGTTTTAGAAGTAAGGAGAGAAGTGCTCCTAAGTTATTGGTGAGATGTGGACCATAATTGCTGAAGAAGATGAGAAGTGCATCTGGATTTTAGGAGAGAAGTGCTCCATGGATTTTGGGAGAGAAGTGCTCCATGAAAAATTTGAAGATTGAAGAGACGTGCTTCAAATATTTTTATTTAGTTTGTTAAGATGTTTTTATTTTTGAGAATTTTCAAATCAAGGGAAAGTGTTAGTTTTATTGATTTGAAAATACTTATTGTTGATTTGAAATTAATTATTGTTTAGTCTTATCTAGAATAATAGATTTTGTAGGAGTTTGTTGAGGGGTTGTTAGTACAATTTTAAATAAATTAAATTAGGAATATTAGCCTATAAAAGGATATGTAATCCCATCATAATTGAATACAAAAAGTAGTCGTATTGTTATTCATCCAGTCTTTCCTCCCAATTCTAACGAACCATACTTGTTTTTCGTTTTCAAGGCCGTGACCATGTCACATCTCCACCCTAGAAAACCTGTTCCATTGAACTTTGGAACAAGACTGAGGCCTGGATTTTCAGCGGCATGAATAAACAATGGATCATTGACATCGATGGTGTTGGAAGTACCAGATACAGAAGCTTTCTCCTTCTGTAAGCCTTTGTCGGAATCTGCCATTGTGTAATGTTATAAAGATGACGATGGATCTGCCTAAGCTCCTGATACTATGTTGGATTTTCTTGTGTTTAGATTTGTAAAAGTGTTTAGGTTTGTAATCGTGTAGAAGAAAAATAGTGCTGTAAAGAACAGTATGCGGCAATGCCTTTGATTTCTGTGTATGATATGTACAACCCTATCGATCGAGTCTAATGTGTATATATATATGTCTATCTTCTGTTATGATAAACAGAATTGTAGAAGATAAGATAATTAGTAACAAGAGTATCTTAACAAATCATTTGTGGACTAAATAATAAAACTAAGTAATGGGCTTATGGGCTGAAACCCAAAGTCCATTATTCCAATAGATAACGATTTGTGTGAGGACGAATGTTGAGACGGTTTGTGAATTACGGGTTTCTGCTGGTTTTAGTGTTGAAGAGAGTTCTATGGTGGTTACACCTTATAGTTCTGATGATGATGATAATACAGCTGACGACGACGATGATGTTAATGTACAGGAAAAAACGGCGGGTTGCATGTGGCGGCGGTGGTGGTGGTGGTCATGTTGTGATTGCAGTGAAGGATGAAGTGGAATTGACACGTGGTGATTTGAATAAGGAAGAAAAAGCAAGAACATTGAGTGAGAGGAGTAATGATGAAATTACTAAAGTGCCGGCCGGACTGGTGAATATTGTATGAGATTAATTTACTTCATGAGTTAATTCATTTGGACCAGGGTGAAAATAATAGCCCTAGCTATTTCATAATGAAGTTGAAAAAAAAGAGGTTGAATAGAATTCCAGAACTTTCATTCTGGGTCTTGCCATCTCTCTATATGGACCGACTCCAAGGCTGACCTTAAACTCGATCAACCCACTTACCTATATATCAAAGTTGACCCCTTTTACTAATTGGTCAACTTAGGGCTGACTTCATTCTTCTCCATGACCAACTTGCTTGGTGATCAGTCGCAGCAGCCTCTCTGAGCTTGCATATATGTATATTGATATATATTGTTATTTCTCTTTGTTATACTTGTCAATAACACCAAATTAATTTTTGTTGTTCAACCAAGTCTTCTTACTTTGTCTTTTACTTCATCACTCGACATCGAGGAACTTTTTCATTTAGTAAAATGCGATACAGCTTGAACGCAAATCAATACTCAATTAATCCACAATTAACACATCATTAGTTAGCCGACCGCATTAGGGGCGCATATTACAAGACGGACTCAAAATTTCCGTCACCACGACGGAACTTTATGAATACAGTGAGCCACGATGAAACCAAAAAAGTTATGGTGATGCTTATCTTATTGTATATTTTTTTAATTTCTTTATTAGCTAGCTTAGACATACTCTTGTTATAAATTATTTTAGAGAACTGTATTGTTATTTACAGTTATCAAATTATTTCAGGCAATAACTTTTCATAAAATAATTATAAACTTTTTACTAGTTTATAATTTGTAACTATTTCACTATAAAAATGTAAATTTTCTCAAAAATGGATATTTTCTGTTTAATACTATATTACTATATATGTCATACAAGAAAATTATTATTTGTAATATCAATTAAATGGTTATAGTCTTCTCGTTTGTCAATCAATCAAGCTCTGTGAACAGAAAAGTGCTAATAAAATGATCTTATACACAATAATTCGTTATTGTCAACCATAGGAAAAGATATATAATGGTTAGTGTCATATTTTCTATTATGTTGATGAAAACTATAATATACGATTGTGTACATGTTTCTAATCATCAATGAAAATGTTTATAAATTATCGTAGACACATAAAAACCAAAGGTTAATGAATACATAAAATCGACTCCAACAACTCAGTTTATCGTTTTCAAACGTTTACGACCTTATGGTTTATCAATCAATCAAGCTCTGTAAACAGAAACATGCTAATAAAATATTCTTATACATAATGATTCATATGCACGATAAAGGAAAGATATATAACAGAGAGTGTCATCTTTTCTATGATAGTGATATAAACGATTATAAAAGGTTGTGTATATGTTTCTAATCATTGGTGGAAACGTTTATAAGATATCGTGGATATGTAAAACCAAAGGTTAATGAATATGTAAAATCGAATCCAATAACTCAATTATAAAGCATTGTAAATTAATAAATGTTAAGAAATAATTCTTATACACCACGGTTTGATAAGAATGATCAGATGAAAATATATAATTAGTGTCATCTTTTCAATAATGGTGACGGAAACAATTATAGAAGATTGTGTACACTTTTCTAATCATCAGTGGAAACGTTTATAAGTTAATGTGGAGACGTAAAAACTATGGTTGACGAATACATAACAGTTAGTGTCATCTTTTTAATAATAGTGATGGAAACGATTATAGAAGGTTATGTATATGTTTCTAATCATTGGTGGAAACGTTTATAAGATATCGTGGATATGTAAAAACCAAGGTTAGTGAATATGTAAGATTGAATCCAATAACTCAATCATAAAGCATTGTAAATTAATAAATGTTAAGAAAAAAATTCTTATACACCACGGTTCGCTAAGAATGATCAAATGAAAAGATATAATTAGTGTAATCTTTTCTATAATAGTGATGGAAACAATTATAAAAGATTGTGTACACTTTTCTAATCATCAATGGAAACGTTTATAAGTTAATGTGAAGACGTAAAAACTATGGTTGATGATACATAACAGTTAGTGTCATCGTTTTAATAATAATGATGAAACGATTATAGAATGTTGTGTATATGTTTCTAATTATTAGTGGAAACGTTTATAAGATATCGCGGATATGTAAAAACCAAGGTTAATGAATATGTAAAATCGAATCCAATAACTCAATTATAAAGCATTGGAAATTAATAAATGTTAAGAAAAAATTCTTATACACCACTGTTCGATAAGAATGATCAAATGAAAAGATATAATTAGTGTAATCTTTTCTATAATAGTGATTGAAACAATTATAGAAGATTGTGTACACTTTTCTAATCATCAGTGGAAACGTTTATAAGTTTATGTGGAGACGTAAAAACTATGGTTGACGAATACATAACAGTTAGTGTCATCTTTTTAATAATAGTGATGGAAACGATTATAGAAAGTTGTGTATATGTTTCTAATCATCGGTGGAAATGTATACAAGTTATCATGGATACATAAAAAACAAGTTTAATGAATACATAAATTCGACTCCAACTCAGTTTATCATTTCCAAATGTTTATAACCTCCAGGTTTATCAATCAACAAAGCCCTATAAACTTATAAATGCTGAGAAAATATTCTTATACACTATGTTTCGATAAGACGCTAAAGGAAAAGATTTATAATAGTTAGTGGAAATTGTTATAAAAGGTTGAGTACATGTTTTTAATAATTGTATTTATTATATTATAATTTTTATTACTACTTTAGTGATATTTTTATATTTATTGTTTTTACTTACTGTCTGCATTATAAATTATGGAAATGTAACATTTATCTCTACAAAACGATTATTGACTTAATGATTTATCATATGTGGTATTTTTCTACCAACAAATTTTATTAAAATAATTATGGTTATTTAATACCTAGAATACATTATATAAATATGTTTTAAGATTTAATATTTATATACTTTCTAACAATACTTTTTTGTTATTATCTAGTTGAAGTCACCATATTATCAAATTATCAATACCTTTAATTATAATTCTACTAATATTTTAAATTTTAAGAGAATAAAAAAACTATAAAAAATCTCATAAGAGAATACCACTGCATTCAATTACTTCTAATGAAAAGAGCACATCAACATTTAGATTTATTATTATCCGACACCCGTGGTTTGTACTAGAGGAGGAGATGGTTATGCAGCAAAATATAAAAAAATGAAATACTAATTGTGGATGATTGGGATTAGAAATTTTTAAACTTAATCAATGGTCTGAAATGTTTCCATAGGGACGGAAAATTTGCGTCCGTCACCAAACGCGATCCGCCGCATTAGGCTGCTGCCTTTTAATACATTAATTTCACGTTTTTCTTTTCTCTCCTTCGTTGCTGTACGACTAAAAGTCCGCAAAACAAACCATATCAATCATGTACGTGGACGACCAGTAATGACCTACCCTTATAATTCAAAACCTAAGAAAAAGTCCACTTATTACCCACTACTCTCTTATCACATATGACTATATATATATAAAAAGTTGATCAAGATTCCACTTATACCTAACCTTGCTTATCTACTTTAGTTATATCACACGGCTCTTATTTGTTCCCCTAATAGTAGGTATTATCTTTGATTGATTTACATCTTTTCCTTGAAATCCTAATAAAAACAAACATCATTCTCCCGAAATGATTAAATTAGCACTGGACTAACCACCACAATCTACGCTGTATAGTGCTATATCTTCATTATGATATTTCTCTAACCATTTAGATATCTTTTATTGTCGAAGCGGTTAGAAATTTGCTCAAGATTGTAAATATCCATTATTAGAATTAATATAGGTTATTGGTAATAATAAAATATTGTAACCAAAAATCAAAATTATTACTAATCCAATTTATTATAATGACAAAAAGTCGAGACGGCATAACCGAAGATCAATTTTTTATTGTAATGACTTTTATTCGCTATTAGAAGCGATGTCATTAGTAAAATATGATTTTGTAAATGTTATATCGTTACCATAGTCTCAATTTTTTTTTAATCTTTAATACTATTTTTTGGTAATCAAATACTTGTCACTAATAACAACATATATAACGATGTTTAAGGTGTTACTAAAAACTTGTTACAAAAATATTAAGTTTTTACTAGTGGTCTAGTTACCAACGGGAGTCAATTAGAAAATCGATGCAATCAAAAGACAATAATTCACAGAGAGTATGGCTGCTAATCAGCCTCTATCTAACGGACCGTAACTCTCTATGAAAAGAAAACAAGCCATTAAGAGCTTGCCTGCCGATAGAGAAGAAGGACGGACCATGGACTAGACGAGAGAAGGGAATAGGGAAAGGATATGACTTTGAAGTTGAACGAGGGCTTGCCTGCAGTTGTAGAAGAAGAGGGACCGAGACAAAAAGATTGTGGTCATCAACTAGACTCTATCTGGCGAGCGGGAAAAATGTTCACCAAAAGTGAAGAACATGACTAGAGCAGTTACCCACGTTCAATCCAGCCCATTGGTTGATCCAGGCTATTGGAGCTGAAATACCCCTGAATTAATTTAAATTAATTTAGGGGATTTCTGTTATTAAACCTTTAATAATACTATTAAGTATTAAATTATTATATGGAATTATGAATATTAAATTAGTATAAGGAATTATGAATATTAAATTATTGTATGGAGTTATGAGTATTAATATTATATGGAATTATGGGAATTATTTTAGGGGATTCCTCCTATTTAACTCTAAAGAATACAATTAAATATTTAATTATTATATATATTATAGTATTATGATTTTAATAATAAGATTTATAAGTCAATAAATCTTGGGAAAATTTCTAAACACTCCAAGTATATTATAAAGATTTTGGAAAGAGTTGGAACATTGTTTTGAAACATAAAAGTCAAAATAAAATTATAGAAACCTTAAAGCTTATTAAGCCTTGCTAGGGTTGACTTTTTAAGAATAGTCAAACTAGCACATGAAACCTATACCAATAAATAGGTTATGGAAAACCATGAAGATCGATAAAAAGAACTTCAAAAACGGATCATCCTAGCCAAAGTTAGGCTAGATTGAAGTTTTGTGTCAAAAATTTGAAAGATGCCACGTGTCACTCTGTCACGGGTCGCCAACACTTAGCCGATTTATCCCTTGAATTTCGGTAACAGAATTCAGGATTTTGCCCTAACTTTAGACGGCTATATCTCATTCATCTCTCCATATTTTTCAATGTCGTCTTCTTTGTTGTCTTCTCCTACATTCCCTCTAAACAACTATAACTCATACAAACCCTAATTCAGTCTGAATCAACCGGAAAATCGAGTCAAAGTAGCCACCCGGCAAAAACCCAAACTGCAATTCCAGTTTTCTCTTCGAATCAGGTAACTTCGATCAGCCATAACTTCTTCGTTACTCATCCAAATTCCATGTTCTTTAGCTCGTTTTGAAGAGCTCTAATTCCTCTAAAACTTTCATGTTTATGGTTTAAGCCAATTCTCAACCGATTGGAAGGGAAAGGTGTCTAAAGTTTTGGTTTCGCCAGCACATAAAACAATACCGAAACTGTAAGGTAAACTCGCAACTTCTAGCTACAACATCTTTCTGTGTGATGCTAGTTAGGTTTAGTTCTTGCTATCAATACGTAGATCTAAGTTTGCTTTTTCCAATGAGCCCTTACTCATAGCCTAACTCGATTTGTACTGCTAGTTATAGATCTTCGAAGTTGGCACCACGAACTCCTCAAAGTTCATATTTTTCCAGTTTTCCCGATTTCGTTTTCACTCAATTCGCACAACTCCGGTAAGTTTCCGATCAATTGCTCCGTTATTGTCATTCGTAGTCATGTTACCGTCTTAATCCATGTCCCAATTTGATCAATTACGCTCTAGATTGAGGGAATTAGGGAGAATTGAATTCGGAAACCGTTTAGAACCCTAACATTCGAACTAAACTCGAATTCCATCGTATAGTGCATTATAATTGGGGAAACCGGTATCAATAGAACCGAAATTCGATTTCGAACCCATAGAAACAAGAATTAGGAGATATCTGTGATTTAGTACTCGATTTGGTTAGTATGTTCACTGATGAACTAGGAGTACAGGGGCCGTCCGATCTTGTTTTAAAAGATTGGACGGCCGAGATTAAATCGTCTCAGAATAAGTTTATAAAAGTTTCTATAAATTTCAGTAAATAGCTCTAACTTGTTGGGTTAATTTAAATATTTTCCCGAATGTATTTGGACTTGAAATTTTAAACATAGATTCCTTATTTAATCTAGTTTATGTTGATGTAAATTATTATGGTTTTGGAGCGTTTAAACATAAGTTATGATTTTTGCAAGTTACGGGTTTTCTGGAATTATTTGGCCAAATTAAAAAGATATTTTTATGAATAAAAATTTTATATATGTCAGAATGTTTATAGTTACTGTATATTAATTTGGGAATTTTTGGGCAATGGTAAAAGGTTTTAAAAAATGTGTTTATGAGTTTTTCATAGATAACTTATAATATAAGGTTTTTAATGTAACCAAAAATTAAAGTATGGTTTGTTAATTAACTTTAAGCTGGGGAAAATAAGGGAAACTAAATTACATTTTATAACAGTAAGTTTATAAATGTTTTGGTATTAGATTTTAAGAGAAGTGAAATTATTTAATTATATGTATATATACTTATTTAAGTAGAAACTTATGTAAATCAAGGAATTTTAATTATTTTACGTTTTGGTTATTATATTATATGGGAGTTATATTTTTAATTAAACTAAGGGAAATATGAATATATATATTTACATATATATAAAAGGGAATAAAGTAGTAACTTAGAGTAAAGCAAGGAACTAATAAATTAACACTTATAATAACTAAATATTATAAGAGCTAGTATCCTAAGATATAGTTAAAGGAAATACTTTATGGAACATATATGGAATGCAGTTAGTAATAAGATAGTTTAAATATTATAAGTTACGTAGGGAATGTCTTAATTAAATTCTAATACAGGTATACTTATATATATAAAGGAAAACACTTATTTTATAAACCGTATATCGGTCGTAGTTATGCCTAAAGTTATTAAACATAATTAAATACAATAACTACGTAAATAATGTTTTTGAACAAATCCTAGTATATATAAATATATACACATTTACATAAATAAATTAGATACCTTATAGGAAATATAATACGAAGGAATTAGTAAGTTAAACTAAACCTCTACATAATACTAATGGGAGAATATATGAGGTGGTATTAGATTATAGTTATGTATTAGGCTTAAGAATTACCTTTGAGTTTCCAAGGTTTATATAACCATATTAAAATGGCATGTATAGTATTATTTGTCAATAACCAGGATGTAAATCTAAAATTGGGATTAAGTAATTAATAAGTTAAAACTTAGGAAAAATTGTGATTAGATACATAAAATGTTGCACAAATAGATCTTATTCATAATTATGATAAACAACACGTAGTATGATTACATCTAAATATTCTTAATATATAAACCATAATAAAATAAGTAAAATACTTTTACATCTAAATGTGAGGTGGATTAGTAAGTCTAGATTTAATCATTTCTTAACATTTATGGTAGTGAAATATACTTAACGTTTTAAGATAGGATCATTAAAAAGGATTGTGATATAATCTATATTAAACGATGATTTGGGAATTTATCTAAATAATTATCCTTAAGTTTCTTAGAATTAGATAAGCCATATAAAATACATTTATTACCAATATTCAGGATGTGAGTTTACAGTTAAGTGAGGTATTTAGTGGTGATTTATAGGAGGGTTTATAGATAGGAATTTGATACTTAAAACCTTTGAACATTTTTTATTAGATAAAACTAAGTTACATAGATATTATATTGATATACTTTACGGTAATGGGAAATTATGAAATGTTATTTTGAATATAAAATATGAGAATTTTCATAATAGATTATCTTATGAAATAATTAACAATTTCACTTACGAACCAGAATTTGATTCTTTGATAAATTCTACTCTATGTAGATATATTGTCCATCCTAAATATATTAAGGAAATTTATTTATTAGGTTTTCCTTTGAACCTTGGGTTTTGTAAAACAATTTAAAACGTATTTAAGGCTTAAGTTTAATGAGGATTAGTACAAAGGATTATGCATAGTCTATAGAGAAATGTGTGTAAAAATAAAACATTTAGGAAATTAAATTAAGTAAGGATACATAAAGGTTATACTAAACACCTTATTGTATAGGTAATAATAAAACATATACACACCTTGTGGATACTAGATGTGTAAGAGTTATTAAAAGTAATTAAATTTAATAAAATTTCCTAAGGAATGTTTTGGGATAAATCCTAATATTGTATATAAGTATATTAGAAATATTAAGAGATCATGTTAACATTTCCTGTGGGAAACTTAATTAGAAGAAAATATATATATATATATATATAATATATACTGGTGCTAAGCTTCAAGTCTATAATCAATGTTGTAGTAATTAGCCACACGACAACTTAAAAGTTTATTTAACTAGTCCCATGGCTAGGAGTAAGTAAGTAAAATAAAATTAGACATATCTTTTAGACAAGAAATTCGATGGCGTAGTGGTCAAGATAAACCTGGAACTGAGTCGGGGTTGCACTTCGAAACCCCGCATAATCCTTTTAGGGAATTTAGTTTAAATAGCAAAAACGCGACACGGTCTTGGACTAACCTACTAAGCCCAAGTCTATGAACTTCAAAAGCCATTTAAACAGTCCAAGAGAGTTTGGGCCGCTCTCAGGTTAAAACTTCAAATCTTTCCGGATTAAATGAAATGGGCCTAACAAAAGAGTTAATTAACTGAACCTGGCCCAGATACTACGTGAGGATAATTGTAAACTTTAAACTATTATCCATTAAGAGTAAAAAGGTGTTTAGTTCTGTGAGCTACTTAACTGATCGATACTTGGAACACATTAATTATAGGTGATTAGTGGAAGTTCGCACTTTCTGTTTGGGCTACACTTACCAGGTACGATTTCTCGTACTCCGTTACTTTTGCTGATTGACTTATGGGACGTTTTCGAAAAATGCTAACTGACTTTAAGAGGAATTTCTAAAAAGGAAATGGTTGTGTGACTAACTCAGCTTGTGTGACTAACTGAGCCTTGGATGTGAAACTTACTTGGGTATTGGTTCCTTCTATTTGGTTGTTCCATTAGACATTGACTGCTTAGGGTTTACGCTTTTGCACTCTGTAGGACTGAGTGTTTTGGTATTGCTCTGGGTAGTTGGTGATCTAGTGGGAATTTGGGAAAAAGGTCAATCTTGGAAATTCTTCTTTTGACTCTGGATATCGTTTCATCCAAGAGCTGGTTCTTGAGGTTTCGACGTGCGCGCGTCTTCAATGGTAACAGTGAGGGGCTGTATATCCCCTGTCCCAAAAAGGGACGTGATAGACAGTGAGGGGCTGTATATCCCCTGTCCTTAGTGGACGTGATAGACAGTGAGGGGCTGTATATCCCCTGTCCTTAGTGGACATGATAGACAGTGAGGGGCTGTATATCCCCTGTCCTTAGTGGACGTGGTAAACAGTGAGGGGCTGTATATCCCCTGTCCTAAAAGGACGTACTGGCGGTGGGGGCCATCTCTCCCAATTGAATTTATTCCACTCTTGAGTATATTTTTTCTATGGGATTCAGCTTTTCTGAAATGGTGGGACATAACACTGTCTACCACGGGTTATGGGTATTCAATCATTCCTAGTCCATTGTGACACCTGAGTCTTTCTATTCTTAACCAAATTGGTTCTAACATCAATATTGATGCTTACTAACTATATGGTGTGACTTCTTAAGTGGTTGATTTGGGTTTTACGTTCTTTGTCTCTATCCTTACCTTGTTCTTTTTCTTATGATTGATTGTTTTGAAGTACCTCCTTTCCCTGTTTTACTTCAAGTTTGATTTCAAGTTACTGTTTATTTTGAATTATGTTTTATAAGCTTGTTTTGGAGAATTACCATTTTCCATTCCAGGGAACTGACTCACCCTCCCGGGGTGGGCTGCTTGGTTTCATCTTGCAGGTACAAATTGATTTACAGGTGGCCACGAAGAGCATGAGTGATTGGGATGGACTAGTTTATGGAGAGTGAATGTATTTTATTATGTTATGTTAATTTAAGTTTTCTCGAAGTTCAGACCGTAACTTAGTTAATTGTAATGGTTGTAGTTGGTGAGGTTGGTACCGAGTGTTTGGAGCCCGATGGTCTGTAGCTCCTTTAGTTTATTTTCCGCTGTTGTTTTATTATTATAGGGGTGTTACAGGAGCAGTTCTAAATTTCAGGAAGAGTGACTTTGTCTGTATTATGGCTTAAATTTAAGATAATTGCCTATCTATATGTATATTTAAGCTGCTTGTTGTATCATTTCTAAACTAATGGATTCCATAACATAGAGAGAGAAATACTAGAGCATGGAGAAAGATAGAAAGAGAAAGTCATTTAAAGATACAGTGAGCGTTGCTAAATCCTTATAGTATGTGAGTGAGAGTGGTCATACACGCTTTGTCTATCCACGTGCAAAAGAATCATTTGTTAATCATTGATTTTATATATATATATATATATACATATATAAAGAGATTCTGGTTGTTAGAATTCAGTTTGTATTTCCATTCTGAATTCAGTTTGTGTAACCAACAAGTGATTGCCTTAGTCTGCCCCCACTCGAGAAAAATTGTTTTAAACTACGGCCTTTAAAAACGGTTATGCACAAACCATTGTATATACTGAGAATAAACAACTATTTTGAAAAACCTGTTGTTTTCAATTTCACATCAATGAGCTTAAACAACGGTCACAAAAAAACCGTTGCTTTTTATTTCTTGACACATGATAATAAACAATAGTATTATATAGAACCATTGTTTATATTGTCGCACCACTAAGTATAAACAACCATTGTTTTTGATTTTGTGACACTAAACATAAACAACGATTTTATATTAGAACCGTTGCTTATATTTTCACGCCACTAAGTATAAAAATGGTTTTAGCATAAATGTTGTTTATATTTTTGGGCCACTAAGCATAAACAATGATTTGTTCAAAACTGTTGTTAATAGTCCAAGCGGGAATTTAAATTTTTAGCTCAAGTTTGAATGCGCGCTTCTCTTTTCACTCTTTTCTTATATCTTCTCACGGTTATTTTTGTAACCCCAACCTGAGAACAAAGAACATATATATGCTATGTGCCTCATCCCTTCTCTTCACCGACTGGAATTTTACAACCTGCTTTACGCCTCTTTCATTCTTTTCTCATGGTAATTTTGCAACCATAATTGGCGAACAAGGAACATGCTCTGCGCCTCTTTCATTATATTCAATCACGGTAGTTTTACAACCATAATTGGCAAACAAGGAACATGCTCTGCGCCTTTTCAATTCTCTTCTCACGGTAATTTTTCAACCATAACTGGCGAACAAGGAACATGCTCTGTGCCTCTTCAATTCTCTTCACCCATAGTAATTTTGCAACCCTAACTGGCGAACAAGGAACATGCTCTATGCCTCTTCCATTATATTCAATCATGGTAATTTTGCAACCCCTAACTAGCGAACATGGAACATGCTCTATGCCTTTTCCATTCTCTTCTCATGATAATTTTGCAACCCCAACTAGTGAAAAAGGAACATGCTCGTGCCTCTTCCATTCTCTTCTCATGAAAATTCTTCAACCCTAACTTGCAAACAAGGAAGATACATGCTTTAGCCTCTTCAATCTCTTCTTGTGTCTGCGCTCTGTTGAGATAAGTCACTGAACTGCTGTACCATCTGTTGCACACCAGAGTGATGACTGGCTTTCAAAAAAAAATTGGCGTAGATTATAAAGAACAGTTGCATGTATAATCATCGTTTATGTTCACGCCCAAAAAATGACTATAAAAAATGGCATAGCATAAACCTTTTTTAATTGCCGAACTATAAATAGCGGTTTGAAACCGCTATTTATAAGTTTTTCCTTTTGTGACGGTAGCATAAATGACAGCTCAAAACCACTTTTTTTTTTATCAAAAACCTGTTTTTTAATTAGTCTTTTTCCAGTAGTGCCCCAACCGATCTTACACGTGGTATTAAAGCTACATTGGTTGAGAATCACTCATATCACATAATGTGTGGTTTCTACTCTCATACCTATTGTGCTCATTTTTAGAATCCAAAGCTTACCTCCACAAATTACACACAATGGGAAAATGAAGTGGAGTTTCATCTAGAGTCCATTAGCTTTCATATGAGATAATTGGTCCACAAGGGAAACGATTATAAGCACAATTCAGAAGGCAGAGTCAACTAACAACACAACAAAGTGGACACTTTCTACGGTACTACCCAATCAAAACGAATAAAGTCAAAGAGATCCAGATGTCATTATTAGCAAACGCTGCATGGGGAGACTCAGACTCACATGCTAAGGATCTAGACTTTGACACCTTTGGACTAGTGTGCCTTATGGAACATGAGTCATGCAACCGGACCATCCCTGACCATGAGGTAATAATCTCACACCTTGAATCTGACATTTATAATATCACTGCCACTGGTTTGCTATGTTAATCCATAAAATTAGAAATAAGAAAAAAGGGGGGAGGAGTGTCTAGAGAAGACCACATCTGTGAAGAATTACACGGAGGAGTCCAAACAAAAAAATTTCTACTATCAAGGAGAACTAGAGTGCTATGAGACTCTATATGACAATCTCGACAAACAGTTGATGAAGTCCACTACACATTCAAGTCTCTTAGAAAGGAAAATGATGCACATATAGCTAGAGTCAGCTAGACTAAGACAGAACTAGAGGAATCTATATCAATTGCTTATGATGAGCTCAACTCCCAATTAATTGGCTCAAGGGTAAGCTCAAGCAAAAATACTTGCTCTTCCATTCAAACCATTGATGTTTGTTAAAGAAATAAGCACTTATCAAATTCGTGAATGGGCTTATTTCAATCAACTGCTTAAGACTCCTAAGTGATTGAATGGTAAGATCGACTTTTCCAAAGGAGTGTTAAGGGAAAATGATGCCAGACAAAGATCCTTTCAGAAGGATAAGTTCAAAAACAAGCTTAAATGGAACTACAAGTATGTTCGACTTCCTCTATCCAAAATCTGTAGCTATTGTGGTGGTTTTGGTCACCAAGAATCTACCTATGAAATGCTGAGTTGCCATTTGTAATTTAGTATGATTTGGATTTCAACAATTTTAGAATCTCGAGAAAAATTGATACAGTCTGCCTCGAAAATGAAGCCCCATTATATATGGGTACCTAAAGCTAACTGTTGGGACATCAGAGTGTTGCAGAGATAGCCAATCAACTCGACAGAGTCAATCATCCTCAGTCAGACACAAAGAGTGAGCCGCTTCAATGGAGTCCGCGAAACAAAGGAGGCTTCACAGACTCACTCGTGTAGTTGCGAATAAAAATGAGTCAACTCGGGAAAGCCTCGACGCCACAACGGTCATAAAGTCTCCCTTAACTCCCGAAGTTCACGGCTCAAGTAAAGACTCCACTCAAAGACGTTGGACGTTGCCCACTTAGTTAGTTCCGGTATTTTTGGAACTAACTCCTTCGACCTACCGTTTGTAATACTAGTATAAATAGGTTATGTAATAGCTAGTTTAAAGTGTGCTTTCATTGAGGATTATCTTAGAGCTTAGAGAGAGAAAGAGAATCACTTTGTAAGCCAGAAAGAGAGAGAGAATACGTACCAAGTTAGTTAGCGCTTTTAGATAGACTTTGCCTAGGAAGATCCTAGTTTCACTACGCTCACCATTGATCTAATTAGAAAGTGTGTCGGGTGAGTGAGTGAAAAACCGCTAAGTAGATTCCCTCTACTTAGTGGACATTTGTAAGTTGTTTTATATTTGACCAGGAAATGAAATAGCTTATTGTGTATCTTGAGTTCCACAGAGTCCTTCTTTCTTTTCATTGTTTCGTTTCAATTACTACAAAAGTCTTCCGCACCCTCAGTTTTATCAATTCGATTGAGTGTCTCTGCATCACAGAGTGTTTCTTACTTACAAAGGCTGATTGAGTCAAACCAACTCTTAGACTCATACCTTTGGTTGGTTCGAGTTAGCCACCCGATCCTACGTGGTATCAGAGCCTTGCTTAGGCTAACGATCAATCAACGAAACAATGCCAGGTCTCTTCGCCAATCAAAACAACAAAATGCACTTCAAGCACCCCAGACTCACCTCCACCAACTATGACCATTGGAAAAATGAGATCGAGCAACACATTGAGTTCGTCAACTCTGAGCTTTGGGAGATAGTCACTGGAGGAGATCTTGCAGTCAATCCAGATCGATCCACATGGACTGCTGCAGATCGTAAAAGGTACGAGCTGAATCGACAAGCATCACGTGCAATATACACTTGCCTGTCTATCCAAGAACAAAGGAGAGTCAACCACTGTAAGTCCGCAAATGAGATATGGACGCTCCTTCAAGCTACCCACGAATGAGTCACTGAACTCAAGAAATGCAAAGCTCAAGAACTTCGAATGGACTACGAAAATTTTCTGCAAAAACCCGGTGAGTCACTGGAAGAAGTGCTTGATCGTTTCTACTTACTAACTACTACTATGCAGGAAGTTAGCATCCTACCAGATAGAGAGAGTGTCTTGCACAAGTTGCTGGATAGTCTGAGAGAAGAATGGGCAGAGACGGTAATCTCCACCAAAGCATGCAAGGATTTATCCAAATGGAGCTGTCAAGACCTAGGTTCCTATCTACAATCCGTAGATAAATACAAGAAGAATGTTAGAAAGAAGTGTGGTAATACTTCTTCTCCTTCCTCTAGTAAGACTACCACTTTGAATGACCAAGCCTTGCAGGTTAACTCTAGTCAATTCACTCAAGAAGGAGCCTATGTCACTGATACTCAAATCAGACAAGCTAAGGCTGAGCTGGTAGATATTATTATTTAAGAAAGTGAGGCTGAGACTATGGAAGACTTTGTCTTCATCGTTAAGAACTTCTGTAAATTCATGCGTAACCAACCAAATCGTCAGAGTCGGTCATTCTCAAACACCTCCAAACAAGTCTTCAACTCTGTGACCTGTTTCAACTGCAATAAACCCGGTCACTTCAAGTAGGAATGTCCCTTGCTCAAGAATCAGTATGGAAAATCTCAAGGGAGATCGCTGATGGCAGCTGTTGGCTGGGGTGATTTAGACTCCGACGATCCAGACACAGAGTCCAACGGCTTAGTATGTCTCATGGCACACGATACGACAGAGTCTATGATCCCCGACAATGAGGTAACTCGTTCTCACCTTGAAACAGATCTTTACCGTATTACCCCTATGGGATTTTTGACTTTAATTGCAAAAATTGTCTCTGAAAACAACTCCCTCAAAGCAAATCTCACCAGCAAAATAACCGAGCTATCTAAGGAACTTGAAATCTCAAAAGGTCTTATGTATGCCCTAAGAGATGAAGTTGAGGAGCACAAAACCATCTCTTGGTCCCTTAGGTTAGATCAACAAGAATCAAGGCGTCATATTGATTTCCTTCAAAAGGAACTTCATGACACCTCAGAGCAAACTCAATCTAGCCAGGGTGACCAGAAAGAGTCTCTCACCCTGATCGACTCTCTCAAACAAGACCTCACCATCTTTACTGACAAGTGTTGTTCTCTTCAAAATGATCTAAATGCTTCTGAATCCAAAAATATATCCCTGAACACCACTATCAAAAACCTCACTAAAAAACTGAAAGAAAAGGAGCACGCTCTTTCCCTTAAGCCAGTCTAGTTTATCAAGCAAGTCACCTCCTCTGAACTACCTGAGTGGGCCAACTCCAAGATCTAAGAAATTAGCCAAGATCGAGATGATATTCGCTCCAAAGTAGAACAACTCTCTCAACAGATCGCAAATCTACAATCTGGAGTTCGGTCCACTCAATCCACGCCCAAGTGGCACAAAGGTAAGTTCGACATCCTAAAGAATATGTCCAAATCCGACAACAGAGCCAAACGGTATCAAGAAAAAAAGAAATTCGACTCCTGGTGGAAAGGACAACAGAAATACGTCAATCTTCCACCAACCAAAATTTGTGGCTATTGCGGGAGTCTTGGACATAGAGACAATGCCTGTGATAAATTGAATAGAGATCTATCGTTTAACCTCAAACGTGTTAAGTTGATACTTGAAGCACGAGAAGAATTGACAAGGTCTGGCTTGAAAAGGGAACCCAAGTACATCTGGGTTCCCAAATCTAACAAATGATCTATTATTTTGTAAGTGAAGGCGAATGGAGACAGCTGGTACTTAGACAGTGGATGTTCTCGTCACATGACAGGAGATCCAAATCAATTCAATTCGCTTTCATCCTACCAAGGAGGTAAGGTTACTTTTGGAAACAACAACCAGGGTGAAATCGTGGGAGTGGCTCCGTAGGTAACCCCTCAAAGTTCAAAATTGATGGAGTCCATCTGGTCACTAGTCTCCAACATAGTTTACTTAGTATTTCTCAAATTTGTGATAGATTCAATTTGGTACTTTTCTCCTCTTCGGATTGTAAAGTCTATGATGAGCGTACAGGTTTCTTAAAAGCTGTGGGACGTAGAGAAGGGAATCTCTACAAAATGTGCTTAAACTCCATTAATCCAGATGATCAAGTCTGTCTCAACGTGCATTCGAAAAACTCATCGCTGTGGCACTCTAGACTTGGTCACGCACATCACATGTTGTTGAACAAACTCAAAAGCAAGGACATGGTGATTGGTTTACCTGACACAACCTTTGACACATACTCTGTCTGTGAAGCATGCGTAAAAGGTAAACACACCCGGTCCTCCTTCAAAAGTAAGTCTACTCTCTCTACTAGCTCTCCGCTAGAATTACTACACATGGATCTTGTTGGTCCCATGCATACACAAAGTAGAAGTGGTAAGAGGTACATCCTGGTCATAGTTGATGACTATTCCAGGTGGACTTGGGTAATTTTTCTATCTACTAAGGATGAAACTTTTACGGAGTTCGTCAAACTCCATAAAATGCTTGTCACCTAGTTTTCATTTACTTTGAAACCCTGAGAACGGACCAGGGCACTGAATTTTGCAACAAGTCCTTTGATGAGTTTTGCGGGGACAACGGAGTGGACCACCAAATATCATCCGCACACTCCAGAACAAAACGGGGTGGGTGAACGCAAGAATAGAACTTTGGTAGAAATGGCACGCACAATGCTCATTGATAGTCAACTCACTCCATCTTACTGGGCAGAAGCTGTTAACACAGCATGCTATGTGTTAAATCGTGCGCTGATTCATCCATTCCTTCACAAGACACCCTATGAACTACTCCGTCAACAAAAACCAAGTCTTATTCATCTCAGGCGTTTTGGATGTAAGTGCTTTATTCACAATAATGGTAAGGACAACTTGGGTAAGTTCTCTCCTAAAAGTGATGAAGGTATTTTTCTTGGCTACTCTTCTAAAAGCAAAGCTTATCGTGTTATCAATCTGAGAACTCAATGTTTAGAAGAGAGTCCCCATGTCAAGTTCGATGAGTCCCACAATGTCGGCTCATCTTCTGATCAACTTGACTTCGCTCCTGATGACTTCCAGACTGAACCACACTTCATCACTGTACCTATAGGAAGACTCCCCAATTCCCAATCCATCACTCCTAATGACTCTCCGGCAAACAAAAACAATACATCTGATTCTGCTGACTCTGACACCAACCCGGAGACACCCTTACCACAAAACTTGAACTCTGACTCCTCTGACAAAGACACACCCCCTCTTGCTTCACGTCGACAGTTCCAACAAAAATCAGCCCACCCTCCTGAAAACATCATCACAGACCCTACCCTGGGTGTTCAAACGCGTCTCCAAGCTATGCAAAATCTCTGTGCCTTTGGTGCTTTTCTCTCTAGTACTGAACCAAGAAATGTAAAAGAAGCACTCTTGACAGTGATTGGGTCACTGCAATGCAAGAGGAACTAAACTCTCTCCAAAGACATGATGTCTGGGAATTAGTTCCTCGACCCACACATCAACAAACCATTGGTACTCGTTGGGTCTTTCGTAACAAACTTGATGATGCAGGACTGCAAACAGAAAAATTGTAGGAATAAACTATATACAAAATGAATAAAATAAATAACTAAACCTACAACTCTACTACGGGTAGCAAATAAAACTCGGTCGGAGTATAGAGTAAATATATTACGACCGAGAGTATCGAACCCAAGGAACTCATAGAAAACTAGTCCTAATCCGGGCAAAAGCCTATTCTATAATAAAAAGGGGAAAAGGTAAACGTGATTCTAACTAAATGACTAATTAAATAAACTAACTTTGATTTGGGAAGATATCAATGTAAAAGCATCGTATGACCAATAATCAAGGGTGGCAAGTCTCAAAGAGGATTTGTTTCTCGCAAAATGAATATGCCGGGTGCCATGCCGGACCTTGTCTACCCGGCATAGTCAAGTTCTTTGAATGTGTCGGGCAAAGCCAATCCGGCATTCCATCCGGCATCGTTCATTTCGTAAATAACACTTCCAGAATCGGGTCTGAATAAAGGAACTCATCATCCATACTTGCATCGTGCATAGCCAATGCCGCGAATACAACTAGAATAATGGGGAAATTAGAGATTAATCCAAAATCTTAGCATTTGTTGTCCACTTTTCAGAACAACAATATTAAAGATTACCGAGATCCTAATCTATCCTACTCTTACTTTGAAAGCCTTAAATAGGACTTAGAAATAAGAGAATAAGTGGCTGACTCATTCAACTTGCATGAAGACTAGAAACCTCCGTTAAGAAACTCGTAAATTCCATATATGATCATAAGAGTCTTACAAGGAAATCCATCCCTAACCAAAACCTAACAAGGATTCTGCATCACCATCCACACAACTACCAGAAGAGAATACAAAGGGGGAGAAGGAAATGTTAATAGCCTTAACCCGTCAAGGTCTTCTTCTTCTCTCGCGTGGATGGATTTGCAGACATTCCTTGCCCACCAATAGATTGAATGGGGCGGAAATAGAGTGTGAATGGAGTGTATTTGGTATGTTGAAGTGTGTTGAAAAGTGTAGCCCCTCGTCCTATTTATAGGCATCACATTCTTCTCGTGCCGGATGTTATGCCGTGCAAATTCTATCCGGCATATAATAACCACGTGCCCAACTGCTAACGGTCGAAACAGCCGAATCTGCGCGAAGAGGTACCTGTGCCGGACAGGATATGTCCGGCACCATACCCGGCATAGGTTGGTTTGGCAACGGTCATTAACTGTCATCGTCTGGTCAATCGAGGTGATTTTTCTTATGTATGCCGGATTGGATATACCCGGCAACGTACCCGGCATAGAGTGTTTTTCTGCTCCACGCTTGTGCCGTGCAGGTATGATCCGGCCTTATGTCCGGCATAGTGGTCAGAAATGTCTCCTTGTATGGAAAAACATATAAAACATCAATCTGAACAAATAATAGACTTAATACCTAATATAGCATAAATATTAATTATTCTAACCTTAATTTGGCTAATAATCTTATAATTAAGTATACTAAAACATGATAAATCTGAGGCTTATCGAGGATAAATTTTCAGGAATAAAGCTCGATTGGTCGTCCAGGGCTACAATCAAGAAGAAGGGATTGACTATGATGAAACCTTCGCACCCGTAGCTAGTCTTGAAGCAATCCGCATGTTAATTGCGTTTGCTGCATTCAACGGTTTCACATTATATCAAATGGATGTCAAGACAGCCTTCCTCCATGTCTATATTGATAGAGAAGTCTATGTCGAGCAACCTCCAGGGTTCACAGACTCCGTCCATCCCGACTACGTCTACAAACTGTGTAAAGTCCTTTACGGACTGAAACAGGCTCCGCGCGCCTGGTATGAAAGACTGTCTACATATTTATTGCAAAATGGTTTCTCTCGAGGTAACATAGATAAAACACTCTTCATTCTTCACTCATCGCATGACTTACTCCTAGTACAGATTTATGTTGATGATATCATTTACGGCTCTACGAGTAACATCCTCTGTGACCATTTCGCTAACCTCATGAAGCAAGAGTTTTCCATGAATGAGTTAGGTGAGCTCAAGTTCTTCTTAGGATTACAAATTCAAGACAAGGACGGGATCAAGATCCATCAACAAAAGTACATCAAGGAACTCCTTGACAAGTACAACCTCAAAAATGCTAAGAGTATGTCCACACCAAGCTGCACATCTACCAAACTACATCCTGATGATGACGGAGTCGGTGTAAATGCCACCAAATATAGAGGAATGATAGGGTCCCTCTTGTACCTAACTGCTAGTCGCCCCGACATTCTTCACGCAGTCTGTCTCTGTGCTCGCTTCCAAGCAGCACCAAAGCAGTCAAGCGCATCTTCCGTTATATTAAAGGTACAAGTACACTCTATCTATGGTATCCACGATCTCCTACTTTTACATTATCTGGATATAGTGACTCTGATTGGGCTGGTTCTCTCAAAGATCGAAAGAGTACTTCAGGTAATGCACATTTCTTGGGTCTTTGCCTTGTTTCATGGTCCTCCAAAAAACAAAATTCTGTAGCACTCTTTACAGCGGAGGCAGAGTATGTCTTTGCTGCAGCCTGTTGCTCCCAACTCCTTTTGATGAAACAACAACTTCAAGATTATTATGTCACCCAAGAACAAATTCCAATCTACCGTGACAATAAAAGCACCATCAAAATATCCGAAAACCCGGTCCAACACTCAAGAACCAAACATATTGAAATTTGCTTTCACTTCTTGAAAGACTGTGTCGAGAAAAAGCTCATCCAACTTGACTTTGTGCCCACAAAAGATCATCTTGTAGATATTTTTACTAAAACTCTGTCTACAGCACGATTCGAAGCATTGCGATCAGCAATCGGGTTGACTCCACTACCTAGACGGTAGCATCTCCTTGCCCTTACCGCAATCTTCAGCAGGTACTCCCTCATGTCTCATCGGGTCTGTCTCTGTTTGCACTTGAATCTGTGAAATGTGTTTTTATTACTTAGCATGCCTATAACTCTAGCGCTACCACCCACGTCATCTATCCGCACCCACCTCGCCTACATCCTTGCCATTAATCTCGCTATACCCTGACGTCGCCGCATTTATCTCACCTGACACATGCCATCTCTACAACTTCCAGCCTTTATATCCATCACCCATCCTCTCCATCTCTCTCACTTCCATCCCTTTTACACCCAAGCATCCTACAATTTCCAAATGGCAGGCATCAACTTCAACGTTATCAACATCCCGACAAATATTTTTCAAGATCCCATCCGCCTTCAGGCGTACCTCCAATCGATGGCCAACTCAAATCCATCTCCACTCACCGCCACCACCACCACTCACTCTCCCACTAAAACCACTACCACCTCGTCCCCCACACACTCCGCCACACCACCACCACCCACCCGTGATACATCCCCCCATCAAACACCCCCATCTTCCGCAAAAACCGAAATTTTTGACACGACATTGAAGACGCTACCCCACTCCAAACCATACCACCATCTCCACCACTACAAGATCAAAACCCTACTGCCGTAACCCAACCTACTGATCAACCGCAAGCTCCAACCAACAAATCTCCTACACCAACCCCACCCGCATCTCCCATAAAATCAGCAACACCACCACAACAACCTCAGCCCAAAACCCACACGCGAAAAGCCCAAACCTCTACTCGACCCACAGCCAAAAGGATTCTCTGTTCTTCTGTCAAGGCTCAACCAGTCTCCTCTGGTTCCGGCGAATCGTCTCCAGTCCAAGAACTGCCCACGGCTAGTCACGATGCTTCTACTGGCGCCAAATCATCCAAAGACCAGAAACCTCCAAAGCCGCACCGAAGATGTGCGAAGATTGACCCCTTCAACCAACGCTACATGCTCGGGGACCCTGCCTCAGAACGAAATATCGTCAGGGGTAAGTTCCTCGATTTTTCATGGGCTCAATCTTCAAACCTAGGGGAGTTGGTAACCATGCTAGACGTTCAGGGATGGAAACACCTCTTCTGTGAGATAACGGAGTGGTACCCCAAGAGTCTGTTGATTTCTTTCAAAATCTTGTTATCAGAAATGGTGCTGCACAGTCTTTTGTTAATTCCACCCCAATCTTCTTCAATCTTGAAAAATTGTCCCAAATCCTTGGAGTCCTTGCTACTGGCCTGCCCTTCTATGAGAAAGGAGTCCTTCCTAAAATCCCCGGGGTCCCACAAAATAAAATCTATCGCTTTTTCTCCTCCAAGAAAAAGATTGGCTCACCCATACCCCGTGACGATCTCTCCATTTTACACCAACTCCTCCACATTCTGGTCATCAAAAACATTGTCCCACGAAAAGAGGGAAATCTCATGGTCAACTGCTTGGACCTCACCATAATGTACTGCATCATAAACCGTCATTCCATCAATCTGGCCCACATCATACTCCACCACTTAGCCCAGTCTGTCGACACCCCGAAACACTCCCTGGGGTATGTGTTCTGGCTTCCTCGAATTCTCAAATTCTTTCAGGTACCCCTGGCGACATCGACTCCAGAGTCCATCGAAGAGGCAGACACCATCAACCTGTGGTATCTGAATCGGCTGACATCTATCGAAAAATCAAAGCTGCTGCCCCCACCATCAACTCCAATGATGGCAGGAACTTCCACTTCTCAAGAGGCAGTCCCTCAAGCTTCACTCCTACCCCTCTTGGAGAAAGTGGAGCAACTCCTTGTGCAGGCAGCAGAGCTGATTCAGGGGCAAACACGGATGATGGATAGACTCGCTGGGATAGAGACGACTGTGGCGGCCTTGCAAGAACAACTCCTTGACATCCAATCCACCCTGACCCCAACCCCTTAGCCATGACGTGCGTGTGTCGTGTTAGGACTTAGGCTGTTTTTAAGTTCTAAACACTTTTTGCTGGTTTGTGTGTGAATTTTTTGACTAACTCTTTGGTGACTGTGGGCTTCCCTCTGATGAAGGCAAAAGGGGGAAGCGGTGAATCCCGTCTGGTGTACGGGTTACTCTATTGTTGTTTTTAAATTGCTTTTGGATTTTTGCTGCTGGACCATGTGGTCTAGTATCTTAACTGCTTTATATACTGCGCCCTATCCTGCCTGTTACATTCCCTATTAATGTTTTGCTTGCCTGGAGTTCCTCTACGATTAAGGGGGAACCTAAATGGAGTCTTTGAACTCAATTACTATTGTTGCTATTAAGGGGGAACTTTGACAGGGTCGGTTCCCCTAGTCCTTTGTGTTTCTGTTTCAGGATTGACTCCATCGGGATTCACGGAGGTTTGCTATCATCAACAACAAGGGGGAAACTGTTGGGACATCAGAGTGTTGCAGAGATAGCCAATCAACTCGACAGGGTCAATGGTCCTCAGTCAGACACAAAGAATGAGCCGCTTCAATGGAGTCCGTGAAACAAAGGAGGCTTCACAGACTCACTCGTGCAGTTGCGAATAAAAAGGAGTCAACTCGGGAAAGCCTCAAAGCCACAACGGTCATAAAGTCTCCCTTAACTCCCGAAGTTCACGGCTCAAGTAAAGACTCCACTCAAAGACGTTGGTCGTAGCCCACTTAGTTAGTTCCGGTATTTTCGGAACTAACTCCTTCGACCTACCGTTTGTAATACTAGTATAAATAGGTAATGTAATAACTAGTTTAAAGTGTGCTTTCATTGAGGATTATCTTAGAGCTTAGAGAGAGAAAGAGAATCGCTTTGTAAGCCAGAAAGAGAGAGAGAATACGTACCAAGTTAGTTAGCGCTTTTAGATAGACTCTACCTAGGAAGATCCTAGTTTCACTATGCTTACCATTGATCTGATTAGAAAGTGTGTCGGGTGAGTGAGTGAAAAACCACTAAGTAGATTCCCTCTACTTAGTGGACATTTGTAAGTTGTTTTATTTGACCAGGAAATGAAATAGCTTATTTGTGTATCTTGCTGAGTTCCACATAGTCCTTCTTTCTTTTCATCGTTTCGTTTCAATTACTACAAAAGTCTTCCGCACCCTCAGTTTGATTAATTCCATTGAGTGCCTCTACATCACAGAGTGTTTCTCACTTACGAAGGCTGATTGAGTCAAACCAACTCTTAGACTCACACCTTTGGTTGGTTTGAGTTAGCCACCCGATCCTACACTAACCAATAATATTTTTTACAAGGGGAAGTGCTAGTGAACTCGCACTACATGCCAAGTAACCCCAATAAAGTTTGCTTCATTCCCTCACAATAGAGCTCAAGTCACTTGAAAAAACAATAAACAAGGTAAATTTATTCGGATTACTTATGTTAGTAACACCTTCATTTTCTTTGACAATAATATCAAACATGGATGTCTCTTATATTTATGATCTCTCCATCTAGTACTTTTTTCTTATATTATTGTCACATTCTTAATTTAAAAAATCTGTAAATTTAAAGGCCATTGGATTACAAGTTGTAAACATATATTTGATTAACACACCAATTATTTAAGTGAAACAAGTTAACTCTGCCTAAGCGTGCAACACAAAACTTACATATTTGGCACACCAGATAGAGTCATGCTCATGGTATGTTTTTGGATATGATACAAGCCTTCCGATATAAATATCCAATTAGACTCCGTCTGCGGATCTTGTGCCAAAATTAAGCATACTCCATCTGCGGATCTTGTGCAAAACGCAGGCAGACTCATGCGAGATTTCTTTAACCATATAGACTTGAGTTCTCATTTTTTATAAGATTATGTAGAGGATCGTAATCTAACTAAACTATGTTTCCAGATACTCCAGCTTGCTGATATCATCTCCATGGCATTACCCAAGGCTTCATTTGAGTTCTTTCGCTCACACCTTGGTGTGCCTCGCTCTGAATGAGGATAGTCGTATCTCCTCTACCACTTGGAGGCATAATCTGGTACTTAGGTATGGTCTCTCCAGCAATCAGACTCTCCTTGGTCAACTAGTTCAACTAACCTTTGTCTATGCATGTTTATTGGAAACCCGCCAGTTTTCCTTACCAATTCGACCGCAACACCCACATTGACCATCCTACAATTCCAAAGCCTAGCCTTTACAAACCCTGAACCCATAAATTGAAACTTCTAGCTCCTAAATTGACCCCCAAGCAACCCAGTGCCCCAATCCTGTTCGCTCACTGGCTGCTCTGCGTTATGGTCTCGCTTGCCGCCTGATTCCATCAAAGCCTCTTGTCTTCAGTCCGCCTAAGAATACATTTAGAGGAAATCATCAAAGAATATTGGTAGTGTTGAAGTGGATTTCCAAAAAAACACCACATTTCAAAAAAGAAAAGTGTGTTTGACTTCAATTCTAAGCATGTCAACCATCTCTTCACCTCATAAAAAAATCAGAACAAAACTCTTGCTCTGGCCTCGGCAAAAAAAATCCCATGAGAAGGCCAAAACCAAGGAAAGTAGCATCGTCTCTTCAACTTACAATAAATCAGAAGAAGACTCTTGCTTAGACCGCCACTTTCAAGAACAAAAGTTGTGTGAATCAGGTTTTTGTTTCTCAGCTAAGAATACATTTCAATAATCGTTAGTCTCTATAAGTTTTCTAAATGGGTGTGGCTGAAGTCCCATGTTAATTTATTTGGCTTGAATATTGATCATCGTTAAAGTTTCTTTAATTTATTAAGTGTGAGAGTTACACATATTATTATGTTTAGAATAATTTGTTGAAACTGAAAGATGTTATGGGGATGCAAAGAGGTAAACTTTGAGTTTTTAAAAATGACTTGTCTCAACCACTATATATATGTGGCATACTAGGTTAGTTTTGCTCATCCAACAACAAAATGTGTTTTGAAGAGTTGAGTGATAAATTTGAGAGGTTTGTATTTTGTGATGGTGAGTGAAGAGAAGTTGTAATATCCCTCACCAAATTGTGAACTTGCTTCGGGCTTGTAGCTAGAGAGTTGGTGAGGATTGAGTGCCTTTTTTGTAATCTCACAATATTATAATGGAAGTTTGGATCATATTATGGTCCTGAGGTTTTTACCCTGAGTTGTAAGGGGTTTCCTCATAAATTTTTTGTCTTGCTTTATTACCATTTTTCGATCATTGGGTGTGTTGGATTCCAGTTTATACTCGTGAATTCATAAGAAGTGGAAGTAGAGCTATTGGTGGAAATGAAGCAAAGTTTTTAATCCTGTTGTTCGATGGAAAGATGAGTTTTACCATCTGAAAAAATACCATTGAAGATTTCTTGGTGCAACTAGGCCTTGACCAAGCCTTGAAGGAGACGATGCCAATAGAAATGAAAGTTGCAGATTGGATAAAGCTTTAGAAAAAGGTGACAAGCACGATTCGGTTGGCATTCACACTAAAGATCAAGTACAATTTCTTGATGAAGACGATTGTGGCATAAGTTGGTGAACACCTATGCTACGAATTCATTGACAAATAAGATGTGTTTAAAGATGAATCTAGCTTTATGGCCTTAAGTTGGAAGAAGGTGGGTCTATTGATAAGCACTTCAATACCTTTAATAAGTTAGTGAGTCAACTACTTAATTTTGATAAGAGAACTGAGCCATAAGATCAAGCGTTCTTGTTCCTAGGCTGACTCCCACTGTCATACAAGCCCCTGGAAATGCTATTATAGTGACAAGGTGGGTCACGTCTAAGCAAACTGTTGTAAGCTGATGGAAGATACGAAGGAGTTCAAGAGTTCTACACAGAGAGGTAAAGCCAAGGTGGGAAAATAAGATGATGCGAACTATGCACATGGTGATGTGCTTGTGGTTGTTGATAATGAGTTCAAGATAGCGGAAGATCCAAAGTAGTGGGTCCGTGATTTCACTGCCTTTATGCATATGTGTAAGGATTTAAGCACATTTATGAACTTGAAGATGGAAAATTTCAGTCAAGTTACTGTTGCTTACAATGAGAATGTGACGGTCCAAGGTGATAAAAATGTCCACTTGAAACTAGAGAACGACAAGAAGCATCAAATCCAAAATGTAAGGTACGTGCCAAAGATTAGCACAAATATCACCCTCTTAGGATAATTGTCACGTGAAAGCTATAAATATTATGTCCAAGGAATAACTCTAATGAAAGGTGCTAAATGGAAAACAGTACGTGCTCGAAGGTAAAATGAAGGCATACAACATATGTTATTTTGAAGGTGTTTTAGCTCGTGTGAAGAAGAATGAGCAATGAGTCTGGTTTTTCGAGGAGGTTTTGGTCTACACAATGGGGACGCCCGAAATGCAAATTGTTTTGTCTCAAACCTTGATGATGAAGACCTAATCTCCCTTTTTTGGCTGAAGGGGAAGATTGTTGACTTTTTCGGGTTCTTTACCAATCAAGTGAAGATTAAGAAGTGATAGTTTGAAGAAAGAATGCCAAGGGGAGAATTGTTTATTAATGTGGCTTGAATAGTGATCGTTTAATTTTGTTTAAATTAAGCCATTGAAGTTTCTTTAATTTATTTAGTAGTGGGAGTTACACATATTAAATCATTTAGATTATTATGTAGAAATAGAAAGATGTTATGAGGATGCCAAGGCACATGCCTTTTGAGTTTTCAAAAATGGTTTGTGTCAACCACTATAAATATATGGTATATTTGGTTAGTTTGATCATCCAACAATAGAATGTGCTTTGAGAGAGTTGGGTGATAAATTTGAGTGGTTTGTATTTTGTGAGTGTAAGAGAAGAGAAGTTGTAGTATCCCACACCAAGTAGTGAAATCGCTTTGAACTAAAGTTAGAGAGTTGGTGAGGACTAAGTGCCTTTGTAATCTCACAATATTAGAGTGGAAGTTTGAATCATATTTTGGTACTGTGGTTTTTATCCTGAGCTTAAGGGGTTTTCCTCGTAATTTTTGTGTTTGATTTTATTTCCATTTTTCGATCTTTGGGTGTGTTGGATTCTGGTTTATACCCGTTCTTTCATAACATCCCGCAATATGGTAAATGGAAAACTGTTTGACCTATGCTAGCTTGCACAGATGGGTATAAGGGTTTTAGTGCATATGCTTCCCTACCAAAGTTGGTTTCATCTATCACTCCTTCAAGATTCATGATGAATGATTTAATACCAAGAGACAAAATAAGTCTCGAACCCTTTTCCGTAGCCCACATCCATGCTCATTTTTTAAGATTTTCTAAGACCCTGTTTCTCGGCGGTGTATTTTAGTAACTTTAGAAGACTCTGTCAGTTGGCTATTTTTCCATGTTATTGCTTCTGGATGTTTGACAGACTTCATTTATTTTTCTTTGATGATGTCAAAAAGGGGGAAAGTGGTGAATCGCATTGCTAGTAAGGCCAATTAATGTTTATGGTGGTAGGAAGACTATTGATGCACTTATGGTTTATGCCCTAGTTGATGGTCAAGCAAATTATTTACTATTTAAGTCAGTTTTATTTTATTCTTTTATACTCTTACTAGTCTTATTTTAAAAGCTATGCTCAGACTAAGGGGGAATATTAGACTAAGGGGGAATATTGGACTAAGGGGGAATCAATCATTAAGGTTGGTTCTTCCAAGACTGTTTTGCTTGTATATTATTTTGGTTGCAGGTTAACTCTTGTTGCGTGATTCACTCGAGTGGTTTTGGCATCATCAACAAATAGAAGGTAAATTTTGATTTCTAAAGTTGTTAGAGTTATGCTGTAGATTGTCGATGTCTAGTTGTCAGCAATAGTCAACAAAAAAATCGGTGCAACCAAAAGAGAACAAAGTCAGAGAGAGTCTAGCTACCAATCAGAGTCTTTCTGACAGGCAGTAACTCCCTATGAAAAGAGAACACGTCAAGGAGAGCCTACCTATTGATATAGAAGAAAGAACGAGAAGACAACAAGGGCCAGGTAGCAGTCATAGAAGATGAGGTGTTGAGACGCAAAGAGTGGTTGTCAACCAAACTCTATTTGTTGAGCGGGAAAAATGTGTGCCAAAAGTGAAGAATCAAACAAGCCCTTAGTTGACCCAGGCTGTTGGAATAGTTTCACGATTTCAGGAAGAGTGGCTTTGTTTGTATTATGGCTTAAAATTAGGATAACTACCAATCTAGATGTGTATTGAAGCTGATTGTTGTATCATTTCTAAACTTACAGATTCCATGACATATAGAGAGAGATATTAGATCACAGAGAGATATAGAGAGAGAAAGTCATTCAAGGCTACACCGAGAGTTGCTCAATCCTGATAGCCTATGAGTGATAGTGGTTAGATAAACTCTGTCTATCCATGAGCAAGAGATTCATTTGTTAATCATTGATTATACATAAAGCGAGTCTTTTTGGTAGAACCCTATCTGTATTTTCATTATGCACCTTCAAAGATAGATTCAGACTACTCTTGTGTAACAATAAGAATCTGCCTAAGTTAGCCCCTTAACCGATCCAACAATTTTTTTTGCTCCCTGCAGGTTTTTTAATGGTAGTATTAAATCTTTCATTACTATAAATCTAGGACAATAAAGGATCGTCAGCTATAAAGATCTTGCATAAACAATCAGCTCCAACTGAAAATGTAAATAAATATTAATGCTCCGGCCAGCCTTGCCCTTTAATTACGTGTAAGACTTATAGCACTAACGGCCCACAAAATACTATGTATCAACCACCTATGAGTAGATACAAGACAATAAGAGAATAACTAAAATAAGATTAGGGAAGGGATTTGTCCTCAAGTAATCACCTAGGAGGTTTAACAGTATATTAACAATGGATCTCTGAGCCTACCTCAAAATGCGAAGAATACATGGATTTATACCTTTATTCACTCCATCTAGAATATCTGGGACTTAAGAAATAAGCTGATTGTTGATAAATGCTCACCAAACTGGGACAAAGCTACTGCTGAAATCAAGCACAATCTTAGGAATTGACGAATATCATGATGCTCAAGACTCCACACCGATGCATATTTTCATTAGCTCCCATGATCTAATTTCTCTTTTAAGTTGATGTATCTACATGTATCTTCTGTATTTTTTATTTTGGTCCCCTGTTGTTTTGAAGACTCTGATGTCTCATCTTATACTTGTTGTTTTTGCAGAAAGACAAATTCTAGCTCTATGACTGATGTGATTCTATTTGATGACTTGTCCCATGGGTCGGTCGTCCCTCTGAAGACGAAGGCATGTGCCTTTTTTAAGTGTTGACCGACCCACCCTGGGTCGGTCCGGTGGGGTCTCAAAGCTGCAGTGATTTGCTCTATGTAACACCCCAACCGTTAATACCATACTTACCGTCTAATCGTCCTGGTAGTCCTACGAGTTTGCAGCGGAAATAATACTACTTACTACGGCGGGTGAAACAATGCCGCTAACCGCCCATACAGCTAGCAAGGCTTACTCTACAATACAGTGACGGTCTGATGCCTAAGTATACCGAGCTACTAAAACATTACTTACTGATTACAAAATACCTTGCACTTACATTAAAGGATTACCGAGTGTTTAAGTATGTTCTTTACAACCTTTCAAGCTTCCCAAAAGAATGAGTTTCTAAGAGCTACTCATCTATACCAATTCCCATCCTATCAAAATCCAAAAGGGTGTACCCCATGGTACACCGGCTAATCAAAAAGGCTCCTAGCCGTGTACTACTTAGTACACCAATCATAATTCAATGTTACAACCAAAAGAAAGACAAGAGAAATTAAACTTCAATTCTCCTAGTCTTCATCCTTCGCGAGTACCTGCATTGTGGTAAAAACAGTCCCCCTAGGGGGTCAGCTTACGCTGCGCATGAACTCCGCATATACCGAGTGCTAACAAGGGCACGCCGACTATTTGACGTCCACTAAACATGCTTGTTCATTTATTACATACATACATGCTTTGCATACAACATACATACATTTACAATCCATTATACAATACAAGGCAACAACACAATTTCATACACCATACTTACCTTCACAAGGGTTAGCCAAATTGAGCATCCGGGTTAATCGGTATGCTATTTACTCTTTTACTCATTTCATTTTACTTGCTCTTACTTACACTTACTTATTTTCATACACTTACTTTCTCATTCTTACTTACTTGCTTATACTCAAGTTAAGTCGTCGGGACCTCCGGCCTTGGGGACTACTCCGTCCCACATCCGGGATTTACTTGACTCACCAATCCGGGATGCTACCCATTTAAGGGGTTTGGGCCGTGGACCAGTTTAAGAGTCAGGAATCGGATCCAACCTCTTGTGTCTCCTCATCCTCACGCGTGGCCGAAACTATATCGGACTTCTACTCATTCCAATTTAATTACCAATTTAAGTTAGATTGGTTAGCTTGTTAGGAATAAGTTAAAAGTCCAATAACAAATAAATATCGGTCACAGTACATCAGCGCATACATACACACATTCATTATCATCCATACATTTCATGAATTATACAAACTGAGTTTAAAGACAATATCAACAACATACAACACTACATATTCACAAGTAAGCAATATAACTCCGATTCGTGTATTTATCTTATTTGGTGATCAATTAGCACACAACACACAAATCAGAGTAACCAAGGTAGCATACGGGGCATGAGGAATTCATACCGTTCACCGTTGTACGTGTTTCCGAACGTCCTCCGGTGTCACAAATCAAGTCCTATGACATACATAACATTACACAACCAATCAGCTATGATTTACCAACCTTACTTCGTTTCTTAAATTTTCCCAGTTCATACTTATTAATTCGGGGTTATACAATTGCATCTGTTTTACATACTTATTAATTCTTACTTGTACAATTTCATTTTCATTATTTATTTACTTCTCATTCTTATCCTAGCTTGTTTATACTCCTAATGACTCTTATTTATGATTACTTAAGTCTTAAGTAACTTATATGTCCATACCCAAACAATGCCTTGCGCTACTGCCCGTTAAAAATTTCTCTCGGGTGAAACTGGGTGTTGGTCCGGGACATTGTCTAGGTCCTAAGTCCCGGACCCATGCATTTCAGAACTCTCGGTACATTCTGTGTTGTGGTCCGGGTCCTTGCATCAGGGTTAAGTCCCGGACCGTTTGCAGCTGAGTCTCGAATTGATTTGTAAAGTGGTCCGGGCCCTTGCTCTTGGGTTAAGTCCCGGACCCATAGGGTATTCCAAATCTCGGTTTATTTTTGTAAGGTGGTCCGGGTCCTTGCACCTAGGCTAAGTCCCGGACCGGACGGCAATTGTAAACTCACGGTTATTTCTACATGGTTGGTCCGGGCCTTATTGTAGGACCTAGGTCCCGGACCAACAATTGGTCTGTTACGACAGAATTTTTCCCACGCTCTGTTTCATTCTCTTCTTCCTTTAATCACTTCCCTATGGTTTCTAATGTTAGTATTATGTGTTTAACTACTTACCCAAGTATCTAACTTACCTAAATTCATCACCAAAATCAATTCTCTCAACCTACTGCTATCTCACCATTTTCACTATTTCACTTATTTTTCCCTCTGTTGCAACTCTACCGAACTGCTGCTGCTGTCCTGCTTCATTTTCATTCATCCACTACAAATGCTAACAGCTCCTAAGTGATATAGTTTCTAGGTAAATTTTGCCATAGTTTCCCCTATAATCTTACATTATCCTCACACTAATTCTTTCACAAACAACATCGGTTTCATCCTGCATCATTTATATATATTTGTATGCGCATCAGTTTTCCGTTTACACAACAGCAGCAGTTTATTTATTTTTGTTTGACAGATTTCAACTAATGTTAACACTACCATTTTGCTTATCTGTTTTATATGGTTACAATAGTTTCCTTCCTTTGATTTAACAATATACATATACACACGCATTAGCACACACCGAACAGAGGTAAGTTTTACCTTGTTTTCCTTGCTTCTGTTTGTTTTTCTTTCTTCCTTCTTTCTTCTGCCTTCTTTTCTTTCCCCACCGACTATCCCACAAATCTAATATCATAACCCACAATATCAATACCAAAACTAACCTAACCTTACGTACGGTTAAATATAAGATTTAGGTTTAGAATTTCCTTTACCTCTCAAGAGTGTAAACAAGGCTTGGAGTGGTTCAAATATAAAGTTCCAACTCCACCAATGAATCCAAATCGGCTGGAACAGAAGGGAGTAACCAAGGGTTTTTAGTTCAGATTTCGTTTTGCCTTTGAGGCTAGAAAAATATGTAGTTTTTGAGAATGTTTTTACCTTTCAAGAACAAGGAGAAGGAGGGCCTCCTAGTGGTAGTCTTGAAGCTCCAAATGGGGTATACCCACCGAAATGAAAATGCTCTTTTCTGGATTTTGAAAAGAGGGAATTGTTGCTCTTTATGAGGAGATTACAATGGTGTAATTTTTATGATTTTTGGACAAGTATTGAAGAAGTTACAAAGGAGAGAAG
>CM041778.1:385126934-385149635 GCA_023374045.1 Limonium bicolor
CGTCCTAGGTAGACGAGTCAATCCAATTGCTGATCGCAGTGCTTCGAATCTCGCTGTAGACAATGGTTTAGTAAAAATATCTGCAAGTTGATCTTCTGTGGGCACAAAGTCAAGTTGGATAAGCTTTTTCTCGACACAGTCCTTCAAGAAGTGAAAACGTATTTCGATGTGTTTGGTTCTTGAGTGTTGGACTGGGTTTCGGAAATTTTGATTGTGCTTTTGTTGTCACAAAAGATTGGGATTTGTTCTTGGGTGACATGATAGTCTTGAAGTTGTTGTTTCATCCAAAGGAGTTGGGAGCAACATGCTGCAGCAAAGACATACTCTGCCTCCGCTGTAGACAGTGCTACGGAGTTTTGTTTTTTGGAGGACCATGAAACAAGGCAAAGACCGAAGAACTGTGCATTACCTGAAGTACTCTTTCGATCTTCGAGAGAACCAGCCCAATCAGAGTCACTATATCCAGATAAAGTAAAAGTAGGAGATTGTGAATACCATATAGAGTGTACTTGTACCTTTGATAGCGAAAGATGCGCTTGACTGCTTTGAGGTGAGACTGTTTTGGTGCTGCTTGGAAGCGAGCACAAAGACATACTGCATGGAGAATGTCTGGGCGACTGGCAGTCAGGTACAAGAGGGACCCTATCATTCCTCCATATTCAGTGGCATTCACGCCTACTCCGTCATCATCAAGATGTAGTTTGACAGATGTACAGCTTGGTGTGGACATACTCTTGGCATTTTTTAAGTTGTACTTATCAAGGAGTTCGTTGATGTACTTTTGTTGATGAATCTTGATCCCGTCCTTAACCTGCTGAATTTGTAATCCTAAGAAGAACTTGAGCTCACCTAACTCATTCATGGAAAACTCTTGCTTCATAAGGTTAGCAAAATGGTCGCAGAGGGTGTTACTTGTCGAACCATAAATGATATCATCAACATAGATCTAGACTAGAAGTAAGTCATGTGATGAGTGTAGAATGAAGAGCGTTTTATCTACATTACCTCGAGAGAAACCATTTTGCAATAGATATGTAGACAGTCTTTCATACCAGGCGCGTGGAGCCTGTTTCAGTCCGTAAAGGGCCTTACACAGTTTGTAAACGTAGTCGGGATGGACGGAGTCTGTGAACCCTGGAGGTTGTTCGACGTAGACTTCTCTATCAATGTAGCCGTGAAGGAAGGTTGTCTTAACATCCATTTGATATAGTTGGAAACCTTTGTAAGCAGCAAATGCAATGAACATGCGAATTGCTTCAAGACGAGCTACTGGAGCGAAGGTTTCATCATAATCAATCCCTTCTTCTTGATTGTAGCCCTGAACGACTAATCGAGCTTTATTCCTGAATACTTGGCCTGCAGTATCAAGTTTATTACGAAAGACCCAACGAGTACCAATGGCTTGTTGATGCGTGGGGCGAGGAACTAACTCCCAGACAGCATGTCGCTGGAGGGAATTGAGTTCCTCCTGCATAGCAGTAACCCAATCACTGTCAAGGAGTGCTTCTTTGACATTTCTTGGTTCAGTACTAGACAGAAACGCACCAAAGGCACAGAGATTTTGCATGGCTTGTAGGCGTGTTTGAACACCGGTGTTTGGGTCTGTAATGATGTTTTCAGGAGGATGAGCAGATTTTTACTGGAACTGGTGACGTGAAGCAGGAGGGGGTGTGTCTTTTTCAGAGGAGTCAAAATTCAAGTTTTGTTGTAAGGGTGTCTCCGGGTTATTGTCTGAGTCTGTAGATTCTGATGAATTGTTTTTGTTTGCAGGGGAATCATGAGGAGTGATGGAGTGGGACTCAGGGAGTCTTCCTATTGGTACAGTGATGAAGTGTGGATCGGTGAGAAAATCATCGGGGGCAAAGTCAAGTTGATCAGAAGATGAGCCAACATTGTGGGACTCATCGAACTTGACATGTGGGCTTTCTTCAAAACATTGAGTTCTAAGATTGATAACACGATAAGCTTTGCTTTTAGAAGAATAGCCAAGAAAAATACCTTCATCACTTTTAGGAGAGAACTTACCCAAGTTGTCCTTGCCATTGTTGTGAATAAAGCACTTACATCCGAAACGCCTGAGATGTATAAGACTTGGTTTACGTTGACGGGGTAGTTCATAGGGTGTCTTGTGAAGGAATGGATGAATCATCGCATGATTTAACACATAGCAAGCTGTGTTAACGGCTTCTGCCCAATAAGATGTAGTGAGTTGACTGTCGATGAGCATGGTGCGAGCCATTTCTACCAAGGTTCTATTTTTACGTTCAACTACTCCGTTTTGTTCTAGAGTGCGTGCAGATGAGATTTGGTGATCCATTCCATTGTCCCTGCAAAACTCATCAAATGACTTGTTGCAAAATTCAGTACCCTGGACCGTTCTCAGGGTTTTTAGAGTGAATGAAAATTTATTGACAAGCATTTTATGGAGTTTGACAAACTCCGTAAAAGTTTCATCTTTGGTAAATAAGAAAATGACCCAGGTCCACCTGGAATAGTCATCAACTATGACCAGGATGTACCTCTTACCGCTTCTGCTTTGTGTACGCATGGGGCCAACAAGATCCATGTGTAGTAGTTCTAGTGGAGAGTTAGTAGAGAGAGTAGGATTACTTTTGAATGAGGACCGGGTGTGTTTACCTTTAACACATGCTTCACAGACAGAGTCTGTTCAAAGGTGGTGTATGGTAAACCAATCACCAAGTCCTTGCTGTTGAGTTTGTTCAACAGCCTATGATTTGCGTGGCCAAGTCTGGAGTGCCACAGCAGTGAGTTTTTGGAATGCACATTGAGACAGACTTGGTCGTCTGGGTTAATGGATCTCCAGTCATGTGACGAGAGCATCCACTGTCCAAGTACCAGCTGTCTCCATTCGCCTTCACCTACAAAAGAACAGATCATTTGTTAGTTTTGGGAACCCAGATGTACTTGGGTTCCCTTTTCGAGCCAGACTGTTTCAATTTTTCTCGTGCTTCAAGTATCAGTTTAACACGTTTGACATTAAAAGAGAGATCTCTATTCAGTTTATCACATGCACTGTCTCGATGTCCAAGACTCCCGCAGTAGCCACAAATCTTGGTTGGTGGAAGATTGACGTATTTCTGTTGTCCTTTCCACCAGGAGTCGAATTTTTCTTTTTCTTGATATCGTTTGACTCTGTTGTCGGATTTGGACATATTTTGTGGGATGTCGAACTTTCCTTTGTGCCACTTGGGTGTGGATTGAGTGGATCGAACTCCGGATTGTAGATTCACAATCTGCTGAGAGAGTTGTTCTACTTTAGAGCGAAGAGTATCTCGATCTTGGCTAATTTCTTTGATTTTGGAATTGGCCCACTCAGGTAGTTCGGAGGCGGTGACTTGTTTGATAAACTTGACTGGCTTAGGGAAAGGGCGTGTTCTTTTCTTTCAATTTTTGAGTGAGATTTTTGATAGTGGTGTTCAAGGATATGTTTTTGGATTCAGAAGCATTAAGATCATTTTGAAGAGAACAACACTTATCAGTAAAGATGGTGAGGTCTTGTTTGAGGGAGTCGATCAGGGTGAGAGACTCTTTCTGGTCACCCTGTTCAAACTGATTGCATTCTAAGGTATCATGAAGTTCCTTTTGAAGGGAGTCAACATGACACCTTGATTCTTGTAGATCTAGCCTTAGAGAACAGAGATGGTTTTTGTTCCTCAGCTTCGTCTCTTAAGGCATACATAAGACTTTTTGATATTTCGAGCTCCTCTGTTAACTCGGAGATTTTGCTGTTGAGACTTGCTTTGAGAGAGTTTGTCTCAGAGACAATTTAGCAATTAATGTCATAAATCCCATGGGAGAAATACGGTAAAGGTCTGTTTCAAGGTGAGAACGGGTTACCTCATTATCAGGGATCATGGACTCCGTCGTGTCATGTGCCATTAGACATACCAGTCCGCTGGACTCTGTGTCTGGATCGTCGGAGTCTGAATCGCCCCATCCAACAGCTGCCATGAGTGATCTCCCTTGAGATTTTCCATACTGGCTTTTGAGTAAAGGACAGTCCTTCTTGAAGTGACCGGGTTTATTGCAATTGAAGCAAGTGACGAATTGAAAACTTGTTTAGAGGTGTTCGAGAACGACCGACTCTGTCGATTAGGTTGGTTACGCATGAACTTTCGGAAGTTCTTGACTATGAAGACGAAGTCCTCCATAGTCTCAGCCTCACTTTCCTCAACAATAATATCCACCAGTCAGCCTTGACTTGTCTGATTTGAGTATCAGCAACATAGGCTCCTTCTTGAGTTAACTGAGTTGAATTAACCTGCAAGGCTTGGTCATTCAAGTAGCAGTCTTACCAGAAGAGGAAGAGGAAGTATTACCACACTTCTTCGAACATTCTTCTTGTATTTATCTACGGATTGTAGATAGGAACCTAGGTCTTGACAGCTCCATTTGGATAAGTCCTTGCATGCTTTGGTGGAGATTACCGTTTCTGCCCATTCTTCTCTCAGACTGTCCAGCAACTTGTGCAAACACTCTCTCTATCTGGTAGGATGCTAACTTCCTGCATAGTAGTGGTTAGTAAATAAAACGATCAAGCACTTCTTCCAGAGACTCACCGGGTTTCTGCAGGAAATTTTCATAGTCCATTCGAAGTTCTTGAGCTTTGCATTTCTTGAGTTCAGTGACTCCTTCGTGGGTTGCTTGAAGGAGTGTCCATATCTCATTTGCGGACTTACAGTGATTGACTCTCCTTTGTTCTGGGATGGACAAGCAAGTGTATATCGCACGTGATGCTTGTCGATTCAGCTCGTACCTTTTGCGATCTGCAGCCGTCCATGTTGATCGGTCTGGATTAACTTCAAGATCCCCTCCGGTGACGATCTCCCAGAGCTCAGAGTTGACAGACTCAATGTGTTGCTCGATCTCATTCTTCCAATGGTCATAGTTGGTGGAGGTGAGTCTGGGGTGCTCGAAGTGCATTTTGTTGTTTTGGTTGGCAAAAAGATCTGCCATTGCTTCGTTGATTGATCGTTAGCCTAAGCGAGGCTCTGATACCACGTGTAGGATCGGGTGGCTAACTCAAACCAACCAAAGGTGTGAGTCTAAGGATTGGTTTGATTCAATCAGCCTTCTTAACTGAGAAGCACTCTATGAGATAGAGTCACTCAATCGAATAAACTAAACTAAGACGCGAAGACTTTGTGGTAATTGTAGTGAAACATGAAGGAAAGAAGGACTATGTGAAACTCAGCAAGATACACAAATAAGCTATTTCATTTCCTGGTCAAACAAAATAACTTACAGATGCCCACTAAGTAGAAGGGATCTACTTAGTGGTTTTCACACTTACCCAACACACTCTCTGATCAGAACAATGGTAAGCGTAATGAAACTAGGAACTTCCTAGGTAGAGTCTATCTTAAGGTGCTAACTAACTTGGTACGTATTCTCTCTCCTCTTTGACTTACAATACAATTTTCTCTCTCTCTCTAAGCTCTGAAATAATCCTCGATGAAAGCGCACCCAAAAACTAACTATTACACATCTTATTTATACTCTAAGCACAACAGTAGGTCGAAGGAGTTAGTTCCGAGAATACCGGAACTAACTTAGTGGGTAACTCCCAACGGCTCTGAAGAGGTCTTCTTGCTTGGGCCGCAATCTTCGGATGTTGAGGAAGACCTTCATGACCGTTGTGGCACTTAAGGTGTTCCGAGTTGACTCCTGATTTTCCGCAACTGCACGAGAGAGTCTGTGAGGCCTTCTTTGTTGCGTCGGACTCTATCGAAGTGGCTCACTCTTTGTGTCTGTCAAGTGATGATTGACTCTGTCGCTGTGAAGGGCTATCTCTGCAACACCTTGATGTCCCAACAGTAGGTCTTCCGGACTGAATGCGATTTTTATAGATTGTGGCGGAGGTTTCCAGTTCAGCTATATTCCCTTTAGATGTTTCGATTGCTATTACCCACACTTGAAGGGAAGGGTGAAGTTCTGGAACCTCACTGTTTTGGCGACCTCCATCTTTTCTTCCTTGTGTTCCTTCACATAGATGCATTTGGCTTGCTCTTTTGGATATGGCTTCGGTTGGCTTGGGAATGTCCCTGGCGGTCTTTGAGCAAGTTGTTCTGCGATTTGATTGAATTTACCTTCGATTGTTTGGTTGAAAGCTTCTCGCATAAAGCTGGCTTTGAGTCATAGACATGAATCCCTTCATCATCTCTTTGAGTTCCGCGTTTGGATCAACAGGGGATGAGGACGGTTGTTGTTGGTGAATACCTGGAGGGGCACCTTGTGCTCTATAACCCAAATTTGCATTTGGTTGGGATCTATAGCCTTGTGTTGAGTTGGAAGTATTACCCCCTCCTTGGGTTTGATCATTGTTTCTTCATGATAAATTTGGATGATTTCTCCACGGGGCGCTGTTGTTGTTGTAGTTGTAGTTGTAATGGGGATGGTTTCCAATGTAATTGATGTCTTCTTGTTGTTGGATGTTGTTTCTTCCTTCACACAAATGAGTATCGTGAGGACCTGCACAGATAGCACACCCTTCTGGAGAGGAAGATGAAGATGCTATTGATTTAGTGGTTTCTTTTTGAGCTAGAACAATCTTTTCGACCATTTTTGCGAGAGATGACAGTTGTGTTGAGAGATGATCGGTGGGCTCTACGTGGAGTAAACCTGCTGCTCTCGAGCTCTGCCCTTGTTTCTTAACCATTGTCGTGTGTTGCTAGTCATGATTTCAAGAAGTTTCATTCCTTCTTGAGGAGATTTGGTCATAAAACTACCTCCAGCTGAAGAGTTTACCAAGAGTCTGTTGGAGTCATCCAACCCGTTGAAGAAGGATAGGCAGAGGGACTGGTCATCTAACCCATGGTGGGAGCAGTTCATCAACATCTCTTTGAATCTGTCCCACGCATCATACAGAGTCTCCCCTGGTTCTTGAGTGAAGGTGTTGATCTCTCTGATGAGTTGTCTTGTTCTGCTCGTGGGGTAGTATTTGGCAAGAAATTTCTTAGCCATTTGTGCCCACGTTCGAATTGAGCTTGAAGGGAGACTTCTATACCATTTTGATGCTGTTTCAGATAATGAATGAGGAAACAGTTGTAATCTAATTCTTTCATTGACGGTACCTGTTTTTCCAAATGAATTGTAGAAGTCGAGGAACGAGCTTAGGTGATTGGGACCATCGTCTGGGTTTGAACCACTGAATTTTCCCAAATCATGGACTGCTGTGATGAAGTGGGTCTTGAAAGTCCATTGTGCCACTTGTGCCGGTGTCAATTCTGGTACAATTATGGCTGAAGCTCTTCCTTCAGTGTCTGGTTGGTGGTAATCAGAGAGGGAGCATTGTTGACTTTCGTGATCCATCTCATCTATGACTTCGTTATCGGTCATGACTTGATTTCTCTGATTTCTTCTTGTGTTGAATAAAGTGCGCTCGGGTTTGGGTCTCGGACTGATACGTGGAGAACCTCGGGTTCGAGTGTTTGGCATGCACAGAAGAAATTTGATTTGTGAGGATTTGTGAAATTAACAGTAAATGGATAGATAAAAGCAGAGATATTTAAACAGGTGAATAACTAAATTAGACAAAAATTAAAGTACCGAAAACTAGGGAAATTGATGGAATCAATTTCCCCGGCAACGGCACCATAAATTTGTTGGCCAAAAATACATAGTGAAAATATATATACTTATGGGCAAAGAAAATGCAAGTGCACCTAGTCGATGTAGTACAACAAGTGTCGTATCCATAGAGAAATTGGTTCAATTATCCTAGTTTCGGTATTTAATAAAAACAGCAAATAGGGGGTTTAGCCGGAGGCAAGCTTGATTGTTTAGGATCAGTGCAGAAATAATAAATACAGAAAAATAAGGTGAATTAATTGATATGGATGGAAAAAGGTATCCTAGGATAGTGGGGTAATTGCCTAAATTACTTAAACAAACTTATAACCATGTCTCAATTATCTATTGTCTATTATAGTTAATAAAGGGAAAGTTACGAACTCTTAATAATAGCCTCACTATTTTTCTACTCAATCCGGAGTGTAAATACCAAGGTTTATTCCTTTGTGGTACTATTGACTATCTCAAAATCATATGTTGATAGTTACCATAAAAATGCAGTAGTTTGTCGCGTAAAGCATTTAACAATATTTAATGAAAGGAATAAAAACAAGTATAATAAATGTGACAGGTAATAAATATTTAATTAAGTAATATTAGGGTCAAACCTCATCCTAGGATACAAATAAAAATTACTCAGCCATTGATAGAAATAAAACAGAGTAAAGATAAACATTAAAACAGAGTAAAGATTGAGGAAAGAAAGAACTCTATTTTTTGGGAGAGTTGTTTCGCTTCCGGGCTTGTCTTTGTGATTATGCCGACCTCAAAACGATGATAGATTGGTAGAATGAAGAAAACGAACAAAACAGGTACAAGTTGGTCCTGTCCGGGTGGGGCCATGCGGACATCTCCTGTCCGCGTGGGGGCTGTGCGGACACAAACGGGGTTACAAACGTGGACACGACCTGGTTTTGTGCAGATCGTCTTCTTCGTCTGGTTTTCTAAAAAATGGAAGAGTTAGGCTTATTTGGTGATGGGAAATGATGGAAATGAAGTGGATATGTGGATTTATGGATGGAGAATGGAATTTGGATGTAGGGAGAGTGAATTTTGATGAGCGTTGTGGTGATCAGATGATGAATTTTTGAGTAGAAGGCTCGTGGGTTTTTATAGAAGAAAGAAGGAGGAAGATGACAAAGGTTAGCAGGCATGAGTGAAGATTTTAAGGAGTGCGGCGCCTGATATTGCTGATGGGGTAGATTGATATGTTTGTAGGCGCCACAAATGAGAAAGAAAATGGAGAAAACGGCGCCGAAAGAAATGAGTAGCGTGAATTCTGGATCTGGGCTGCGTTTACACGTGTCCGCGTTGGAGTCCGAGTTGCTGTCCGCATACGGACACATTTTAGTCGCGTCCGTGGCTGCGTCCGTGGTACGGACGAGGGTACGGACGCGTGTATTTTGCATCCGCGTTTAAGTCCGCCTTGTGGACAAGCGTTTATGTTTTGTCCGTGGTTGAGTCCGTGTTGCGGACTCCCCTGTCCGAGTCTGCGTCCGTGTTGCGGACGTGTGTATTCTCGTCTCGTCTTGTCCTGCAAACTTCAACAGGCTCCAGATTCTTCGTTTGAGCTCCGTTTTTAGATCCGTTTGCCCCTACGCGTTCGTCTTTTCATCTACTTTGCTACTAGCTTGGTTTTCCTCATGTTTAACAAATAAATCTCTAAGATAACCAATAAAACATAAACTAGAGGAAAACTAACCAAAGTGGACAAATGAGCAAGAAAAGTGCTAATATAACATATGAAATACACCCATAAAACATGCTCATTTGGACACTTATCAGTAACTCCGGTACTACCAAAATATATCACCACGGGAGCACATGCGCATCTCGGGTCCAACATCCAAAACTAACATAAGTATTCCATTGATCCTAGAATCTAAAGCCACTCTGCTTCCTCGATCCTCATCCTGCAAAATGAAATATGGTGCCGCAAAGGTGCTCAGCAACCCATGACGGGTATGATTAACATGCAGCCCGTCGGTTAATGGGATACACGCAACCAATTGTCTTGATAACATGGCATTCATTTTACAAACATCATACTTTAACACAACATTTAAACATTGCACCTCAACAATAAGACATAACATAATAGGAACGATTCACACTAGGAAACTGTAACACCCCCGAATAAAATCCAATAGTACAAAGCCAAGTTCCTAGTCATATTACATGATAACTACATAGAGGATTCTCGATATCATCCGGGTGCTACAGATGCCAACCACCCACGCTGTTGACAGACCACATCACTAATACTAAGTTACGGTCTGCATGACTTGAAACAGCCCTCAATAAAAACTCATGTACAATATAAATAAAATTCCCAAATGCCGAGTGTCTACAATAAAAATACCAAATCATGGTCTGAGAATTACATCTCGGGTTTAGTAACAACCCATACACTAAGCATACTACACATTTAAAGGATTATGCCCTGATGGACTACCCCCATGGTAGCCAACCCACCTACGCTCTGTTATCGTCCGGCTCAATACCTGTAAAAAAATAGGGTTTGAAAGGACTCAGCAAACTACGCTGAGTATGAACGTGTGTAGCCCGTATGTTGTCGGGCCACACGACTACTTGGTCGAATATTATTAAGTCAAATTACATGCTATAATAAAGCAGTAAAACACACCACAATATATATCATGATATCATACACACTTTAAGGTAGCATAGTAATATCAACAAACATCCAAGCATAACATGCTGGCATCACATCACATCAAACATACAACCAAGCACAACGAGCTGCTAGTTTAGCAACAACAATCATGTAAGTAATAAAACATGTGCATAGGTATATTATACCCATGATCCTCACTATGGGATCATACGAGCGTTGTGTGTTTTCATTTCTTTTCTCTTATTCCCTTAAAGTGTATTTTCTTTCTCTTTCCTTGCACCAGGTCTGGGGATATAGTTTAGATCCCGTGACCATATCATGTAGATGCTAGTCTTTCCTTGTTTCTTTAAAGGTTACTTGTGAATTCTCTTATCACCACCATTTAGAGAACGTCTTCTTCATAGCTAATCCTCCATTCCCGGATAGCTCTTTCTCTCTCTGTTGTTTTTAAACGTTACTAGCCACTGCCCCGAATACCAAGGGTCCGTCTCCCTATTCCTTTTCAATGCTACTAGCCTCTGCTCCGGATACAAAGGGTCCGTCTCCCTATGCCTTCTAATGCTCTGGTCTCTACCCCGGATACAAAGGGTCCGTCTCCCTATTCCTTCTCAATGTTACTAGCCTCTGCTCCGGATACAAAGGGTCCGTCTCCCTATTCCTTTTCTATGTTCTGGTCTCTACCCCGGATACGAAGGGTCCGTCTCCCTATTCCTTTTAATCTTATTGGTCTCTACCCCACATACAAAGGGTCCGTCTCCCTATTCCCTTTTTAGATTTATTGGTCTCTACCCCGGATTCAAAGGGTCTGTCTCCCTATTCCTTCTCAAGGTATTGGCTTATCATTATCTTTGATAAATCGACACCATAGTGGGTGTCTGTAGAGGTCCTCTATAGTTAAGAGGAGTTTCCCTTTTTGTAGTTCCTTTGGTTTGTTTATGAAATTCGTTGTGTTTCAACTCAAGGATTCATCAACGAGAAAGGACTACAGTACTGTGTGCGCGCAAACAATATGCAAAATAATAGCAATTAGGTAAGCAAGAAAGATAATCAATCCATTCACATGCCTTACACAAGCTCACAACAGACAAATAAGCACGGTAAAACAAACATCTGTTTCCATGCATTAGTCTTGTGGTCATAAACAAACAAGGCACACAACACACAAGCCTTGTAACACGACAACATACGAACCACACATGTCCATACCTTATTCATAAGCATGTGTGGTCTCACACACGGGGTCTCGATTTACGATGGTTATGGACCTAACGTTGATTAAAAAAAATAATGTGTCAGTTCATGATTTCATGTGATGACACTTTTCTAGTTTATCTCATTTATAACGGGTGTTATTCCCTAGATGAACTTTTGAATGTTCCACTTACATTAGTCCTTAGATCTTCCCAAGTATTAGCCCTTAATTTTATCTTACCCCTAGGCATTTACATCGACGTATTACACGTTAATAAAGTTCTCTCTTTAACTAATGTTTTAGAGTACTATAGGCATAACATGAAACAAGTTTATCTAAGACGGATTTTGATTTGCCTAAGGTGTGTTCCTACCTTAGGTAAATAGGTTAGCCATGTTTTAGGTTTATTGTGACGGTAACATAGTCTTTAAGATGCCCGTAGAACCTGTTCATACTGAAACCCAAAGATTTCCAAATCTGAAACACAACCCCCACGCATTACCTTATCAAGCTTCACTTTTAATGCAACAACTGATGTTTATCCTTCTCAACATGTTTCATAAACTTAGATAGATGCATTAGAAGGGTTTTGGGTGCATCATCAAACTAGTATCACACTCATAACCCCTATGAAAACAGCTATACAGGAGCCTCAACTTATACTTAAATCTGAAACCACATCCTATAACTTTCTTCTGTCTTCTTTTCCCTTTGTTCCCCTGATTTCCTGTCTTGCTCATGTATCACCAGACCTAATTATGTACATTAGGTTGGTTTTATGTTTATTAACAAGCCCATACCAAACTCTTAACATTTCTGAAGTTCTGTTATACAGAAACCATTTATGACTGAAATCTGAAGCAAGAATCTGTCTTTCTGTTTGCCCCTTGATTGTAGTTAGTCATTTTAACTTCTGAACTTCCCCTTAGTACCTATACACTTGCTATGGTATATTAGAGGTGGACTAGATTCCTCAGCGGTTCACTAAAACTCCATCGAGTCCCTCAATACCACGCTATACCAAAACAACTTTCAAGAAACAACCATAAAACTGAAATACCAAACTCAGATGTTCTTCCCTTCTGTTGCTTTTTCTTTGGTCACCAATCTGCCTTTAAATTTCTCCTCAACCTGATAGCCCACCTAGTTAAGAGCATTACTAGTTTTTTTTTCCTAGCGACACTGATCCCAAAATACATGGGAAGTCTCTCTGCACACCGTTACACAGAACAGAAAAAAGTTGCAAAATAGAAGCACAAGTCTAACATCTTTTCTTCTGTTTCTCTCCTTATTCTTCCATCTAACTTCAGACTCTTTTCCCGAATCGCTTACCCAATAGTTACTGGTCCACTCAGGGTTTAGCTTCAAGAAAAAACCCAAAACCACTCTACTACAACTACTAAGAGGCTGTAACACTGAAACCAGGAAACAGAACCACCTGAAACAAAACCGGTATTCCTTTCTTCTTCTGTTTTTCTTTTCATCCATTGACCTGTTCTTTTTTTCTTTTTACTTTCCCCCTCATTACCTAACCACTGGGTTAAGTGTTTTCTTGAGGCTTCAGTCTCGAAGCAACCCCAGAACAATATAGTTAATGTTACAGAAAACCAATACTGAACTGGGAAGAAACAAATGCACAACAGAAAACTGATAACTTCTATTGATTTCTTTCTATTTATTCACAATTCAATCTTTCAATTTTCCCTCAATTATTTAGCTACTTAATCAAAGGTCGTAGTATAATTTTAATCTTCAAAACAGACCAAAAGTAACTAATCACAGCCGCTGAGATGTTCCAGAACTGAATCAAGAGACACGGAGATCACCATCTGTTAATTCTATTATTTTGTTCTCAGTCTGTCCTCTAAACTGGCTTACGGTTTCTACTAAATACTTACTTACTTAGCTAAGTGTGCTGAGTATGTTTTAAACCCAAAATTCCAAGCAACCCAAACAACCTCGTCAATGTTACAGAATTACCCACGCACAGAAACTAGTGGAGTTGAGAAACTAGAACATGAAGTTTCAGAACCAGGAGTTGATAGCAACTAGAATTCTGAAAGTTCCAAGCTGATACTACTCTTTGATTCTTTCTATACTTTCACAGATCTATTTTTCAATTTCCCCTCAAACTGTTTTCCCATCTGGTTAAGTGTTTCATTAAGTTTTAGTTTCGAACAGGACCAAAACAGCAAGGTTTAACTACTGAAGTTGCAACAGAACAGAAGGTATAAGCTGATGTATTTATTTTCTGTTCTTTTAAATTGCTAGCTGTTTTCTGTTTCTTGTTCTTACCTTTAGGAGTTCTAGGAGAGGGGTTTTATCCCATTAACCCAATTTACAGTAATCTCCTGATAGATCAGTATACAGAACATGACATTCTAGAACTGAAAACATACCTTGGTTCTCTATCTCTTATCCTTCTGTTTATTCAGGGCTTCCATTACTAGTTCTGCCCCAGTTGTCTACTCAGTTAGTTGACTGTTTTACCCAGGTTTTAACCTCGAAACAGGCTCACAACAACGTTGTTAATACTACTGCAATGTTCTAATACTGAAACCAAAGATTTCAAAAACTGAAATCCACTCTTGTCCACTCCTGTTGTTAATTTCCATTTAGCACGCTATCTGCTACCTCTAACATTCCCAACCTACTTACACCTAGTATAATGTGTGAGAAGGTTTCCTTAAGCTCACCACTTGACCAACACTACCTTTAAAATGCTTCATGAGTTAATTATACAGAGGTATAGATTGCAGAGTTTAGGTTTATTTCTGCACAAGTTTCATTAATTAGTTGACGCATTCAGGATTTCCCTGCGCTATTTTCACTTGTTGTTCAAATTCTTATATAGTAAGCATATTTGTTGTATCGTGGAACAGGACTTGCTAGCTACCAACAAAACCCTTCATTACCACTCTGTCTCAAAACATCACGCATGAACTGAACTTATCAGAACCGTATTTCGAAACTGTGAAGAACATTTCGTTAGCTTATTACCTTCAGTTTTTTTTCTTCTTTTCTGTTCTGAGCTGGCTCTCCCTGGTTGACTTTGGCACAATGTAAAACTCTCCGGCCTAGAACCCCTGGCCTCATTGGGATGATCACGCAGGTGTTAAACTTGGCAAGCCAGGAAGAAAGATAATGAGTTTCGGAGCACACAGAGGCTGTTTGGAAATTTTACCTTTGATCATGTTACAGCGGGAGGGTTGACAGTCGATTTGGCTTGCTGCTTGGAACATGCGGTGTTCCAGATTTCAAGACCAAGGACACGCCCGCTCCAGACAGGTAAGAGGAGTTACAGAAGTCCGAGTATGACAGAGATGGGAGGAGGCACTGGAACGCCAAGGGAAGGACTGGCAATTGTCGGGAGGTGATTTCGGGAAGAAACAAGGGAATGAGGAGCTCACCAGCACCCGTAGCTGCAAGGAATTAGGGAGTCCTGCTCTAGACTTGCCCAGAGCGTGGAACATGTGAATGCAGACGAAGGGAATTTGTGTGGGTTAATAACCGGTAACATATACACATGCAAAACAGAAAAAAGAAGGCAAGATACTGGTGCAAGTGGGGTGGGAAAGTTCGTGTCATTCAGAGGTTGTTTAACATGCAGGGAACACCACATGAAGTAAGTGAAAGCAGATTTAGTGGAGAATAACCTCTGGTGGTTTGTGGTCTGATAATTGCACGACTGAGAAAAGAATCAGGTACAGGGACTTTCGAGAATCTGGGCATATAAGTTGTTAGTTTGTTGCTAATACATATGTAGTGTGGTAGTGCTCCACCAGGTCTTCAGGTGGTATATTGTTTACGAGCCATGTAAGGTAGGGAGCTGCTATCTACTCAGTATTATTCTTTTTTTGAACAGGCTTAGGATCTGGGACTGAGTGTGAGCCAGGGAAAGGATTCACGTTTAGAATTTGTTATTCAGTGTTATAGTCGCAAGTTACAAAGGAGCGGATGGGCACCTTCGGTTCAGAAATCAGAGGAGTATGGGAATGTTTCTGTCATGTAGTTACAGTGAAATTCCCAGGCATGGCAAGCCATCAGTCCCATTTTTTTATTGTTTAGTCGCCTAATCACCAGCGAGTAACATCGTTAATTCAAGGCACGGTCGAGAGAGGGATTTAGTTGAGTGGTTCCAAGTTACAAGGGGATAGTGCATGATGTGAAGCCCATGTCCGTGTGTCTGTTGTTATGTTAACCGTGGAGAATAAGGGAGCATATAGTGGGCATTATGTTATCAGGGGTAAATCGGTAGTGTGAGTTATCCAAGTATATTTAGCATCACCCTTGTGCCTAGAGGTGCATTTTGTTATCGAATACGAGCACAGCTCAACCGGTTAAGACATCTGGGGTGGGTACGAAAGGTACCGGTTTCGAATCCCGGCGGGAGTGCACTTGCTCCCTCTTTTTTTGTATCATTTATATTATACCAGCCCATTTGTATACATGTGCGACTATATAATAAATCGCGTTATTAGTTATATACGCAACTATTTTATTTTGTCACGCTGTTAGTTGTATATGCATATATACATTCGACTATTCTATTATGCCCCGTTGTTGCTTATGTATATATCATTGGTTGTTTATACGTACGTGTATATATATATGCGTGACTATATTGACGTTTTCGGTTCAGAGGTGCGCATATATATATTTGAGCTTATATCAGCGTACTACGTACTGATATGCACATACGATGTTATTATTATTTACTATGTCTATATTTTTTTGTATGATCATAATTGTTACTCATAGTTTAATTCAACCCTCACGAACTTAAACTGGTAATTATTTGGGGTATTTCAGCCTACCCCCCTTAAAGGAACTTCGTCCCGAAGTTGTTACTTCCTTAATCGATGTTTTATTTCTTGTCAATTCTTGGGATCAAGTCCCACATTCATTCACAACAAAGTGTACATACACGTACATACCATTCACATACACACAATCCAAAACACACAAACCTACTAACCATCAACGTGTGGTTGTAGGAATACAAACAGTGAAGAGATCAAGTCCCGAATTCGTTCTCTCTAAACAGGGGATCATGTCCCGCAATTCCACAGTTCTATTTCATCATTTATGCTTATAAGCACCACGCCACATCTGTGGCTTCACCAAATTCTCAATAATACTTCATTTCTGAATAATACTTCAATGTACCAGTAATATTCATATATTGTACTCATAAGTGATCAGATGGTAAGTCATTTATTCATAATCACAATGCAGTTAAACCAATCCACACACAGTTCGCACTCATCGCATTCAAAAACAACACCTCGAACGAGTAACCACACAGTAAAACGCAACGCGCCTACCCCCCTTAAAAATGGATTACGCCCACGTAATCCCTATTATACCCTCCTAGAGCCTTGGTTCAAGATGTTTAATTCTCATTGAGCATTCTAGTTTCTATGCAATGTAACTCACAATATATTCTCATCAAAGGTCTTGACCATGTTAAGGGTTTAGTTTTTGTATTAAAAGACTCTTATCGGTATCCGTACCGGTCTAGAAATGGATTCGGGTTTAGGCACTCTTGGTTTAAGGTATTGGTCGATAGATCACTTGTTATTCCACAGGCTAATGGGGAATACGGTCCACCAGCTTCTGCTGTGCTACTCTGATTACCTTCGGGTTTAGTTTCCCCTTTCTGTACTCAGGAGGCCTTCTAGGCTTGTATTGATATATTCTCCGTAGTAACAATTTAGTTCTTATTATTTCTCAATGTTATGATCATGTCATTGTTATAACAACATGTTTATTTTATATAGCCAATCGTAATTGTACGTCGACGGTTAGTTTACTCTCCTGGCATTTTTACTTATTTTATAGCTTGATTTGTACCGCCAACTTAGACTTTTCTTTATCTTTAGGTAACATTTATTTCTCAGTCCAATTATGGCATTGACACTGCTGGTTGACTTCAATTAGTTTCAGTCAAAAGGTTACCGGATTATATGCGTTAGAAGTTCCTACGATTGTAAACTGTCTTACTACTACCGGTTACATATTGCACTTGATTTCGATAGTATGTATTTTATGTGGTAACTTTTAGGTTATTAGTAACCCCACATCATCTCAAGTCTTCACATAATTGTGTACCCATGTGTTTACCCTCAGAGTTTCAAAATATGTATCAATGGATTCTACAAGCTCGTATTATCCACATCAACCTCACTTTCTTGGTAATTTCTTAATCTTGACTTTTAATATTTCCACCGATCTGTAGTTCATGTGTCCACTTGTAGGAGGTTTCGAGGGTCATCTAACACTAATGTGATCAGCATAAGTGTCGGACTACCTTTTCACCCCAATTTGTGCGTAGTATTCCTTGACCTGGCCAGGGTCAAGTTCAACCTTGCACGTCCGATTTAGACGATCAAACAATTATTTACATTTGTATTCTTATCCCACTCGTTTCTAGTCCTCTGGCAATCAATTCATTGACTAGTGTCACCATCTAAGCCTTTAGATTAATCGTTCAATTCTTTAACTGTACATACCTCTAGGTGTGTACATATATATATATATTCCCATGTGTTATAATCCTCTTGATTTATATATAGATTCCTATTATCCTCAACACCTACAACTAATATAGAATTTACAAAAATATTCTTTACATATTTTAACCCATCAATTACGTCCTCCCATAAGTCCATTAATCTTGTTTAAAGTTTCCTAATTTCAATACCCAATTATTCCAAAATATTTGGTTTCCTCCTGATATTTTCCTCCTCATAAATATTTGACTGCTTTTTCTTGTTGGCCCAAATAGGCTCCCTTCAATCTGACTTAAGCTTTATCCCGTTTTCCATTTTAATATATATTTCTTTTTTCTAGGTCTCGTAACCCTTCTGTTACTTTCTCATTATTATTCTTCTTTCACCGGTGGTAGAAACAGAGGTGAATGACCAGTTATGGTCACCAGTTTCAGCTGTCTGAGATTTAGAGACTTAGAAGAATAATGGAATAAAAGAAGAAGGAAGGAGGTGGTGCTGTGTTTCTCAGGTAATGTAGAGAATGAAGAGAAACGTGAGAAGGAGCAGGGAATGCATTGAATTCCGAAATATTATACTTTAGTGTGTAAAATTGTGTCATGCTTCGTTAAGCATTATAGGTTGTACCAATTTTATGGTGTAATTTCGTCTTGAACTATATTCTCTTATCCCATTGTTTTACGAGAGGTTTTCTTAAATTACCCTCGTAAGTGTTCGAATTGCAGAATTTATCTCAATCGCATCCTTGGCTTAATTAATTGCTTATTTGAGCTTTATTTATTTTGTAAATTTTAGGGTATTTCGGTCCTCTTTGCTTGTGAGGCAGGGTCCTATCAACTGCTAAGCATGTCGATCCAAGTTGTCGCTAAAATTGGTCCCTCTACGGGTATTATCCTTTTGGCAACGTCTATTGTATGGTATAGTCTTTTCTCCACGGGTTGTTTGTATGACATTAAGTAACTGCCAGATCGGGCTTTCCCGAGTATGAGGAGACTTCTACCTCTCTGGCATTCTTTCTTTGAATTTTAAAGCAATTAAGGATGTGAAGATTGGATGTAGGTGTTTGTTAGGCATCCAGTATTACTGGGGAAGAATCCTAACTAACGCGCCTCACATACTAACCCTAAACCCTGTTTCCCGAATTCAGGCTTTCCTATACTCGGTATTTCTCTGTTCCAGTCATCAGAGCGTAACTACGCTCTGATACCACTTTCTGTAACACCCCCGAATAAACATCCAATAGTACAAAGCCAAGCTCCTAGTCATATTACATGATAACTACGCAGCGGATTCTCGATATCATTCGGGTGCTACAGATGCCAACCACCCACGCGGTTGACAGACCACATCACTAATACTAAGTTATGGTCTGCATGACTGGAAACAGCCCTCAATAAAAACTCATGTAAAATATAAATAAAATTCCCAAATACCGAGTGTCTACAATAAAAATACCAAATCATGGTCCTAGAATTAAATCTCGGGTTTAGTAACAACCCATACACTAAGCATACTACACATTTCAAGGATTATGCCCTGATGGACTACCCCCATGGTAGCCAACCCACCTACGCTCCGTTATCGTCCGGCTCAATACTTGTAAAAAAAATAGGGTTTGAAAGGACTCAGCAAACTACGCTGAGTATGAACGTGTGTAGCCCGTATGTTGCCGGGCCACATGACTACTTGGTCGAATATTATTAAGTCAAATTACATGCTCTAATAAAGCAGTAAAACACACCACAATATATATCATGATTTCATACACACTTTAAGGTGGCATAGCAATATCAACAAACATCCAAGCATAACATGCTGGCATCACAGCACATCAAACATACAACCAAGCACAACGAGCTGCTAGTTTAGCAACGACAATCATGTAAGTAATAAAACATGTGCATAGGTATATTATACCCATGATCCTCACTATGGGATCATACGAGCGTTGTGTGTTTTCATTTCTTTTCTCTTGTTCCCTTAAAGTGTATTTTCTTTCTCTTTCCTTGCACCAGGTCTGGGGATATAGTTTAGATCCCGTGACCATATCATGTAGATGCTAGTCTTTCCTTGTTTCTTCAAAGGTTACTTGTGAATTCTCTTATCACCACCATTTAGAGAACGTCTTCTTCATAGCTAATACTCAATTCCCGGATAGCTCTTTCTCCCTCTGTTGTTTTTAAATGTTACTAGCCACTGCCCCGGATACCACGGGTCTGTCTCCCTATTCCTTTTCAATGTTACTAGCCTCTACTCCGGATACAAAGGGTCCGTCTCCCTATGCCTTCTAATGCTCTGGTCTCTACCCCGGATACAAAGGGTCCGTCTCCCTATTCCTTCTCAATGTTACTAGCCTCTGCTCCGGATACAAAGGGTCCATCTCCCTATTCCTTTTCAATGTTTTGGTCTCTACCCCGGATACGAAGGGTCCGTCTCCCTATTCCTTTTAATCTTGTTGGTCTCTACCCCGGATACAAAGGGTCCGTCTCCCTATTCCCTTTTTAGATTTATTGGTCTCTACCCCCGATTCAAAGGGTCCGTCTCCCTATTCCTTCTCAAGGTATTGGCTTATCATTATCTTTGATAAATCGACACCATAGTGGGTGTCTATAGAGGTCCTCTATAGTTAAGAGGAGTTTCCCTTTTTGTAGTTCCTTTGGTTTGTTTACGAAATTCGCTGTGTTTCAACTCAAGGATTCATCAACGAGAAGGGACTACACTACTGTGTGCGCGCAAACAATATGCACAATAATAGCAAATAGGTAAGCAAGAAAGATAATCAATCCATTCACATGCCTTACACAAGCTCACAACAGACAAATAAGCACGGTAAAACAATCATCCGTTTCCATGCATTAGTCTTGTGGTCATAAACAAACAAGGCACACAGCACACAAGCCGTGTAACACGGCAACATACGAACCACACATGTCCATACCTTATTCAGAAGCATGTGTCGTCTCACACACGGGGTCTCGATTTACGATCGTTACGGACCTAACGTTGATTAAAAAAATAATGTGTCAGTTCATGATTTCATGTGATGACACTTTTCTAGTTTATCTCATTTATAACGGGTGTTATTCCCTAGATGAACTTTTGAATGTTCCACTTACATTAGTCCTTAGATCTTCCCAAGTATTAGCCCTTAATTTTATATTACCCCTAAGCATTTACATCGACGTATTACACGTTAATAAAGTTCTCTATTTAACTAATGTTTTAGAGTACTATAGGCATAACATGAAACAAGTTTATCTAAGACGGATTTTGATTTGCCTAAGGTGTGTTCCTACCTTAGCTAAATAGGTTAGCCATGTTTTAGGTTCATTGTGACGGTAACATAGTCTTTAAGATGCCCGTAGAACCTGTTCATACTGAAACCTAAAAATTTCCAAATCTGAAACACAACCCCCATGCATTACCTTATCAAGCTTCACTTTTAATGCAACAACTGATGTTTATCCTTATCAACATGTTTCATAAACTTAGATAGATGCATTAGAAGGGTTTTGGGCATCATCAAACTAGTATCACACTCATAACCCCTATGAAAACAGCTATACAGGAGCCTCAACTTATACTGAAATCTGAAACCACATCCTATAACTTTCTTCTGTCTACTTTTCCCTTTGATCCCCTGATTTCCTGTCTTGCTCATGTATCACCAGACCTAATTATGTACATTAGGTTGGTTTTATGTTTATTAACAAGCCCATACCAAACTCTTAAAGTTTCTGAAGTGCTGTTATACAGAAACCATTTATGACTGAAATCTGAAGCAAGAATCTGTCTTTCTGTTTGCCCCTTGATTGTAGTTAGTCATTTTAACTTCTGAACTTCCCCTCAGTACCTATACACTTGCTATGGTATATTAGAGGTGGACTAGATTCCTCAGCGGTTCACTACAACTCCATCGAGTCCCTCAGTACCACGCTATACAGAAACAACTTTCAGGAAACAGCCATAACACTGAAATACCAAACTCAGATGTTCTTCCCTTCTGTTGCTTTTTCTTTGGTCACCAATCTGCCTTTAAATTTCTCCTCAACCTGATAGCCCACCTAGTTAAGAGCATTACTAGTTTTTTTTTTCCTAGCGACACATACCCCAAAATACATGGGAAGTCTCTCTGTACACCGTTACACAGAACTGAAAAAAGTTGCAAAATAGAAGCACAAGTCTAACATCTTTTCTACTATTTATCTCCTTATTCTTCCATCTAACTTCAGACTCTTTTCCCGAATCGCTTACCCAATAGTTACTGGTCCACTCAGGGTTTAGCTTCAAGAAAAAAACCCAAAACCACTCTACTACAACTACTAAGAGGTTGTAACACTGAAACTAGGAAACAGAACCACCTAAAACAAAACCGGTATTCCTTTCTTCTTCTGTTTTTCTTTTCATCCATTGACCTGTCCTTTTTTTCTTTTTACTTTCCCCCTCATTACCTAACCATTGGGTTAAGTGTTTTCTTGAGGCTTCAGTCTCGAAGCAACCCCAGAACAATATTTAATGTTACAGAAAACCAATACTGAACTGGGAAGAAACAAATGCACAACAGAAAACTGATAACTTCTATTGATTTCTTTCTATTTATTCACAATTCAATCTTTCAATTTTCCCTCAAGTATTTAGCTACTTAATCAAAGGTCGTAGTATAATTTTAATCTTCAAAAAAGACCAAAAGTAACTAATCACAGCCGCTGAGATGTTCCAGAACTGAATCAAGAGACACGGAGATCACCATCTGTTAATTCTATTAT